>PVKZ01001340.1:0-416701 GCA_004027375.1 Macroglossus sobrinus
TTCCTCCCTTCCTCCCTTCCAGTTTGGCAGAGCCCCTCAGTATAGCAAGACACTGAGCCTGCCTTCTCATTCCTGGACACAGTAAGGCCTAGGAAGTCAGAAATATTAGAGATTGATGGATGTTACCAATTGTTGGCTCACTGGGGCCACCTGATCCCACAGACTCAAAACCCTAAGCCAGCTTCTTCAAGAAGTAAGTGTTATTCTGGGCAAGCTGAACTATTGTCAGGATCCTAGTTCACCCAAAGAATGTCTGTCTAGTTTTATGGTGAAGATTTGGCACTTAGGGCAAAAGAGGAGGAAGTCTGGCTTCTCAAAAGGTGGCAGATAAAAAGTTATAATAAATGCCATTCATAGTGGGGGAGATTTTATGATGACAATTTCTTCTTTAGATCTTGAATTAGAAGACTTGGGACCAGATCTCCTTATTTGTCCCACCCTCCAACTCTGGGAGACCCCAATATCCCTACTATCCCACATCTTCCCCTGGACCCATAGATAAATACACTTGGAAGTTACCTCTTTGTTGGTTATTATTTTTATTGAGATAAAAATCTCATATCATAAAATGTACCCTTTTAAACTGTATAATTCACAGCCTTTTAGTATATTTGCAAAGTTGTACAACCATCATCCCTATAAGTTAAAAACATTTTTATTATTCCAAAAAGAAATCCTGTACCATTCCCTTCTCCCTCTGGCCCCTGGCAACCACTGATCTTTCTCTACAGGTTTACCTGTTCTAGACATGTCATATCAATGGAATTATATAATATGTGGCCTTTTGTGTCTGGCTTCTTTACTTACATAATGTTTTCAAGGTTTATCGGTGTTATAGTATTGTTAGCACTTCATTCCTTTTTATGGCTGAATAATATTCTGTTGTATGGATATGCCACCTTTGGTTTATCCATTTATCAGGTGATGGAAAATTAGATTGTTTCCACTTTTTAGCCATTATGAATAATGCTACTATGAACATATGTTACAAATTTTCATGAACATATGTTTTCAATTCTTTTGAGTATTTACCTAAGAGTGGATTTGCTAGATCAAATATTAATTCTATTTTAAAATTTTCAAGGAACTGTCAAACTATTTTCCAAAGTGGCTGCACCATTTTATAGTCTGAGCAGCAGTATATGAGGGTTCTAATTTCTCCACATCCTCACCAACACTTGCTGTTGTCTTTTTAAAATTTATATCCATCATAATAGGATCAAGTTGTATCTCTTGGTTTTGACTGGTATCTCCCTAATGAGTAATGACGTTGAGCAGTGCTGCATGTGCTTATTAGCTATTTGTATATCTTCTCTGGAGAAAAGTCTTTTAGAATCCCTTGCCCAGTTTTTAATTGGGTTAATTGTCTTTATTGTGTAGTTTTAAGAACTCTAAATATTCTGGAGAGTAGACTATTTTCAGAGATATGATTTGCAACTACTTTCTCCCACACCATTGGTTGTCTTTTCATTTTCTTAATAAGTGTCCTTTGAAACACAAAAGTTTTTAGTTTTCATGATGTGTTTGTCTGTTCTTTGGTTGCTTATGCTTTTGCTGTTATATTGAGGAATCATAGCCTACTCCAAGGTCACAAAGATTTACATCTATGTTCTTTTTAGAGTTTTATGGTTTTAGCTCTTAATTTTAGGTCTTTCATTTATTTTAAGCTGATTTTATATATAGTATGAAGCAGGGATCTAACTACAATCTTTTATGCTTAGATACTCAGGTATTCCAGCATCACTTGTTGAAAAGACTATTCTTTTTTGTTGTTGTTGAATTATCTTGGCATCCTTGTTGAAAATTAATTGCCCATAAAAGTGAGGTTTATTTCTGAACTCTCACACCACTTTGATTAGTGTGGCTTTGTAATAATTATTGAAATTGAGATCTGGGAGTTCTTCAGTTTTGTTCTTTTTCAAGATTGTTTTGATTATTATGGGCCTTTGCATTTTCATATAAATTTTAGGATTGGTTTTCCAATTTCTACAAAAAGCCATCTGGTATAGTTTGTGTTAGACATATTGTTGAATCTGTAGATACTGTGGGGAGAGGTATTGCATCTTAATATTAAGTATTCTGATCTATGAACAGGGAATGTCTTTCCATTCTTTTAGGTCTTTAATTTCTTTCAATAATATTTTGTAGTTTCAGTCTCGCATTTTTTAAATTAAATTTATTCCTAAGTATTTATTCTTTCTGATGTTATTGTAAATGGAATTGTCTTGTTAATTTCATTTTCAGATTGTATATGGAATTCTAGGTATACACAAGAGAGATGAAAGTTTGCTAGTATATAAAAATACAATTGATTTTTGTATATTGGTATTATATCCTGCAACCTTCTTAGACTCATTTATTAATTCTACTCATTCTTTTTACTTTATTACTTAGGCTTTTCTACATACAAAATCACATCATCTGCATATAGAGATAGTTTTACTTCTTCCTTTCTAATCTAGATGATGTTATGACATTTTCTTGCCTAGTTGCCCTGGCTAGAGCCTCTAGTACAATGGTTAATAGATGCAGTGAGAGTAGACATCCTCATCTTATTCCCAATCTTAGGGTACGAGGCCCTAACCCCTGGACCATCGACCAGTATGGGTCTATGGCTCCCCAGCACTAACATCACCGCCTCAGCTCCACCTCAGATCATCAGGCATTAGATTCTCATAGGAGCACTGGTCCCTGATGCTAAAAAGGTTGAGGACCGCTGTCTTACAGGGAAATTTTCAGTGTTTTACCATTAAGTATGATGATAGCTATGGCTTTTACTAGATGTCATTTATCAGGCTGAGAAAGTTCCCTTTTCTTTCTGGATTCTTGAATGTTTTTTTTTTTTTATTATCATGAAAGTATGTTGGATTTTGTGAAATTATTACTCATGTGGATTTGTTATTGTCTAGTGTCCTTTTCTTTTATTCCGAAAGACTCTCTTTAGCATTTTTGCTGCTGTCATCATGAAAGTTAATTCTGGGCTTTAATGAACCTCCATTTCAGTTGTATATAGTCAGGTAATGAGAGTTGCAACAAGACATAGTGTTTTTTTCCTTAAAGGAGATCATTAACCTCCACCTGTCTCATCATAAAACCTACAACCTTAGCCAGAATCTTACTGGAGAGATCTTTTTGAGTCCCAGGTCTTCTAGTTAAATGGCCAATCATATTGCTGCATTTCAGTAGCTCATTCTCTGGAGTATTGCTGGGCTGGGTTCATTACAGTGGGTGGTGATTTGGGTATAACATGCTGTTTTTTGCACTTGTCATCTTTTTGTTGCTATTTTGTGGTATTGGTGGTTCGATACATATGTCTCACTATTTGGAGAGCAGCAGATGGTTGCAATTTAGTTCACTTCATTTCCATTACAGGGTTTTGCTTCTTAGAGGACTCTCCTGTCCTAGGCACTTATGCAACTTAGTTTTTCTGAGACTTTTACCATTTGGGGGCTCCTAAAAGCAAAAAACATTCAAATCCAAAGAAGATTGTTCTTTCAGTCTTCTACATATAAAGATGTAGAAGACATTCAGTTTCCAAGTCAAGTCACAGAACTGGTCAAGCATTTGGCAATTAATTATTCCGATTTTCTCATATCCCAGTGAAATGGAGACTCAACAGCATGAAGCAGTTTAATAGATCATTCAAGGAAGATTGCAGCCAGCAAGGGAATGCAAATCCAAACTGCATTTCCCCCCTTCTCATCCGTGCTGTCCCCTGAGCATTTTCTCATCAGGATGGAGTTGGTCATTTTGTCAATGTTAATATGCATAACAAACATTGTTTAAATTAATATAAATACCTTAAGCCTGTCATTCATTTGAAAAATGAGGTTTATTCGCATCTTAACTTTCGGTGTCTTTAAGGACTCCTTCCCTCCTACTGCCCCCAAACCCCCAAAACTCTCAAATTTTTTTTTACTTGAAGAGGGCCCACTGTTTCACAAGTGGGTATGTCATTTTTGCATGAAGACAACTATTAATCCTCATTCCATCCTTTCATTTTTAATAAATGAATTGTGTGGGCTAGGCTTTTTCTTAACTTCTGACTTCTTTCAAGCTTGAGAAGTTGGGCCATCTGTGGGAAGAGTCTGGGCAGCAAGCCCTGCATTTGGGTTCTCTACTGTGCCCTCAAATTATTTTTCATTTCTTTGACATCTTTCTCATTCAAGACAGCGAATGAACCTTTGTGCTGTGTAAGTTGTAGTATTCAGTGACAGGGTATTATGAGTTCTTTGTGCACATAATTCCATGTTATGAAAACCTTTCACCAACTTCTTAAATTGGCTGGTTTGAAGCGCACATTGTGTTATGGCATAATCTGTATTATTAAGAATATGAACTTGGGGAATTAGCATTAGATCTTTGAGAAAGAATTGGGAATTCAAAGAGAATGACTTGCCTTCATTCTTCAGTCTTGACTCAGGGTACATTACGTAACATGTCATTTCTTCTGAGTGTTTGACTTCAGTTACTTCATGGAACTTGCTGAGATGATTTCAAACTTTTGTTTAACTATATTTAGGGAAATTTTTTCCAAGATAGTCCTTAAAGAAAACAATGCTTTCTTCAGTTGCTGCTATTTCTGAGTTATCAATCATTAAGTATGATTTATGATAAACCAAACATATTGTTTATAACAAAGAGTGTGCCAGCTAGATACTGTACAGAGAAAAATCACAGAAGTTCAGTCACTATCTCCAGAACCAAAAATACGTACACGTATAAAGGTGTAGAAGAGATGCTGGCAACCGGATACTAAAATATTGTCTAAATATGGGTCTCTCTCTAACAAGACTTTACTCGCATATAGATTCTGAATTAATTTCATTAACTAAGACACAGATCACCAAAGGAATGCACAGTCCCTGGAATTCAAGAATTTGAGGTTTACCGTCTTATCCCTGAAAAGCTCCTAATTCACTCCTTCAAATAGATTAAAATGTATTTGTTCATTTCACTTTAACACCATTTAAAGTGTACTTTCTCAAGCCCTATGCTACATCCCCTAGGAGAAGACTCAGGGAGGTGAGCCATGCATAGCTCCTCTTCCCCAGGAGTGGAGAGGGGCTGAGATTTTAAACCAACTGGTGTACCTGCACAGGCGAACCCAGATATAGAGGCTGCCCCCCTGAATCATCTTATAGGCTCTGGCCTTTCTGTTGGGCCTAGGTTTAGAGAAGACGTGAACAATTGGTGACAGTGGAAGCCCCTTGTTAATACAGAAAAACTCAGTCAATACAAATTGAGATCAGACCAATGAATTTGTCTGTCACCAAGAAGGCATTTTTCTTATATTCATTTTGGGAATAACTGACCTGAGTACTGAGGGACCATTTTCAGGGAGTGGGGGCAGGGTGGGGAGCCCAGATTGCAGGAGGCCCAGTGCTGCTGTTTCCTGGAGAGCTGAGGAGGGAGCCCTCCCTGCGCTGCTGCACTCCGTGGACAGTCCTCAGGTGTAGCCTGGGCAGCCTCTGGCTACCACCATGAGTGCGTTCCATGTGGAGCCTCCATCGTCTGTGGGTGACTTAGATCCCAGGCAAGTGTTTCTAGGAGAGAAGTGGTTGTGGAGAGGCTGGTGCTCAGGGATGAGCTAAGCCCAAGGGTGCAGGGACAGGGTGGAGGGCTGCAGCCCCGCTCCGGGGCAGGGGGAGGCAGGACTACCTTTCTTTTGTAACTAACATGCGTCCAAATGACAATAAACAAAAATCATTTTTCAGCTTATGTGCAAGTGTTTTCTGCCTTGATCGTGATCATCGCTGGGGCCTTTGTTATCACCATAATTTACAGGTCAGCCATTTTGTTCTTTCATACTCACATTCAGAACTTCGAAGGGAGGGGAATGGCTCGGTGCTGTCGGGGTGCCTGCCACAGATGTGAGCCGGCTTGGCCTGGAGGACCCAGCTGGTCTTCCAAGCTCAATAATAACACCAGCCAGCCCTTAATGAGCACCTAACATTGTCAGTGTTCTGCTCCTCGCATTTCACTCCACAGCCCCCCCGCAGCCAGCAAGCTAGGTCCCTTACCGCAGCTGTGCCTGCAGAGCCCTGGCTGACGTTGCCAGTCCAGGCTGCCCATGTCGCTCCATCCTGTGACAGAGTCATGTTGTGGGCATGTTCTCAGACATGAGCCTCCTCTTGTTTTAATGGTGAAGACATGCATACCCAGCGAGGCCCCTGCAGCTGGTTGCTGCCCACGGGCAGGACTAGAATGCAGCATTCTTAACTCAGAGGTCTTCCACCCAAAACCTCTCCCTGTGACATGAATAAAAGCCACTGAGAAGTGTTGAATCACTTTGTCCAGCAACAAGAAAAACCATATTCCTACTCTGAGTAGTGCTAGGTGGCATCTTGAGTGAGTGACTGGCTGTAACCTACACAAGATATACACCTTCCCCACTCCTGTTTTTGTCCTGGGGAGTCCGGATGCCATATATGGACCATCCATTAGTGACATATGTAAGAAATTCAAACAGGAACTATTAAGGCAAAGCATTTACCTTGACCAATGTTAAACATCCACAATCATGAACCGTATGTTTTTAGAGGGGACATCCTGGTGGAGAATTTGATGGCCTGCAGTTTCCCATGTTTAATTTCTCTGATTGTGATGAAAACTCTCTTACCCTCAGAGTTGTTCAAGAGAGTAGGAGAGAAAAGGGAGTTGCTACAGAAATGTCTTTGTCATCCAAGTCCGTTGATAAAGTTGAGGCAACCTCCTCTTATGAGAAGACAATGTCGAAGACAGCAACGGTTGGGACATCACAGAAGAGTGGTGGCACTGAAACGGGAGAGGGTAAGATGGAGGGGCTGGCTCGGCCTTAGTGCACAGGCAGGGCACAGCTTCATTCTCTTGGGAGATCTCCTCTGTGAAGGACACTCAGCACCTAGCTGTACTGGCCCTTATTTTGTTTGTTTGGTTTTCTTTCGACAATATTCTAACGTATCTTTCCTGACTCGGGGCGGTGGGGGGAGGGGGCGGTCTGGTTTGTAAGGTGGATTCCACCCACAACATGGGTTTCCTGCTCTAAAGGCACATTTCCTTCCACATATATCATCTTCTACCTTTTCCTCTCCCTCTCTTTGCCTCTTGTCAACTCACCCTCTGTAGCTGGGCCAGCTGCAGGGTGGGCAGTGGGTGTAAGTGTAAGGAGCAGTCAGTGGTGGTGCTAGGGCATATCTGTGATGCTTGCTGATTTAATTAAGGTGCTCCCTGATTGTCTGGTGGTCGTGATTGAAGAGACATGAACAACAGCCAAGTCTTCCAACGTCTCTGGTTTTCAGAAAGCAAAGTTGCTTGTATGTTATTAATTCTCTTAGGAAGCCTTAGCAGCTGCTTGCTGCTTTTTAAAAGTAAACAACTTGCCAGGTAGAGAAAGAAACATCCCAAATGATCAGCTAAATCTTAGGTGATGTTTGTATGGGAACACTATCTAGGTCTCTTATTACTCATTAGTCACAAAGACTTGGCTTTGCTGGTGCAATCAGGAAAAGGAGGAGGCAGGGGGAGCAGTCTGCTTAAATGTCTCTTAGGCTCTGGATGCTCGCTCTTAACCGAGGCTGTGTGTGTGCGATGACACTTTCCCATAAGGCATGACATCTACCTTCTCGGTGCTTTCTGCAGAGTAAGGACATGAGAGGTGGACACCCTTCTCCCCACCGGATGCTGTTTCTCCCTCAGGAACGAGTACAGAGATAGAGCAGCACAGGCACACCTACTAAACTTGTTTTTGAGTAAATCTTGGCCCATTGTATGCCACGTACATGTATTCACAAATCTTGATAAAATTTCCTTGGCATTGCTAAACATTCCATTAAAAAAAAAACATGTATTTTTGTTTTAAATTCAGCAACAGTGACAATAACGGATGAAGAAGAAGATGAGGATTAAAATGCACGATGATGAAAATGTGAAGATTGGCAGAAATATCCAAATGAAATGGTACAGCTGGTGAACCACTGTTAAAATGGGTGATGGAATGACCCAATGAGAAAAAAAAATAAAGGTATTTTAAATGCTTCTTGTTTCATGTTATCTTATTCAATGCTTTATTTTTATCTTAAGAGGGAGAAAACCTTTGGAGTGAGAACATTAACTAGAAGCTTTGATTTTTCAATGGCATTTTTTGTTACTGATAACTGAAATCAAGGCAGATTACAACACTGACACAGGTGGTGTCACCAAGGCCCCCCTTTCAGGCTGCACTTTCACAGGGAGGGACTGTCATTCAGACTCACAGGAAATTCAGGAATTGCCCACCAGTAAGCTGTGGTAATGAGAGGAACAGCCCCTTGGGCTGGGAGAATCTTTTTCTGTTTTTTAACTTTTCAAATACTTTCATTAGAACCTTCATGAGATTTTGCTTTGAATGTGATGACTACAGGAAACCTTTCTAGAGAGGCCTTATTTTGGGAGTTCGGTCAGCTCTGTAGTCAGAGCTGTATAGGCTTTGCCTCAAGCTGAAGGGTGAAATGAGATTCATGTTTCTAGACTACTTCCTTTATTATATTTTTTCTCATGAGCATTTCCATAGGTGTAGACTGAAGTATTCTCTGTAAGGACAGAGATGGCCAAGGCTAGTTGTAATTCCCTGGAGAATTCAATAGGAGCAAAGGAAGTTTCACCCTTTAAACTTTTTCTTCAGTGTAATAATTCTGGTTTATAAAAAATACGATTCTAAATAATAATGACCATTGTACTTTTAATAAATTCGTGCAACTTTTGATATGATTACTTGATGAGTACTCATTCTTAATTTTCAGATGAAAAATTGTGGTTTGGATGATGACACCTGATCAAAGATCTTCCTGATTACAAGTCTGATATTTGGAATTATACGTTGGTTTCTCTAGGCTAGAAGTTTAGTATGCTGTTCATTTTATCTTTTTTTTTAAATTACAGTTGACCTTTGATATTATATTAGTTTCAGTTGGATAGTATAGTGGTTAGACATTTATATAACTCATGAAGTGATCTCTGATAAGTCTAGTACCCACTTGGCACTTCACATAGTTATTACCATGTTACTGCCTATATTCTTTAAGCTGTACTTCACATCCTTGTGGTTATTTTGTTAACTGCAAATTTGTACCTTAATCCCTTTACCTTATTCATCTCAGCCTCCCTTCTATCTGGCAACCATCAGTCTGTTCTCTGTATCTGTGAGTCTATTTCTGTTTCGTTTGTTCATTTATTCTGTTTAGATTCTACATATAAGTAAAATCATATGATATCTGTCTTTCTCTGTCTGACTTATGAGAATCTCTGTTTTTTTTTTCTTTTTTTTACCTTGGAAACTCGCATTTTCTAGATCAGCTGTGTGACTCATATCCATATACGCACACACATAATATGTGTATAGAAACCCCTAGAAGCTCTCATTTATTTTATAGCTGGTAAATTCTATGCATGTGTCCACAAGAAGGTTTGGTTAAGGTCTTACTTGCCCAGGCTTCCTGGAGGAGGGAGGATGGGGAAAGATGAGGGATAGAGGTCAGCCCTTTCCTTCTCACAGGCTGACCTTAGTCATCGGCCCTTATGTTTGTCTAGGTTAGACGTCAACACATTTTTTGTAAAGGACCAGACAGCAATATTTTAGGCTTTTTGGGTCTTAAGTTTTGACAGCTCTTCAAGTCTGCTAGAGTAGTACCAAGGCAGCCATAGAAAATGTCAATGCATGGATGTGGCCAGGTTCTAATAAAACTTTGTATGAAAACAGGTGGTGGGCTGGATTTGGCCCTCAAGCTGTGGTTTGTCAATCCCTAATTTTTTTGCACATCTTTTCCTAGGGATTTCACAATTAGCTATTTCTATGATCCTTAGTTGAAAACCCTCTGTTCGCCAGTTTATCTCTATAGCTTATTATAACTGAGCTCACTTTGTCTCTGTTAATAGCTGACATGGCTTTCCCATGCTGGGATCCCATATGCCGCTGAGATCAAGAATTACATTATTTTTCATCTACATCCTGCACAGGCAGCCCTCAAAGAGCTTTTAGAGGATGCGTTTTTAATGCTGCTGTGGACGGAGCACACCCTTGGCTCTCCTCCAGGAGTGCAGTTGAGCAGGTGGCTTATAGAAGATCCATTGCAGCATCCCCGTCTTTGTTCACCTTGTGGTCCTCAACCCCAAGTGATTTTGCCCCCTAATGGGCATTTTGCAATGTCTGGAGTAATATTTAGTTGTCAAAACTGGGGAAAAGTGGTACTGACATCTCGTATGTGCTAAACTTCCTGTAGTGCACGGGACAGCCCCATGACAGAGTATTACCTGGCTGTGTTAGTGTCATATTACTGCTCTGACAGGTGTTCAGTTAACAAAACCAGTATTTTTATAAAGAATAGTAATACTTCCAATACGTCAAAATATGTAAACATATATTTTTAATATTTAAAATCAGTTACAATTTCTTGAGTCAGGCACTGACCTAGATACATACAGAGAAGAATGAAAAAGAAAAAAAAATTCCGGACTGCCCGTAATTGAGAAAGAAAAGGGGTAGGATTTACATTTACATATCCATCAGGTGACTGATAATGTCAAGCATTCCTAGCACCATTTATGGTTAGGCCTATGGTCTCAGCTCTCCTTGACAGTGTGGGAACTATAACCAAAATGCCTGAAGGTGAGTTTCCTTTTTTCATTGGAGCTAAGTGGAGCTGATCCCTCTGAGGCTCATCTCAGAAGATGGTTAGGTGTGTATCTGGTGGTGGTTTGGACCAATAGGAAAGTAGAAAATAATGAGTGCTTCCAGTCACTAGACACTAAGTCCTGTGACTCGCTCAGTGCAACTCACTGCTGTATCATCCAAGTCTTTTATTTTCTTTACTTCTGTTTCCTATTTTAAAATAAATTCTTTGATCCTTACATCATGTTTCATATTATGAGCCAAGAATAAGTGATTGGTAATGCTTAACAAATGGTTTAAGACTCTTGAGCGAAAACTATCAGAATTTAGAAGTAGTATTTTAAATTTACTTATTTTTACTGTCAGTGAAGGTCACATGAGGAGCAATGACAAGGCTCCTCTGCCCCACCCAGCCAAGGTGGTGTTGACAGAGGTTGAGAGAGGAAGATGGACTCCCACCCTAGGAAGTAGCCCCCAAGATCTCCCAATCCATGGGGTCACGGAGTTTGAGAGTGGACGCTGGATTTCTACCCCCATCTAGCAATGATAAAGTGATGCTCCCAACTTCTGCCAGCAGTGTCAGAAGCTGCTGCTAAAAGATATGCTTTAAATAAGATCCAGAGTCTCATAACATGATAGCCACACATTCAAGATTCAATCAAAAATCACTCATCATATCAAGAACCAGGAAAGTCTCCCTCTGAATAAGAAAAGACAATTAATAGATACCAACATGGACATGATACAGATGTTGGGACTATCTAGCATGGATTTTAAAGCAGCCATCATACAAAATGAGGAATTATAAGCATGCTCAAAACATATAAAAAATAGAAAGTCTCAGCAAAGAAATGAAAGATATAAAGAAGAACTTAGTGGATATTTTAGAACTGAAAAAAAAAATTACCAAAATAAAAAACTCAGTGGATGGGCTCAACATCTGAATGGAAAGAACAGGGAAAAGAATCAATGAACTTGAAGATAGAAATGATCCAATATAAATAAGAATAAGGAAATAAAATTTTTAAAAAATTGATCTGTAAGATGTAACAAAAGTTCTAACGTCTGTGTCATTGATGTCCCAGAAAGAGAAGAAAAAGTGTGGGACTGAAAAATTATTTTAAAAAAATGGTTGAAAATATTCTAAATTTGGCACAAGATATAAACCTAGAAATTTAAGAAGCTGAGTGAACCCCAAATTTCTGAAAACCAAAGATAAAAACATCTTGAAAGCAGTGAGAAATGCCATCTTATCTCCAGAGGAAAGATACTTTTAATTACAGTAGATGCTCATCGGAAACCATGGAGCCCATACGAAAGGGACACATTATTCTCCAAATACTGACCACTTAGAGAGCCCAATTTTTATATCCAGAGTTTTATACCCCATGAGAATATTTTTCAGGATTGAAAGGGCAATCAAGACCACCTCAGAGGGAAGAAAACAAAAAGAGAATTTGTTTCTAGCTTACCTATCCTAAAAGGATGGATAAAGGAAGTTCTAAAAAAGAAAGGAAGAAATAAAAAAAATCTTGGGACATCAGGGAGAAAGAAAGAACACTGTAAAATAAAAGAAAAATGTGATGAATTTTTCTTTTCCTCTCGAGTTTTCTAAATTATGTTCGATAGTTAAAGTGAAAATTGTAACACTCATAATGTATGTAGAGGGACTATCTAAGACCAGTATATTATAAATGAATGAGGACAAAGTGACAAAAAGGGAAATACAGTTTCTATTCTTTACTCAAACTGACTCTGGAAAAGAGTCTGACAGTTTCTTGAAAATTGAAACACACATTTATCATACAATTAGCAATTGTGCTTGGGCATTTATTGCAGAGACATGAAAACTTAATGTTTATACAAAAAAAATGTACATGAATGTTCATGGCAACTTATAATAGCCCAAAATTAGGAACACAGTCCTATAAGTGAATGGTTAAACTGTGATATACACACAAGGGAATACTACTCAGCAATAAAAAGGAGAAATGAAGATACACACAATAATTTGGATGGATCTCAAAGGCATTATATTGAGTGAGAAATCAGTCTCAAAAAACTGCATATATGATTCCCTTCAGTTGATAAAATTCTTGAAATGACAAAATTGTAGACATGGGGGAAAACTAGTGATTGCCATAGTCAAGACTGTTGTGTGGTGATGGTGGAAAGGTGTGGGTGTGACTATAAAGGGCTGCATGAGGGAGATCTTTGTGGGGCTGGAATGGCTGGTTCTTGATTTCGTGGTGGTCCCATGAATCTACACATGTGATAACATGGCATAGAGCTCTCACCACACACACAACTACTAGACTTACTTTCCTGGTTTTGATTTTTTACCATAGTCATATAAGATGTAATCCTCAGGAGAACCTGAGTGAAGGGTACATTGGCCTCTCTATAATTTTGGAACTTCCCGTCAACTATGATTATTTCAAAATTAAAAGTTAAAAGATGTTAAGTCTTTCTGACAGAAGAAAGGACAATGACGTGTCCATGACGTTCTAAAAAGACAATCAGCACCGACCTAGTAGAGATTGAAAACGTGGGTGTGATGTTCATCTTAATAGCAAAAGGAAAGTTCTAATTACTATGCAGTTTGAGAGAGAACAGATTAGACAAAAATTAAACTACTATGATAAAATATAGGCCTACACTCTAATTCTAATAAGTTGCATAAACATATATGATAGTTATCATGTCTTTTGTGTTCTCTGAAGCAAGAGTTATGATTTTGCATATGATCTTTTACTTTTAAAAAGTCAGCAAAGAATTTTTAACAAGACACTGAGCTCCCTGCAACAGTTTGATTTCTTAGTTATCTTGCATCTTTTCTTCTGTATTTTCTTTTCAGTATGATCCAATTTTGCAAAAAAAGAGAAAAAAATGTAAAAAGTCTTTGCATGTTTATGACTGTTGTATCATTTATACTTGAGCTATCTTTTCACATCAAGTTTCTTGGGCTGTAAACTGTGAGTTCATAACCCTGAAGTTACTCTAAAGAGTTGGTTCTCTTTAATATGTCGTGAGTCATATTCACTCTAATCCCAACTCAGGTGATTTATATTTTCCTCTTTCCAAAAACTATTCCCAAATATTTTGGAATAAATAAACTTTTATGGTAAATCCTTTGTGAAGCGATTACTTTAGATATTTTAACCTTGCAAATTAAGATCAGTAAAGTGATGGCAAAAGTGTATTTGCTTATCCAAAAAAGTAGTCTGCAAAATGACTTTGTAAATTGGGGAGGAAAAAAATTTTTGCAATGACATTTGGACTCACTGGTGTAGAAGCTTGCAATGGGGACATTTATACAATAATGATAAAGGAATTTTTAATAACGAAATGCACACCTTTCATTATGGCAGCAGGAGAGGAAGTGGGGTAGAATGTACAATAGCCTGCAGACATATTATCCAAGAAAACCTGGAAGAATGAAAGACACTTTCCAGAGAGTCACAAATAGTTGGAAATTCATCATGCTTAAGACATATTTGATGATTGGAGAAGGAGGCCACTGTAAAGATATACTGTTCATGACAGTTTCTGGGTTTTTGAGGAGTGAGACCCTGAGAGTTTTGCAAATCTTTAGAAGGCGGAAGTTGGCTTATGTTTTTTTGACAGCGACATCGCTGTGAAGCTCATCTCATAGGTCTCCAGATTGGGGCCAAACTCACACCTAATTCTGGAACATTGATCATTGGAAAGTAGCTCCAAGGGTCATCTTAGATCTCCTCTAAGACTGAGAACTGCAGTGATTCCTCCTGAAGGTTGAAAATATCTTGCAGTGTTTTATTGCTAGATTGCTTTGTTTGGAGTGAACTCAACTAAATTCGACGGAAACATCAGCTACATGAAGAATGTGTGGCTTGTTGAAGAGAATGAGTCTTCTGGAAAACAATAGCCCAGCATTCTTGTCTTTCTCTGATGCATGGGATGGAAACAAGGTTGATTTAATTCTAGAATGTGATGTGAGCTCTCACAGACCATCTTTAGGAAACCTAATATGTCCTTTCTATAACATGAACACCTGAGATCTGAGAGGTGTCAAGATTGGATTACATGGTTGGCCTTAAAAAACTCAAATTTGTAAAAACAATATCACATAAAATGCAAGCTGGAGAGAATGACTACCAAATGTTGTGCAACCAGCATACACTCAGTGGGAAAGATGTTTTTGATGTAGAAAGGGAGCAATGTTTTTTACCTAGAATATTTCCCATGATTTAAAGGCAAATTTAATTTTCTAATTAAGTTTAAATTATTATTAAGGCCACATAATTAGAATATGTTTATATTCAAATTGGCAGTAAGAGGTAGGATGGAGTGAATGGAAAATACCATACTAGACAAAATGAAATTAAGACAAAGTTTTTGTGTTTTTTTGAACTTATAACCTAAGGAAGAGACAGAAGAATATTTTTTACATTCCCACGACTTATTAGTTTGTAACTGGAAATTTGTACCTTTTTACTACCTTTGCACATTTCACCCACCCTCCACCTTGACCTTAGGCAACCACCAATCTGTTTTCCATATTCATGAGCTCTTTTTATTTGTTTTAGGGTCCACATATAAGTAAGATAATATGATATTTATCTTCTTCTGTCTGATTTATTTCACTTAGCATAATAACCTTGAGAAGAAAAGAAAAAATTGGAAAAATCTAGAAAAGAAGATAAAAATAAGTTGTTCCCATGACCTCCAAATGATCATAGTTAATATTTAATTGTAGATAGTATTTCCTTCTCATTCTTTCCCTAACCACACAGTATTTTTTGAGTCCATCCTGTTCTGTGGGACAATAATAGACATTTGTCTTTCCCCACTGTGATGGTTAGTTTCACTTGTCAACTTGACTGGGCCACAGGCTACCCAGATATTTAGTTGAACATAATTCTGGATATTTCTGTAAAGGTATTTCTGGATGAGACTAAGATTTAAATTAGTTGACTTAGTAAAGCAGATTGTTCTACTAACTGTGGGTGGCCTCATCCAATCAGTTGAATGCCTGAATAGAAAAAAAGGGGTGACTCTCCCTTGAGTAAAATGAAACTCCTTCTGTCTGATGGCCTTTGAACTGTGATCTTGGTTTTTTTATTGCCTTTGGATTTGAACTGAAACCTGGGCTGGCTTTGGTTTCGAGCCTGCTAGTCTACGGACTGGAACTTACAACATTAGCTCCCCTGGGTCTCCAGTGTGCTCACTGCAGATCTGGGGACTTGATAGCCTCTTGTGTGAAACAATTTCTTATAATAAGTAAGTAAATAAGTAAGTAAGTAAGTAAGTAAGTAAGTAAGTAAGTAAGTAAGTAAAGAAAAGAAAAGGAAGGAAGGAAGGAAGGAAGGAAGAAAGGAAAGGAAGGAAGGAAGGAAGGAAGGAAGGAAGGAAGGAAGGAAGGAAGGAAGGAAGGAAGGAAGGAAGTCTCCTGTTGGTTCCTCTTCTCTGTAGAACACTGACCAATACACCTCCTGTGTAATAAGTTGCCCTCAGCCCAAAGAGAGGTTTGGCTTTGTCTCCCAGGCCTGGAGGTAACCTCTAAGCCTTTGGAGTTTCCATGGCATAGGGGTGTCTTTGTGACTCACAGTCAGCCCTTGGATAAATTATGCTAATGAGATGACTCAGGATGGGGGCTGGTCACACCAGAAAGACCAACTATGTGATACCAGGCCCAACTCTGGGAAGGAAGAGGACTGGAGATTGAGCTCAACCACATGGGCAATGATTCACTCTAACATGTCTCTAGAATCACTCTGGACACTGAGGCTAAGCTGAGCACCCCTGGTTTATGACCTGCATCAACGTGCTAGGAGGGTAATGTGTCCTGAGGACATGCAATCTGCACTTGTGGGACCCTCCCACCTCACCCTATGTATCTCTTCCTTTGGTTATGATTTGCATTCATCATTATGATAAAACCATAATCATAATTACAGCACTTCCCTGAGTTCTGTGAGCTCTAACAAATTATGGAATACAAGGGTGCTTGTGAAGACCCCTGAATTTGCAGCCAGTCAGTCTGAAGTGTGGGTGGTCTGGCACCTAAAGCGAGAGCAGTCTTGTGGGAAGTCGTCCCTTACATTGTGCAGTTTGGCTAAACTCGCTTGTACCCTCTCTCACTGCAGCAATTTTACTGCCTGACCCCACTGACTTACACATTTATGCAAAGATCTGCTCTGGCACTCGCACTGGGGTAGAAGAGACTCACCTTCTTCTTTATTCCCATCATACCATGAGGGGACAGGCCAGGGTAGAGTCATGTCAGGTTTATAAACGCACAAAGAAAGAAGAAACTTAGCCAAGGTCATGCAGAAGGTGGGAGAGAACCAAAGTTTTGTGCCTGGGGTGCCCGAGCCATTCTGTGCATGAAGGAAAGCTACAGTGCTGGCTGAGAGTCCCATCTGAAATGCTGGCAACTGGTGTTTTCTGTTTTACGTACTGAATTTAGAAATTGTTTTTGTTCTTAACTGTTGAAGTCTGCTGTACCTTTACCATGGGGGAAACTACCAGCTAACCCTCATCTCGGAGGAACAATACCCTTCCACAACTGGCCTCTACAGTACCTGACACATTATGTAATAATTTTCATTGTCCTCACTTGTCTAAGAATAAAAACATTTTATTCTGAAAGTAAGGCAGCTACACTATAATCTGATCTTTTGATGAAGCAAAGAAAAGCTGATTTATTTTTAGATAATGAACTTGCTGATAAGTCTTAATTTGGATACAGTGCATTTAACTGCCTGAGGCAGTTCGGCAAGTTCCCCCATTCTCCGTGTGTACATGCGTATTGACATGTCACCCCATGGGGACACAGCCCTTTTGGGACTAATCCACACAGAGGCTGCTATTGATTCTTCACAAAAAAGAAAAATAAAGTCAAAGCATTTTCTTTGATTTAAAACTCTCCCTTCCCTCCCATGAGGATTTCTAAAGTCTTCCTTTTTGCTTGTTTCTAGGTTGCAAGCAAATAGATTTTAAAATATGAATTTCAGTGTTTTGCTGTCATAGAGAGGATTTAGAAACTAAGTGTGGGTGCTTAGAATAAAGGTCACCAGAAGTCCTTCTGCTGGGAAGGCTTTGTCCTACATCCATGTGAAGGCTTTTCTCTTTCTGGAGAATGGCTGAAAAGCAGAATGAACACAATTATATCTTCATGTCTATGGAGATATCTTCAAATAAAAAGAGAGACCCAGAGAAAAGGTGAAGGCATTGGATGAGTGTGGGTCATGGGATGTTTAGTGTGGAAACACCTGGTCTGGGATGTTGCTTGTGGCTTCATAGTAGAAAGTGAACAAGGCCTTGGCTGATGCAGGGGTAGAGGTGGAGTGGAGCCTTTACTCTGCCCTGGCTGCAGTGTTTGTTTCAGAGCATTTCATTATCAGCCCCTTCAGATGAATTGATGAGCTGACTTCCACAAAGCATCTGTATGTGCCAAGTTCTAGAGGATATCCACATGAAACACAGAGCACGCCCAGGCATGCAGGAGTGAGAGTGAAACTGCCTAGATTCCGAGGATGAAGCACTGTCTTTAGCTGTGAGAGAGGACAGAAAACAGCAAGAATATTTGCCCCACAGATGTCCACATCCTAATCCCTGGAACCTGTGAACATATGAAGACTTCACAGACATGATGACAATTAGAAACCTTGAGGTGGGGAGATTATCTGGGATCATCTGGGTGGGATGCAACTAATCACATGGATCTTGAAAAGTGGAGGACTCTCCCGGCGGGGGTCAGAGGGAGATGTGAACATGGGAGGAAGGCAGAGATGCCATGTTGCAGACTTTGAGGATAGAGGAGGGACCAGGAGGCAAGGAATGTGGGCACCTTTAGGAAGCTGGAAAAAGACAAGAAGCGATTGCTCCCCAGAGTCTCTGGAAGGAATGCAGCCCTGCTGACACCTCTACTTTGGCTTAGTGAGACTTCTAGCCTGCAGGATGGTCACATGGCATGTCTGTGTTGTACCATGCCACTAAGTCTGTGGTAACTTGTTATGACAATAGAAACTGTGATGGTGGTGTTGGAGGGTGAGGAGAGAGAGGCCAATATGAAGTCTCCATCCAGGTCCTTGGCTACCAAGTGTGCTCCTGGGTCCAGCTACATCATCACCATCATCGTGTGGGAGCTCGTTAGAAATGTGGGACCCCGGTGCCCACACCAAACGAACTAGGACAGAATGTGCATTTACAGGTGTCTCCAATGACTACCTCCTTAAAGTAGGGACTGTGTAGGTAGAGATAGGTAGGACCTATGAGCATCTCTGAGCACCCATAAGGTAAGTGAGGTTGTGGACATGATGGAGAACTGGATTAAGTAGAGTTATAGTTTAGTTAATCAAATATTATGATAGGAGTGGGCGTGGAGGGTTAAGGGTATATAAAAAAAACTATAATAAAAAGACCTTGGAAAATAATTTTATAGTTTTGAATTTTACATTTAGGTCTGTGATCCATTTTGAGCTAATTTTTGTGAAAGCTATAAAGTCTGTGTCTAGATTCATTTTTTTGCATGTGGATGTCCTGTTGTTCCAGCACCATTTATTGAAAAGACTATTTTGTTCCACTGTATTGCCTTTGCTCCTTTGGCAAAGATCACTTAACTATACTTATGTGGGTCTATTTCTGGGTTCTCTATTCAGTTCCATTGATCTATTTGTTCTTTTAGAAATACTGCACTGTCTTGATTACTGTTGTTTTATAGTAAGTCTTGAAGTCTGGTTGTGTCATTTCTCCAACTTTGCTCTTCTCCTTCAATATGCTGTTGGCTATTCTGGGTCTTTTTCTCTCCATATGAACTTCACAATCAGTTTGTCAGTATCCACAAAATCCATGTTGGATTTTGATTGGGATTTCACTGAATCTATAAGTCAGGTTGGAAAGAACCGACATCTTAACAATATTGGATCTTCTTATCCATGAACATGGAATATCTCTCCAATTATTTAGTCAGATTTTGTTCATTAGAGTTTTGTAGTTTTCTCCATATATGTTTATACATATTTTGTTAGATTTAGACCTAACTATTTCACTTTGAAGAATACTAACATAAATGGTATTCTGTTTTTAATTTCAAATTCCATTTGTTCATTGTCAATTGAATTTTGTATATTACCTTTGTATCTTGCAGCCTTGCTATAATTGGCTATTAGTTCCAGAAATGGTTTTGTCAATTCTTTTGGAATTTCTACATAGATGATCCTAGCATCTGCAAATAAAGACAGCCTTATTTCTTCTTTCCTAAACTGTATACCTTTATTTCTTTTTCTTGTTTGACTGCATTAGCTAAAACTTCCCTCGGATGTTGAAAAAAAGCAGTGAAAGGGAACATTTTTGCCTGTTCCTATCTTAATGGAAAAGTTTTGAGTTTTTTTCTATTAAATATGATGTTAGCTACAGGTCTTTCATAGATATTCTTTATGAAATTGAGAAAGTTCCCCTCTATTTCTAGTTTACTGATAGTTTTTTTTTTTTACATCACAAATGGATTTTAGATTTTGTCAAAAGGTTTCTTTGCATCTATTGATAAGAACATGTGATTTTTCTGTTTTAGCCTGTTAATACAGTGGATTACATTAATTGATTTTTGAAAGTTAAACTAACAGCCTTGCTAATAGTTTTTTTTTGAGGATTTTTTCATCTATGTCCATGAGAAATATTATTCTGTACTTTGCTTTTCCAGTAATGTCTTCTCCTGGATTTGGTATTAGGGTAATGCTGACCTAGAATAGTTTAGAAAGTATTTCCTCCACTTTCATCCTTGAAAGAGGTTGTAGAATTGGTATAATTTCTTTCTCAAAGGTTTGGTAGAATTCACTTGTCAATCCATTTGGGTTTTGTGCTTTCTGTTTTGGAATGTTATTAATTATTGATTTAATTTCTTTCATAGATGTAAGTTTTTCAGATTGTCTACTTCTTTTGTGAGTTTTGGCAAATTGTGTCTTTTAAGGAATAGGTCTGTTTATCTAGATTATCAAATTTGTGGGCATAATGTCATGAGGTTCCTTTATAATCCTTTTAGTGTCCTTGGGCGCTGTAGTGATGTCTTATCTTTTATTTTTGATATTAGAATTTGCCTTCTTTTAAAAAATTATTTCATAAAACACTCTCAACCTTCCAGAAAAGTTGCAAATTATGCTATAAAATCTTTTTCTCCACTGAACCATTTCAAAATAAATTGCCAACATGTTGCCCTTCTCCCAAGTATTCTAATGTACATGTACATTTCCAATAAACAAAGGTATTCTCTTATGTAACCACAATCCAACTGTTAATATCAGGAAATTAACATTGATATTTACTACCATCTCGTCCTTGGGCCCCATTGAAATATTGTCATTTCTCCCAATAATGCCCTTTGTATCAAAAGGATCTGGTTCAGCACATTGTGCATTTAGTTCTCAGGTCCCTTTAACTTTCCTCAGTCTGGAGCATTCTTTGGGCTTCTCTGGGCTCTCATGGAAAGTCGTTTTTGAAGATTATAGACCAGTTAGTAGCAGAATGTTCCTTATTTTGGGTTAGTCTGACGTTTCCTTATGAACACATTTAGGCTATGCGTTATTATAGTGAATCTCACAGAATAGGTGCTGTGTCTAATTACTGCATCAGATATCATCAGGAGTCACTTTTAAATTGCTGGTAATGGTCATTTTAATCACATCTTCCAGGCTTATCCTTTGTACATTACTCTTTTTTCCTTTTTAATTAGTGTTTTGTGTATGCAAATTTTGAAGTTGTGTAAGTATCCTCATTAAACTTCCCATTTACATATTCATTCATTCATTCATTCATTCATTTGTATCTGTATGAACCCATGGTACAATGGTTTAATGGAATATAATCTGTTACTGTCATTATTTATTTTGATGCTTAAATTGTCTCAAGTTTGGCTGGAGGAAGCCCCTGCAAACTGGCTCCTATGTCTCTTTGACAACATTCTTTGTGAAGTTTCCTCCTTTCTGACATGACACAATATTTCAGGCTACTCTGGTATCTTTCCTGCCCAGCCTTAGGATCAGCCATTTCTCCAGAAAGCCTTTGTTCCTTTTCCTTTAAGAGGTGCCTCCTTTATTCTGAAATTTGAGGTGCCAGCTCCAGTCAAAGTCAGCTAGAGAGAAGGCAGGAGGCTCTTTCCTCACTTCTCAGGAGGAGGCTGCTGCAGTGTCACTACTGTGAGCCTGCTTGGCCTTTGAGCTTCAATGAGCCTTTCCTGGGTCCATGAGCAGTTACTCTTTCTTCCTGAGCCGGGGGCCATGCCAGTTACAGAAGCCCTGCTCGTGCAGCACTGCAGAGTTCTATTTTTTCTTTTTCTTTTTTTTTGACTTTTTAAAAACCCGCTTATCTCTTCTGCTTCAAATTAATCCCCAAATGTTGCTTTATCAAATCATTTGTTGTTGCAGCGGCTGTTGATTACAGATGTACATCATTTCTCCCTCAGCCTTTTTAAAGGGCCAATCACTATGGTAACCATATTGAAGAAAATCGCTTTGTCTCCTTAAAATACCTTTCAGAAAAAGGTCATTTGGTATTAAAATTTTCCACCCGAAACTAGCAATGTAAGCAGTGTTAAGAACATTGTCACCACACACTGTTCTTCTGTGTGTCTATGTTTTTAATCATATAATTTCAGAAAACTCTCAAAACAGGACTAAATGTTGAGAATGGAAAGAGTTCTAATGCTATAACATACGTGTATGTGTATTTTTAAATTTGAACAATATGTATTTATTTTGGTTCTCGTGGTTGCAAGGCACACTTTACTGGCTTTTGATGATGACATTTTGCAGTTTCCTTGATCCCAGTGTGGGTTGGCACCCTGCTTTTGTCAGACCTGGAGGGTCCCTGGAGCAAATGGAAAGATGACCCTACAGAGTGGCTGCTAGAGGTGCTGACTTCCACAGAGCTGTGCCAAGTGAGGGTAGGCAGACCAGCTCACTTTGGGTATTATAATAGAGCCCATGGTGGGTCAGAGAATAGAATGTGTTTTTGTTTTTGTTTTCCCTTTAACCTTAATATTTTTATATAATATTTCATTGGCTTTGGGGTTTTGTTTCTCAAAATAAAAGCCATTTAAGCTGTGTTCTAGTTGCTCAGATTTTTCACTCTTTAATTTTCTAGGGGAAGAAACAGAAGCACAGAGGTGCCTGAGTTTCAGAGCTAATTTTTATCCAGATGGTGTTGGAAGTTGCACCTCTACTCCTGTGCTGCCTTTTCTCAAGTATCATATTTATACATAAGCATAATTTAACAGGTAAATAGTCCTATGTTTACAATGAGAAACAGCAGTCCCAGGTCCTGTTTCTTCTTACCCCTAATCCTGCTCCCCAGAGGCAGCCACTGCTAATTGTTTCAGTGGTGACTTCTGGTACTTGTCTCCATATTTCTAGATAATTTCCGTGAATAGCCACTTAGATCTAATTAAGTAGCTGTTTCACTGGCGCTTACCTTGTGCCAGGCACTCTTCGAAGTGCTTTACGTATTCCAACTACTAATTCTCTCAACAACCTAATTAGGTAGGTACTGTCATCAGATTTATGAGAAAATTGAGGTACAGATAGGTTAAGTAGGTGGCCCAAATACAATGAGTAAGAGGTGGAGATGGGATTTGAACCTTGACATTCTGGAGCCAGTGTTCTTGATTTATTAGTTTTGTATATTATGTATTGACTTACTATCATGGGAGGTTAAGATTACTCTCATGTCCTACCTTCTCATAATTTCCTTAAGTTTTTCCTATCTAAGACTCTAAGTGGTGCACTTTTGTGCACGCTTTCTATCTCTGTATCACTGTCAGAATGTCAGTCTCCGTCTCTCTGCATCTCTCACACTCACATGTGCACACACAATTCTTGAATCATTTGAAAGTACTTCAGCATGTTTCTCCTAGAAACAATGATATTTTCCAACCTGACAGTGCTATTCTCACCTCCAACAAATCAAAGACACTCCATAATCCAATTTACCTAGTTGTCTCCAAAATGTCTTTTACAAATTTTTCTATCTAGATACAATTAAAGATCACATATTATAGTTCTTTATAATGTCTCTTTAACTCCTTCTAATCTAGAATAGTATCCAGGGCCCCTCCCTGCCCCTTTCAAGCCATCAACACCATGGAGTCAGGTCAGACGTGACAAGACTGCTACTTAGGTGATGCTGTGTATTTTCTGTTTCATTGCATCAGGAGTGTATTACAATTTGTTAAATGCAACTGTTTATTTAAAACGACTACCAGATTTCACTAGTGTAAAAACATTTTCCTTTTTGCAACTGGTAAGAAATCTGTGAGATGATAAATTGAAGCTCTATGAACATTTTGTTCCCCAATAACCTTTTACCCAGTGATTTTTGCTTGTATCAATTATGGTTAAAGAATGCTGATATTCTAATTCTATCATTCCTCTCATATTAATTGTCTTTGATAAAGAATAACTTTATCTCTCTACCCTTTTAAAAATAATTTACTATAAACTCAATTATTCTTTTTAATTTAATGTATTACAACCTATTACTATCATTATTCTTTTTGATGAAATTGTTCCAAGTTTGGCTAGTAGAAGCCTCTTCAGTCATGTTCTTGTGTCTCTTTGACACACCACATCTATCTTGAAATGCTTCTCTGTTTTCTAACATAAAAGATGGTCAAACTCAGATTTCACTTTCTCTGCAGAAGGCCTGAAGTGAGCTAATTTTCTAAGGAGACTTGGTTATTTTTTATGGGGAGCAGTTTTATAAACAAAGATCTAGATACTAGGTGTGCTAATTGCAACTGAGGTATCATTGCTTCTGGCCCTTTGGGTGGACAGAGTTAGATAGTCAAACTGATACTCTAATTCAAGTCCAACGCCACAGGGTTGTCCCTTGTTGCATATTTGTATTTCTCTTCTCTTATGGTGAGACTCTAAGTTTTCTGAAGCTTAATATATATCCCCTATTTGCTCTATGCAATAACATGCACAAACTCATTTTATAATAAATGTACCAATTCTAGTACTAACATCAATCTTCTAAAGAAAAATTCAAGATTTTTTTGCAATAATTTTTGTCCTTAGAATATATAACCAAATATGAATAGTTAGAGAACTAAGTTAAAAATTTACTTGTATTAATTCTCCTTTGTATGGTTGTGTTATCAATTAACTATGCCATTAAATTGATTCCTTTCTATGGGCTTCCAATTTTAGAGTATGCCATTTATCATCATATCTGACTTATCTTTTAAATGTTAAGCTTTTACATGCTCAAAAAACAAAACTATATGAAAAAGTGTAGTCAGAGAATTCTTATTCTCACCCACATCCCTCTCATTTATTTCCTATCTACCAGCCTCTAGGATAATAGTTTTTTATTAGTTTCTGGTTTATCTTCCTGTGCATATATGTGTGTGTATATATACATGTGTCTGTATAAATGTGTGTGTATATATGTGTGTGTGTATTATATATTTTTCTTATTTTATCTTTTTTGAACACAAAAGGTAGTATACTGTATATATTCTTTTGTATTTTGCTTTTTTAACTTAAAATATATCCTGAAAATCATTCTGTATTATTTTATAATATTTTCCTGTTTTATCACTGCCTAATCTGTTATATAGGTGTACTGTCATTTGTATAACTTGTTACCTGTAGATGGGTATGTAGGTTGTCATATATTTCCATCACAAAGAATGTCATGTTAAATAACCTTGGGCATGTGTTTGTGAAGATGGATATTTCAGGGCTGGGTCATAGAAGTGGGATTTCTCAGCCCAAGGGTAAGTACATAGTTTTCTTAGCTGTCCAGGAACTCCCCTCCATAGAGGTGGTACCACTTTGCATTCCCACCAGCAATGTATACAAGTGCCTGCTTCCCCCACAGTCTTGCCAACAGGATACATGGTCACACTTTTGAGTTTTTGCCAACATAAATGAGAGATGCCCAGTGTTGTTTAATCTGTATTTGTAAGTGAGGCTGAGCACCGTTTCTTACATTAATGACCTTTTTAATGCTGTTTTCTGTGAACTGCTTATGTGTTTTGTCCATTTTTCTATTGAATTTTTGAACTTTCTTTTCCTCCATTTTTGAAATCATTTTATATATTAGGGAGGTTAGCACCTTATCTGTGAGAGGTAGTGCACAGACTTTCTACCAGTTTATTTCTTGGTATTTGACTTGGCTTATGGTGTTTTTTAAAAGTTAAAAAAAATCTTATAGTCATATTAATCAATCATTTATTTTACTGCATATTAATTATAAGTTGTGGTTTGAAACCTTTCTTCACATCCTTCATATTCAGATTATAAAAGAAGTCACATGTGTCTTTTTTTTTTTGTAGAAGTTTTTCCTTTTAGATCATAGATTCATTTGGTCTTATTTCTAGTATATGGTGTGAGGTATGGACCCATTTCTACCTTTTTTCAACTGGCCATCTAAAGATCATGACAGTCTTTATTATTGAAAAGGCTATCTTTTCCCAGTGATTTGAGATGTCACCTTTACCATGTACTGTATTTCCATATACACTTGAGTCTACGCCTGGACTTTTCCATTGTCTTATCTATTCATCTGACAATTCCACAGTTTGAATTATTGAGGCTTTTTAGTATGTTTTAATATCTGGGAGGACTAATTCTCCCTCATTGCTCTTCTTTTAGAGTTTTTCTAGCTATAATTTTATGCTTAATTTTTCACTTAAATTTTAGAATCAACTTATGTAAGTCCAGAATAAAAACTTACTGGGGGTTTTATTTCAATTTTGTTAAATTTATATATTATTTCTAGGAGGATTGATGTTCCTATAATATTGAGTAATCCTGCCCAAGAACAAAGGATATTTTTGCATTTGTTCAAGTCATTTTGTGTTTTTTATGATTGGTTTGAATTATTTTCATGTGGGTTTTGCATACTTCTTGGTAAGTTTATTCCTAAATACTTCATCCTTTCTGTTGCTTTTGTATTAGTGAGTTTCTCTTCTATTATATTGTTTGCTTGTGTGTATATACACATATATATACACACACGCACATATACACACACTATTGATTTTTGTAGATTCGTTTTACATTATTCTGTTTTTTCAATTCTTTAATGTTTTTATTTTTGTCATGAATCTTTTTTCTGGATATATTATTACATCATCTGCAAATAAAATTTTATTTCTTTTCAAATTTCTAGTTCTATAATTGTTTTTATTTATAGAATTGTATTCATTATATTTTAAACACAATGTTAAATAGTAGTGCAGATAGTGGTTTTATTTGCCTGTACTGACTTTATTGAGAAATATTTTATTGTTTTTCTATTATAAAAGATGACAACTTAAAGGCTGATTTTATGTATACATACATATATCTATATATACATAAAATCAGACTTTAAGTATGTACATATGTACATGTGTATATATATGTAGGTATAGATAGATAGATAAATTTATGTGTGTATTTAGAGAAGTACCCATAAATTTTTATTGAGTATTTTTTAATAAAAAATTATTGTAAAATTTTATCAAGGTTTTTTTTTTGTATTTTTAAGAAAATCATATAATCTTTTTCTTACAGCTTTTATTAGTATGGTAAATTATATAATGGATTTTCTAATATCTATCCAGCCTCATATTTCTATAATAACTTCTATTTGGACATGATGTACTATTTTTAATGTGCTTTTAGATTCTATATACTAATATTTTATTTAGGATTTTTCCATTCATATTTATAAAACATGTTGGTCTGTAGCTTTATTTTTGGAGCTATCTTTATTGCTTTAGATGTCAATGTTATTCTGTTTCAAGAAAAAATTTAGATGTTTTCTTCTTTGCATACTCTTTGTATATAACATTGAGATAAAGTTGTATTTGCTTAGTAGATTCCCTATGAAACCATCTGGACTGGACCTTTTTTATGTGACAGTTTTTTTATATTTTTCTGTATTCTGTCTGTGGAAATAGGTCTGTTTCAGTTTTTTATCTTTACTTGGGTCAATTTTAGCAAATTATAATCTCCTAGGAGATCATTTATTTCATCTAGGTTTTGAAATGAATTTGCATAGAGTTGTACAAAATGTTCTTAAGAGTTTTTTATGTTCATCTTTTTCATGGTTATTTCACTCTTGTCATTTCTTTTCATTAGTTTCTTGATCAGGCAAATTATAAAAGTGTCTATTTGTTAATTTCTTTGAAAGGAAACAGCATTTTGATTTATTTAATAGTTCTATTTAATATTCTATGTTCTTTTAATAGTTCTATTTACTATTTTTTATAAATATTTATTCAGTTTCTATTCTGTGTTACATTTGTTTTTAGCCTTATTATTTTCTTCCTTCTGCCTTTTTTTTTTGTTTACTTTATAGTTATTTTTCCAACTTTTTGAATTGGGAACTTAATTCCTTTATTTTTATTCTTTCATTTTATTAGTTTAATTATTTAACAGTATAATATTTCCCTAGATCATTGCATTCTGTAGATTCTGATGTATAGTATTTTAATTATACTGATTTTTAGTAATTCTGTAATTTTTATTGGTAGCTCTGTCTTTATCAATTGCTATTAAATACAAGCTGTTTTTTTTAAATTTTCAAAACAAAAGGTTTTTTGGTATTTTGATTCTGAATTAATTTCTAACTTTTTTTTACATTTTTACTTGTTCGTATTTTATTATTGAAATTTTACTTGTGACTAATATGTGGTAAATTTTTGTGAACAGTCCATGAGTATTTGATAATTATGTTCTCTATTTTCAGAGGTAAAGTTTAATATGTTATCATAATATCTACCTTATTGATTATTCCCTTTCTTTTCTCATGTTATGTCCCTTTGACCTTTCTTGGACTGAGAGTAGATATTATCTCCTAGAGAGTAAATCTCATTTCCTATAGTTTAATGGGTTTTTCATTTTCATTGCATCTCTTGAAGTTTCTGTATGATGAAGATGGTTACTGTTATTTGTTACATAGGTATTTATAACAGAGATGTCTTCATTATGAATTGTTGCTTTAAGCATTGCAAGTCCCATTTTTTTTCTATTTTAATGTTTTTTTGTGTGTGTGCTTTAATCTTACATTGACTGTTCACATTCCTGCATTTCTATTGGTTGCATGTTCTGGTAAATGCTGATTTAGCAACAGGAAACACTTTGTATGACATGTCTCTTGTATACATAGGGTTGAGTTTTACTTAGCAAACCAATTTGAAAATCTTGAGTTTTCAATGTTATACAGTTTGATCTTAACTATGTTATATTATTAAATGTTATATTTACTGTGTGTATTATGGTATAATTGACTCTATTTATTTTCTTTATATTTTTATATATGTATACATGTTTTAATTTTCTTTTGGTAAGTAGAAGGCTTGTTTCTTTATGCTAATGGTTACCTCTATACTAATACTTATTATAATGCCTTTAGTCTTTTTCCTTCTCATTTTGGCATCCCCTATATTTTCTTTAATTAGCTGTAAATAATGTATTTTGACTCCTATCTATCTGACTTTCTGGGTGATGTTGGCAGGTCATTTTATGTCCTGGAGCAAGCTCACTCACTGAGTAGATGTTACTTGAACCCTTATTCCCACACCTGGCTCACTTCCAAAGTGAAATTTTTTCTCTCAGAGAAAATAGTCCTTTGTCCTCCAGTCTTCTCAGGGGAATCTTTTTTATCCTAGGCACATTGCTGCTCATCTGTTCGGTGTGTGGGCTGGCACCTTTACCCTAGCTTTGAGATGAGACACCTGAGGCCCAGAGGGGAAGTTTGGATGCGTAGGGCCATCAAGTAGGGAGTCTGTAGGTGACAGAATTGGCCCCCAGCACATCCTCACTCTGGCCTGGTGGTGGAGGAGCCACAGCCCAGAATGCAACTTCCTGGGACTCATCCCAGGAGTGACTCAGGTCCCAGTTTTCTGGGTTAGGAGGCAACTTCACCACCTCTTTCTCTGCTTTTTTTTTTTTTTAATTTTAAATTAAAAACAGATAGTAAAATTCCTTAATTAATTCTTGAACTTTTTCTCTCTGAATTTCCATGTCTTTGTTTTCTATTATCTGAATGATTTTCTCTATTTTTATTTCTCCAATTGACTGGAAAATAAAAGTCATATTTTTTCTTTTGCTTTCTGAATGTCTTTCTATCACAACCTCTTCTTGTTTCATAAAATTAATATCTCTTATCTCTTTGATAAAAGATTATACTTTTAATTATACTTTTTAATGAAAATTTCTTCTGCTTCTTTGATTATTTCTATTTTCTCTGACTTAATGCTTTTTTTATTCTTTCCTCTCATCTCTGGGTTTCATGTTGGGGCTTTTCATCCAGTGCCTGGAGATTCTTGACAGTGGATGAGTGTCTGGGTGCCCTGTTTTTATGGATGAGACATGTCTGCTGGTGACTGGGTGGGGGCCCTGCTGTATTATTAGGGAGATGCCTAAACATATATTGTCTTTTCTCTTTGGCTTGTCAGCTTTCCCAAAGATAACTGTTCTTATTGATGGTGCCCAAAGCCTGGTTACTAGTATTCTGAGAAGTGATCGGGAAGGACACTGGCATCTCACTGTTTGGTACCTTTACTCAGTCTGTTTGCATGATGACATCTCCCCTTCACACTCAGCTGTTTCTCTAGTCCTTCATTCTAGAGTTTATGGATTTAGCCTCCTTAGAGACTAAACTTTCTACCTTCTGCTAGAGTGGAGAGGGGTCTGTTTCTTGGCTGTGGAAGCTAGGGAAAAGAATCTGGGGGTCTAAATGTGTCTTATCAGAATTTCAATGAATCTTTGTCTTCGTCACCTTCTCACATCTCTACTTTGAGAGACAGTTGTCTCTAGTTCTTGAGCCTTTTGGTTGTCCTGTAGGTGACACAGCTAGCTTTTGTTGGCCTTTCGACCCTATAAAGACTCAGATTTCATCATTATGAATATTCCTATGTCAGTTGTCATTGTCTATTTGATTTTCATCTTCCGAAAGTACACTGATACCACGTATCTGCTATCAATGCCTTTCCATTCTAGTTGCTCTTGTGGCGCACATCTTTTCCCATCTGTTGTGACGAATTTAATGTCAAGGAGCATAGATAAAGGATTTCAGTTGCTGTGCTACTGTCAAGTTTTCCTTATTTTATATGTTTTGTCTTGTTCCTCAATCCTTCTCCCCCCTTTTTTGGACTGTCTATTTAAGATGTTTAATTTGAAGAGTTGTCATTTGTTGTTACAAAAAAATGCTTCCTGCCTAGAAAATTTGGACCTTTCTCAATAAAAGCAAAAATGAGTTAATAGAATTCTTTTTAAGATGTATATAAGTGTGTGTGTGTGTGTGTGTGTGTGTGTATGTGTGTGTATGAGAGAGAGAGAGAGAGAGAGAGAGAGAGAGAGAGAGAGAGAGTGAGAGAGAGAGAAACAGACACAGACGTGGGTGGAGGAAGCAGGAGACAGCCTGATAGAATAAGAGCCCAAGTAGAGGAAGACCTGATGAACAATTTCACAAAATGCCAAAAGCAAGGCTGTGGCTAGGATGCTAATTTGCTCCGAAGCCTGTGTGTCACTGATAGCAGGTTGTGTCCATGACATTCTGACACAGTCTCTCAGGAAAGAGAAGGACTTAAAGGATGCCCATGTAATTGGAAAGCCAGCTGAGATCTGAAGCAGCTGAGGACAAGGATGCACCCTTTCTCTGCACAATGGCATTGGTTGAAGGTTGTATATAAGGTGGCCTTATTAAAGTGACAAGGCAATTTAATTCTTTTGTGCACAATGATTCTACTTCATTGATTTACAATGGGGAGGATATAATTTTGCTAGTGTTGGCAAAAAGCTCAAATGTCAGCCTTTTCAAATTGCCATACTTGCCTTGTTCAGGATGAATAATGAATAAGTCACCTTTTGTCTACAGTTAAATATTCTTGAATAAATACAAAGAACATAAAAGACATAAATGATTGCCTGATTTATATTTAAAATAAAGATCAACATTGTGATAAATGGTTGAAACTGTGCAGCAATATGACTCTCCTGATAATTACATTATCAATGAGGGTGCAGCCCAGGTGTAGACTGTCATTGGGGTTCACATCCACTTACCTGGGAAACCCTGTCAAGCAGTGGGCCTGAGGTGCTTCATGAAGGCAAGCACGGAAGGGCTGGGTCTGCTCAGATTCCCCCATGCCCAAAGCCAGTGAAAGGGAGGGGAGCCATGAACCCAAGGCCCCTCAACATTAGTCAGGGAGGCGCCTTGGCAGAGGCTGATTCACTCTGGGCCCTGGATGGTTTTCCCTTTGTCACCTTTGAAAGGGAATTTGTAAGAAACATTAGAGAAATGTAGGAAAACACATTCATCTGTAAAATCAGCAAAATCTTAGTTCAATAGCTTTGGCATATCCATACAATTGCATTCAATGCAGCTGTTGGGAATGAGCAAGGTAAGGATAACCTTTCATGAAGAGCAAATATATCTACATTACACTCAAATGAATGAAGCAAGTTTTACTTCAATAGGAACAATAAGATCCTATTTTTATTAAACATGTCTGTGTGTGTATTAGTTAGGAGATTAATTTTCTCTAGTTTTCTGGAGAAGCAGAACCAGTAAAATGAGTGTGAATGTGTGTGTGTATGTGTGTGTATTTGTCCAAAGATATAATTGAGAGAGAGAGAGAGAAAGATCGACTGACTGTGGGGATGAGGCAGGTCTGAAGTTTTGGGGGCAGGCTGGCATACTGGGAACCCAGGGAAGAGCTACTGCTGTAGTTCACCTCCAAAATCCATCTGGAGGCAGAATTCCTTCTTCTTTGAAAGACCTCAGTCTTTTTCTTTTAAGACCTCCAGCTGATTGGCAGAAGCCAGCTCACATTGTGGAGAGTGATCTGCTTTACACAAAGCCTACTGATTTTAACATTAATCACATCTAAAAAATACCTTTGTAGAGACCTCCAGACTGATTGACTTTTGACCAAACATCTTGACACTATGGCCTAGTCTAGCTGACACAAAATTAACCATCACAATAACCTATGTATAATAATTAATAATACATGCATAGAAAAAAATTGAGAGAAAATACATCGAAATGCTTCTCTGTGTGTTTTTCCCTATACATTTGCATTTCTAATTGTTTTTGCAATGAATGTATTTTATTTTGCAATGAGAAATAATACAACACAATATATATGTTTAAAAATCTTGAGTCCTAAATCTACTGTGTGAAATCCACTTGATTCTTGGTATTTCCAGAATCATGTTCAACAGTGATTTGAGTGCTTGATATTTCCCCCCTTGCCAACAGGGAGCTCCTCCTCTCCCATGATGTTTCTACTAGAAACATTAGCCAGGAGGAACTGGAAGTTTCACAGGAGGTACTGGGAAGGAAGGCAGATCTGTGTTCCAGTCTTAGCACTGTCACTGAGCAGCTGTGTGACCCTGGGCAAATCATTAACTTTCTGGGCATCCACGCCCTCACATGGAGGGGGAACTTTGGGGAGTCTTTATGATAATGGGGTGAGGTGAAATGGTATATAGTGGGTTGAATTCAGCGGTGCCAGAGTTCTGAAAGTGCATAGAGCAATGTCAAAAGACAGATTTGTTCTGTGTCCTACACGACTTTAGAAAATCCCGCCAGACATTCACGTAGGTGGGAAATAGTCGGTAGTTAGCTGAACTTAAACTTAAGCCCACCTTACATATGTATACAAGGGATTTTGCTGCTCTTAATAGACACTCATTTTTTTTTCCTAAGAATGTAGCTACAGTAGAAATCGAGGAACTGTTGTACTTTGTTTAGTATTTTCCAGGAGTCATTCATCACTATACGACATCAACAGGAGCAGAGAGCACTGCCCGCACAGCTGTCAGCGCGTACGCACTAATTGAGGTGCCTGGGTTTGGCGCTCCTGTTATCTAACTGTGAATTGCTTTCATCTATTTATATTATGGTTATAGTATTATATATTTTTTAAATTATAGCTGTAGGAAGATACTATATTTATAACTTTTATTTCAAGACAGTAAGAGGCCGTTATCACATATTATCATAAAAAAGGGGCATTTGGTCAGTTGGGTGGAGTACCAACTGCTGGATGGTGTTCCATGTGTAAAACATTAGGATCCTACAATTCAATTTTAGGACTACTAGAAACACCTACATACTTGCCTTTACTTTTATTAGGAGAAAATATATATTTGACTCCTCTGTCCACATTTGGAGAATGCAGAGAAAGAGTCCAAGATGGCTCTGGGGTCTCCTTCTCCCCATCTGTGCTTCCGACTCCATTACTTGATGGCATGTTGAAATAGACTTCTGACTGAGTCTCCATTTCTTCTGCTGCCTCTGCGCATTCTCCACTCCTGCCATGGTGGATGGACACATCTCTCTCAAATGTAAAGCCGATCACATCCCGTTCTGGCTCTAACCTTCAGATCTGTTCCACTGATCTCAGGATAAATATCAGCTTATTTAATTAGGGATCACCAAGTTCTGAACCCGAGCTTGAGTTGGGTATCCTGTTTGACACTTGTCACTGCTTTTAGTTTTCCTTCATAGCATGGATCAAGGTCTTAGGGTATATATTGCTACTTGGGACTGCTGGCGCATCCCCCTCACCATAGCCATCTCTCTGCTAAGCTTGCATTCCATCCCCACAACTAACCCAGGGCCTGTCTGCACAAAGTCTATTTACAAATGAATGGAATGGACCCAGGAATCCAAAATGCTACTTTTTGTTTCTCTTTCAGCCATAATGCCCATCTGAAGGGACTCCAACCTCACTCTTGTCCCTCTGTTTAAGCCACCATGACCTGTAGGGACTGTCCCACCCTGCTTCCTAAATCTTCTCTGTCCACTGTTCTAACATTGCAGACAGAGATGCCGTATCTGTCCTCTGCTTTGTGAAGAGATCCTTTCATTTTTACACTTAGATGTATGTGAGAAAGAGGATGTGTGTGTGTGTGTGTTTGTGAGTATATGTGTATGTGAATGGCTGTGTATGTGTGTGTATTATCTGTGTATATGTGTACGTGTATGAGTGCATATGTATATGTGTGTATATATGTGTGAATGTGTATGTGAATGTGCATGAGTGTGAGTGTGTATTAGGGGAGCAGAACACAGGAATGTGAAGGGACCACCAACACTCAGGGACAGGCCTGGCCCATGTAGGAGCACCAGAATGCCAGATGCAGGGACAGATGGTGGGACATGGAGAGGAAAATTAGTGGCACTTGGTGACCAGCAGAAGTTGTGGGAGGGTGTGAGAGGGAAGTGGGAGCATGGTTGGGATACCTGCTGTGAGCTGGATGACCCAGCAGCCCTGCACTGCTCACTGAATTTCTTCTCTTCTTGCCTGGTAAAGAGGAGCTATTCTGCTTTCAAGGGAAGTTTTTCTTAATAGAAGGCCTGGGCTTTATTTCAGGAAGCGAAGCAAACTGGATGAGGCCTGATGTCTGCTGGTGCTGGTGTTTCTGACCCTCTCCCCAGGCCTGGAGTGGAGTCTTGGCCCAGACCGTGAACACCTTCAACTGGGGCACCTGATTTTGAAGGAGGAATAGAGCAGAGGAGGCATGTGGTGAAGATGGTGCTTAGTTCTCGTTTCCAAAGAAGGTGTGGGGGAATGACCAGGAGGAAAGGCAGGACACCCAATGCCAAGGTTCTGCTTATGCCACATTTTCATAGACGTGAACCCGCATGGCACTGGTCTCTTGTCTTCTGCCTTTGTCCTGGCACTGTTACAGGACAACATGTCGTGAGTGGCGCTCTATGACGTATTCCTTGAAGAGCTAGAGATGTGCGGGCTGAGACTGGCATAGGCAGGCGTGGAAGGCCTATGCGGCTGGCCCTGGGGGCCTGAGAAGCGTGTGTTCTCTCTGTTGGAGCAGTCCCAGGTGGGATGGCGGCAGCTCAGCCCCTGGGGAAAGGACAAGTGGCCACCTGGGAATTCTGGAGGGCTGCTTCAGGATCCCCAGCTTCTCAGAGCTGGTGAGGAAGTGGATATGACCCAGGGCCACTGTGCTTCATGGACACCTTGTAAGGACCCCATTCTAGTACAGAAAAGGGGATGGCACTTTAGCCCCGCCTGGAGATGAGCAGAGAAAATAGCTACTAAAACAGCTATCATGACAGTCCTGAAGTGAGTTCCCTGTGGTGGCCACACCACAGGGTCAGCCTCGGGGCCTCACAGGCAAGAAGGGCAGTGAGCTCAGCTCTTAAGAGGACAAAGGGGGACAGGCTGCCCAGGCCCCAGTAAAGACTCCCTCCATCTCTGAGGGACAGTGCCTGCCAGGCAGCTCCATGGGGACAGGGCAGCTGCTTTGCAGTGAGGCAGGAACATGTCAGCCCCCAGTTCAAGAGCCTCTGGCTGTAGGTACAGGGAGAAGCCTTTTCTTGTCTGCTTCCTTCCTTGTCATATTATATTTAGGACAATGGTGTGGTAAAACCAGGGAAGCAGTTTAATGTTCCTATAATAATGTAATTGGCTGGCTCCTTGCTGATAGATAGCATTGCCCAGGAAGGTTCCCAGCCAGCTTGTGGCCCCATACCATCTGCTGGGGCAGCAGCAGGCAGGCCCTGACCCTTTGGATCCAGAAACCAAAGTATGCTTATCTCAGCTCTGCTACTATTCTTGGGAGGGATTCTGGAAATCATTTCGATCTTTTATTTATAAAATAATTCTGACTCAACTCTTAGGGAGGCTTAAAACATTGACAAATAGATTTCTGTTCAAGTATGATTGCGTTGCTGTTGCAGTGCAGGGTACTATGGAAATGAATGCTTTATAAATGCAAATGAACAGTTTAAACTTTCCTTGGATACAAGGCCCTGCCTTGGGTGGTCCATGTTGATGAAAAGTGAGGAAGAGACTTTTTGGAGCCTTGCTCATTCTGATGGTGGCCTAATAACAACAGCTGCCTTCTGTGGTTTCTGTGGGAAGACAGAGAAAGGAATGGCAGGTGTCCATAGACAAATGGATGAGATGTCCCCGGAAAGACATTCTGCAGCTCCTAAAATCTGTATGAAATATAAGAGGATGCTTGAGTTAGGGTAGAGCTCTTAAACTTGAGATCACCTTGAGTTTACTAAAACCCAGTGGCCGGGCTCCAGCTGCTCGGCAGGGCTGGGGTGGCCCTTGGAACCTGCATTTCTAACAGGATCCCTTATGGTCCAGATGCTGCTGGTCCAGGCACCCACTGCATCAGGGAAATATTTTGGGCTGAGCTGAGATTCACTTTAAGAGAAGGTTTTGAGATAGCAGATATTTTCCTGGAAGTGGGAGGAAAGGGCTCCATCATTCTATGTACTGCCAATTACTGAGTGTGGTCTGTACCAAACGTACTACGCAAGCTCTTTCTCATCCTCAAAACAATCGTTTAGGGAGGAGTTTATGAAGTGTTTGCAAAGGATTGAATTTGTAGAGCACAGAACATGGCAGGAAGGGTGGGGTTGCCACTCAGCCCCACCTTCCCTGTTTCTGTGTCCCCAAGGCTAGGGCAGGGTCTGACCTCATGGGTGGGTGACAATGGCCAGGTTGTGAGAGGCTGGAGTGGGGCTTTTCCTCCTGTGCTGCCTGGCATGCGAGTTGTCTGTGTAAGAACGCCTGTGCTGAGTACCTGGGCTTGACCATGCTCATCCCACGTGGCCTCTGGGGACCTCCCTGGAAGGTTAGTGTTAGGACTGGGGCCAAGAGAAGCTGAGTGAGAGTCTTTCAGTGCAAATGCTAGAAGTTCAGAGGTGTCTGATGGCCAGAGAACCTCCAAATTGTAATTCCTGTTTGACAGGACAGGCTTCCTGGAGCATTCTGAGATGAGTCAAGGTGAAGACACTTGCTGTGTGAGGGTTATCTTCTAGCATGCTCTATCTATATAGTGCCTTCTTGTGCAAAGTCAGAAGAAACTTCTATAATTAAGGGAGTTCGTGGTCTGGGGTTGTTCTGTTGGACAATTTTCCAGTTCAGTGTTAACTACATGTTACCTAAGACTATACATATACAGATATGTATAGATACATATACATAAATATTAATATATAGACAAATAAACAAATATTAATTTAAATCATAATAAATATCTCTTGAATTAAGTTTCTTTAGGTATATGAGCCAATAAGTCTCTCTTTACCTTTTTTTTTTTTTTTTTGCTTGGGATATTTGATGAGGTTTCAGTCATTTGCAAATGAAAGATATAGAATTTTGGAAATTGATTAATCCAACAATCTCTTCCTATAAACGAAGGCAATGAGGACATTTGGTATTTTTGACAGCACATACTTGGTAGGGCAGGGCTGAGATTCCTGATGAAGATGAGAAGTAACCCCCGTTCCAAAGCACCATTGTGAATAGACTGGTGGTTTGCAGACTGTGCTCCTAGGCAACCCTAAAGGAGATGGAGAGATGAGAGAAAACCCACAGCCTAAGTTGGAGGTCTGGGTGCTCCCTGCTTCAGAGCAGCTCAGCTGTCATGTAGTTTTTTGTTTATTTACATTTCAGGGCAATAGCTGTGTGAAAAATAGTGCTCTGGACACAAGCTTTCAAAAGTCTGCTTTCCAAGCTGGCTGGGATCAAGAACTGCGGTTTGTTCTTTTTTTTATCCCCCGTCCCTACCAAGGTGTAGAATGATGTGTTAAGTGAAAAATAAATAAATAAATTTCTAATGTGCTAGTAAGGGGACCATAGACAAAAGTCCTGTAAAATCCATGGCTTCTGACAAAAAAAAACAAACAAACAAACAAAAAACACAACAAAAAAGGCTACTCTTAATACAGAGGTTGGGAACAAAATACGCTCTCAATTAACAGTTTTATTTCCCACCACTGCCAAATACTGTGCTTTTGCGACTAAGAGGTATAAGTAATAAGGGGTGACAGGAACCTAGAAAGGTAAGCATGACAGATCTGCAAGGTGAGGGACCTGAGGTGCTTCCAGGAGAGCTGCTACGTCTGCTGCTAATAGCTGGGCCAGGGGGTCCTTTTCAAATCTCCACGTAGACCCTCGATCTAAGTTCTTAGAAGGAATGTATTTATTGGCTATAACAAAAGGAATATACACTCCTTATTCTTTTTCACTTCCTACTCGTCACCCACTTGATTTCTTCTTTCCTGTTCCCCCTTTTGTTCGTCATTTCATTTATTTAATTTCGCTCATAGATTCAGTCTAGCTGTGTGGTTACCAGTGGGCGCTCATTGAGTGACAGCAGCTCAGGTCTTGTAAATTCTGGAGATATACTGGAGGTTGTGCCTCAAAGGTGCCAGCTCAAGTCCTAAGCCATGAATGGTGTGGCTTGAGCAAACCCTTATGCTCTTTCCATATATGCTGCTTTATCTTCTTTTAAAGTGATTCTTGGAATAAAACGCCAACCACAAAGCCCCCTCTCACTCCTACTCTTGAAGTCAGGAGAGATTTGCCTTTCAGAAATGAAAGTGCAAGTGGCCCAGGCACCTGCTGAGTGAAGGAGGCAGCCTCTGCTTCTGACTGTGTGTTAGAGTAACTCCTGGGATGGCAACCATTGTTCACTCAGTGGCACTGTAGTGCATCCCACCAAACAATGAGTGACGCTCCCCGCGGCCAATGTTGGTGCCCTTTCCTTTTACTGAATTTGCTCCTCCATGTGGCAAACATGTGTCCATGAAAAATAGAGACTTCAGGGCTCTGTTACTTTCTGATTAGATTCACAGTGCAAGATAACAAGCAGGGGAGGTATGAGAGAGAGCTTCAGGAGGAGAGGTTGGGGCAAAAGTTAGTCTGTCAATTTTTCAAAAAACAGGTAGTTTTTGAATGATTATTTATTGACCTTAGGATAATCAGATGACAGATTGGCAAGCAGATTTTAAACTGTAGAGAACTTGTGGGATCTGGCCACACATATCTTTCCATGGCTAGAGAACAAAGGTTACTCACCCTGAATTTTTCTACCTCTTGGTATAGAAATATGCAATATGCTTACGGAATGTGCAGTCGAAGCCCATGTTGTGAGATGTCATGATGTAAGTTCTTGAAATGTCACCATACTCTCTGAGTACGTGTGAAGATGACATTAAGGATTGCTGAGAGTCGGGCAGGCACTTTCAACCACATTTCAATATCATTTATATCATCTCATGGCCAAGGTTTATGAGAGTAGTTGACCGGAGTCTGGTGCCAGTGTCTAGTCTGTGGGACAGAAGGCATGCCCCAGATTCCATGGATGGAGAGTTCATAAAGAGAGAGACTAGAACTGAGCCCAGGTTCTCCCATGGGGATGAGATAGTAGTAAAAAGACGGCCATTCTCATGGTCTCTGCAGGTTATATCCATGCTGTTAAAAGCAAAAAGCCCAAATTCATCTCTCATGTACAAACAATGCTTTCTGCTCCTGTGGCTCCTTTTATTCCCAAATGTCAAGCTGTTGATCAGACATGTTTCATTCTGGCCCCATCTCTGGGAGGACAAGTATTTGGCAGGAATGATGTTTCTTTCACAGATGGAAAATTTGGGACATAAAGAAGTGAGGATAAATTTCGCTCATCCCGATGGGAGAACTGAAGTTAGAAACAGGGTGTCCAGAATCTGGGTGGACTGAATCTGCCAATGACAGTCCCTTGGGTGCAGCAAAAACTGAATAAGGCAGGATAATCCTAAAAATACAAGGATGAGATCATGGAGAAAATAAACGGAGGATGAGACAGAAGACAGCATCAGCACTATGTGATCTTAAAAGTTATTTCCTCATAAGTAAGTAGTTGTGAGGGGAAGTACAATGGTTGGCAATATTCTTCCTGACAAGTGTATCCACCACGAGAACATTTAGGATGCTTCCTCAACTCCAGACCCCATCCTAAGCATTCCCTTTTTGTTATTTTATTTAATCTTCACGACAAGTTCATGAGATAAGGTACAGCAATCACCCACTTTCCAGTAGGAGCATTAAGGAACAGAGAGACTATGGAACCGCCCCACGGCTCAGGATCCAAATCTTGGCTGTCTACGAGATCCTCAGTCTACACCCCTTTGCCATTCAACTGATGAAATGGACTAGTTGTAAATGTACCTCCAGGTGTGAGGGCAAGCAGAGGGTCCAGGCTCTAACCTCAGCTGGGGTTCTGGGTGCTGTGGCTGAGCTGAGATTGGGGTGGCTGAGGGAAACTGGGCTTGGTATCCAGTGGGAAAGGCAAGCTTGAGAAACTCAGAAGAGGGTCTGAGTAGAGCCCTACCCAGAGAGGCTGGCCAGGGAGGGCTGGGTCCTGTGCAGCCTGTCAGCTGAGTGCTGGGGCTAACCTGGGAGTCTTCTAAAACCCTGGGATCAGGCGCCCTTCCGGGCCATGCTGTAGGTTTAGGGGAATTTTGGTTAAGCCTTAAGGTACCAAGGCTGAGGTAGAAGGTCAGGGCTGTTTGTCCCAGTGAGGAGAGGCATGCCCTAGAGTCTTTTCCGGTGCTGGTGGTCCCAGACAAAGGAACTGGTGGGGTTGCATAGTACCCTGGGGCAGTTGTATCACTCCCTCTCCCAGTTTTCAGGAAATACTCTCTCCCTCTGCTTTTCCACCCCAGCCCGCTCCTTATCTAATGATTTAACAAGACAATGGTCCGAACAGGCATGAACATCCCTGGGAGAAAATTCCTAGAGCAATGGGATTTAGAATAAGTTCTTTGCTGGTACCTCACCTTGTGAAGAATTTGGGCCCAGAGACAGAAAATGACTTATAAACTAAATCTGCTGCTTGTCATTGGCGAAGCTAGAGAATGCGGTAACTCAGATCTGCTGGGAGCTGGTCAGGGGCAGCGTCTCTTCCTGAAATGTGGCTCACTTATAGCTGCCCTGGGGGCATGCTGAGCTAAGAGCTTTCATTTCTGGTAGAACACTATACGATGACATAGCCAGCCCAGACAGAATTTTGGGTAGTCACCTCTTGAAACCAAACTGAAAGAAAAAACAAACATCTTTTATGGGCTTTTTACTGAAGTGAACTGTCACTGTGTGCTTCGGGCTCATCATGGAATCTAAGTCTGAGGTCGTCCTAGGGAAGCAGGCAGAGCAGTGACAGGAAGGAAAAGATGCACAGGTCAAGCTTTGCACACAATACAGCAGGTGCATTCTCTGGGACTTTGGGACTCCTGTGGTATTTGGTATTTTGCTCTGCAATCTGGAGGTCTTTAATTGGAGGTCATCAATACACTAATAGAAACCTGCCTCCCCAGCATGCCAACAGGATCCCAGCTGCCCACAACTTTTTTCTATGTGAAATAGTGACCCTTTTGTCACACTAAATGCATTTTTAAAAATTTGATTTATTCAGATTAAATGCAAAACAAATCAATAGAATTTTGCTTTATCTACAAAAAAATAGCATTGTCCACTGTCGAGAATTTCTGGTTTCATTAGGTTAGACAGAGAGCAATAAATGCCCTTCCTTTTGCTGTAATAGGTTTAATGAATTTGAAGAACAAACACAGAATCCCAGACCTCCTTTGTGCCTCTCTCAGCCTTTGCTATGCATGTTCTTTTTGATCTTTTGTACACCCAGTCCTTTTTTACTATTTAAAAAACCCTCACCCAAATACCCATCAAATGTGACTGCATTAAATATAAATACATCCTCCCTCAATTGTCTACAAAGCTGTGTACAGCAGCTCTGCCAAGAAAATGCAAAGCCCAGGGCACAACTTTTTAAAGCCTTATTTGAAAACACAGAGGAAAATTGCCCCCGGACTCAGTTGATTTCATAAATAAGTAAAAGAAAAAACAACTTAAATATATTAAACAAAAATTGACTCCACTGGCCTAAGCTTTTATTCTTGGTCTCCAGGCAAAAATATCCAGAAGAACCACCTCTTCCCAATTTATTTTAATGTTTTAAATTGAAAATTGCTTAGCTCTCCAGATCAGGCCCTGTTCCCCACCCCCTCTCTGGCCTCACTAAGTGTGGAGGCTGTGGGCATCATTTGTTTCTGGTACTTTGTAGTGGATTGAAAAAAAAATGGCTCTTCTCCTCCCTTTGCAATGCTCCTCCCACAAAATCTCTGTCTGTTTCCCATCTGTGAATATGGGTGGAACCTGTGGTTTGCGGTGGCTAACAATATCGTAGGATTGTCGTTATCCCTAAGTCCTGAGTCCAGTTTTTGAGAAGTCTTGTGTCTTCTTCCTCCTCCTGGAAGGGAACTGCCACCCTGTAAACACACCCAGGCTTGCCTGTTGGAGGCTGAAGACGTGGGGCCCAGCCACCTCCTACCCAGCCATGAGGTGGCCAATCCACAGAAGAAGCACTAGGTGATGCTGGCTGGCCACAGATATGTGATGGAGTCCAGTTGGACAAGATGTACCACCCAGCTGAGCTTGCCCAGATTACTGTCTCCCCCTGAACCATAATCTAAAGCAATAGCAGTTGTATAAGCCACTAAATTCAGGGTGTTTTTTTGTGCTGCAAAAACTGATCTTTATAGATTATCCCTCTGTTTTCCAGGTTTATCCCAGGTTAGTGACAGTTGTTAGAATATTGAAATGATTGAAATGCTCCTAAAATGGTTGGTAACAGATACTCCCTCAGGCCTCCTGAGTCCCCAGTCCTCTGCCACCACACCACTTGGGACCAGAGGCAGCTAGATGAGTAACGGCCAGTGGATTAGGGCTCCCAGGCCCCTGTCTTTGCATGATGTCTACTTTATTTGATTGGTCAGCACCCATGCCAATGGTTGTTATGTACTTTGATTGTCATTCTTGCCATTAGTGACCATGGGGCTCGGATGGTGTCTGCAGGTGGCTGGCGGTGTCCATGCTTGCGCTGGCCCTCAGCCTGGCTCTCTCTCAAGTCTCCATCTCTTCCTTTTCTCAGGATGCTCTTACTCACAAGTGAAATGGAACATTATTGAGCACTTTGCAGGGTCCAGTTTCCTCCAGTCACCCCAATCTCACTCAGATCAGCCACAGCACCCAGAACCCCAGCTGGGATTAGAGCCGGGACCCTCTGCTTGCCCTCACACCTGGAAGTGCATTTCCAACCAGTCCAAATTTCCATTTTCATTTGGGCTGAGGCATCTTAGCTGTAGGCGGGGTCACCACACCTCCTGTCACCCAGGTTGGTCCCAGTTCATGTCTATAACCTGGTGTGATCATTAGCCCTCTATGTTCACGATGTTCTCTAAACTGTCCCACTTGGGAGACAAAGAACACAGTCACTATAGTTCTAAAGAAAGCTGCTCAAATTGACTGGGGCCAGAGGAGAGTGGCAGGCAGGACTCCTTTGGGAGGCCGCTCGTGTTGGATCTGGAGATTGGAGATCTGAGTTGGACTAATGCTGTTGGACTGTAGGAGGAGCACTGAGGTTCCTCACCTGTAAAATGAGGACAATGCTTCAGTGCCACGCAGATTGGGTGCTGGTCTCATTTAGTAGCTGCTTGATTGCTGCCAACCGAACAAATGGTATAGAGGAACATCTGACCTTAAATCTGGGGTCAGGTTTCAATATCTCGGTTGATGCACAGACAATGAGGCAAGGCAACTGACTCATTTGATGGTGAATTAGTAGGTAAAATTTATTTAAGTCACTTGATTGTCCTTCATTCAGTTTTCACTTGATTCCATGCGCTATGACACCAGTTTTGCCCAAATTATCTTGGATTCGCTCTGCAGGTGGGGCTCAGCTATGAGCTTCTCTCTAACTCTGCTTTGAGGCCTTTGTAAAAGCCAGATCTTCTGTTATTCTCGAAGACACTTTCTACAATGCACATCTGTTTCAGGCCATCACTTACCATAGCCCTCTTTTGAACTAACCTTCCCTTTGCCTTTTTCTTCTCTTTTTTTTCTTTAGAATATTCCTCCCACTGACAGCTTCTCTTTTTCTACATTGTGAAGAGGCTTTGTGCTTCTGCCATTTAACTCTCACTAACAGCTTTGCCTCCCCATTTAAAAACCTCCAGCAATATTTATTTCCTTTCTTTGATTTAGATACACAGGAGAAATTCCAGTACTTTCTTCCTAACCCTTGTGCGTGTGTGTGTGTGTGTGTGTGTGTGTGAAGAAAATGAACTTGACATGAACATATTGTTTTAGCTATTTCTACAATAGCTAACCACTAACTCATGATTTTTTTTTTGTAATCCTGAGTTACAAGGGTGATTTTTACTTTTGTGGTAATATTTTGATTTTTTAAGAGAAAAGATGTTTTTATATTGGAGTGCTGCCTCCTATGCTTGATGGGATATGTATACACTACCTCCATTAAGGAATTGTCACACTGCATTCTCCTCCTCATCCCTCTGATCCCTCTCCTTGATCCTCAGTCTCCCTGAGCTTCCTAATCTTTCTCTGGTCCTTCACCTCTCACTATTTTCCTTGTCCTCCCAACCCACACCAACGTTTTATATCTTCCTTTTCTTTCCAAATCCTTACTTCTGTTTTCCTAGTTTGTTTGTTTGTTTCCCTGGTTTTTATACCTGCTCTAGACCTTTTTTATCTTCTTTTTTTCTTATAAAAAGAAAATGCCTGTAAGCTATTCTTGCTGTACTAGCGGATTATTTTCAGGTTTAATTTGTATTCAGATACAAGGCAATTATGAACTCAGACGTGACCCTCAAGGCCAGGTGTATCCAAGATGAGGTCACAGTAGCAAGCCTATCATGTTCCACATTTCCGGAGGATGGTGAAGTTCCACTGATAACATGAACCACGCACAACTTCTTCCACATGGAAGCTCGAGGGTGAGTACATTCTGCACTCAAATTTCTCTGGTTGAAGTAAGTGAGAAAAATAGATAACGTGCTGAGTAACATTCCTGGGGCTCCATCCCTGAGAGGGGGGGAAATGCATTGAGTCGTAAGGGAACCACAGCAGATCATTTCACTGTTGAGGATGCCTGGCTTGTGGCTATGCAATGGCCAAAGAGCTAAATTCAAGGCCAATTCATCTATGCCCAACACCTCTGTCCACATTCACCATGCTCTGGAAAGAGGTGCACCTGACTGGCCAGCCCAGGGCCTGTTTACACAAATGAAGCAGATTACCCTGGCTTAAAGCACAAATCAGACTCGACAAAGTTATGGGCCTGTGTGTCATCCCCCTGAAGCCTGAGGGCATCTCTGGATGCTTGACCTGACCTCAGGGTGCCCAAGATTGCTTCCTCGCCTCTCAGTCATCACGGCCTCCTCTTCTCCATTTTTATCAAATGCTCTTTTAGTCCTGGTTTGACTGGCTCTTCCCCCAACGTGGCTGTCCACCTCAGCAGGGCCCAAGGAGCACCTCATGCAGCCCTCTCCCTTCTTGACTTGGCCCTCACCAGGTGCAGGGAGGGGCATGGGCAGAGACTATGCAGGGCCGTAACTCCGGTAAGACTTTAAGGGGCATCCCTCTGGGAGGATGCTGGAGAAAGTGTTTCAGATCACAAGACCTCATCTCCCAGTGCCCTTTAGCTTGTGATATTATGGAGTATCACTTACTTTGCAAAGTTTAAATAGGCGTAAACTTATGAAGGCAAGTTAGGTAGTGCCAGATCTGGAGGGAGTGCAGGTTCTAGTATATGACTCAGTGGCTCTAGGTTCCCACATTTACCAGACAAAGGCTTCATGAGACTGAACTTGACTGTTGTCCTGTTTGCTTGGAGTGAGAGTGCCATGCAAAGTACCTGGAGACTCTGAGTGATGAGCTGGGCTTTCATTGGGCCCAAGGCCAGGCCTGGGCAGTTGGCTGCTGTGCAGGCTGCTCACTAACACATGGATATGCAACGGGCTTCCTGGAACAGATGCCTCCCTCTTGTCTCTGGAGGCTGCTGAGCATGGCTGTAAGAAACCCCAGTAGAGAGAAGAGCTGCCTTTGCTCAGGTAGTTCCCAGCAATCATGAAAGGCAATGGAAGGCACTGAGAAGAAGAGAGGAGTGAGGTAATACTTGAAACTAAATCTGGCTGTGAGAGTCTGGGAGCATGGGGCGGGGTGGAGGGTGGGAGGACCTGGGTGGAATTTCCAAACCAGAGTCTGAACCACAGCAGTTTGTAATGTGGCTTTTTTGGGGAATCCCACAGCAGCCACTTCTTGGCTGCATGACAAACCCCCTGTGCCCGGACTTTTATCTGTAAAACAGGAGGGTAGCAGTGCCTGTTGCACAGTGAGGAACAATGAGTTCAGGCACACAAAGCATTTATAGGTTTCTAGATGAGACTAGCATTTGACTTGTTAGACAATCTGAAGTAATTGGCCCTCCCCAGTGAGGGCGGGCCTCCTCCAGTCTGTAGAAGGCCTGAAGAGAGGAGGAGGAGGAAGGTTGAATTCTCTCTCCGCCTGACTGTGGAGCTGGGACACTGTCCTCTCCTGCCCTCAGCATTCCTGGTTCTCAGGCCTTCAGACCCAGACTAGAATTTACATCATCGGTCCTCTGGCTCTTAGGCCGTTGACCTACACTGCCAGCCTTCCTAGGTCTCCAGCCTGCAGGTGGCAGGTGGTAGGACTTTTTAGCCTCCATAACTGTGTGAATTAATACCTTATAATAAATCTCTGTATATCTATATCTTATTGGTTCTGAAGAACCTTGACTAATACAGTACAGGACTCACCCTATGATATTGGTGAGGATTACTATTCTGTAAGTATTGGCCCTAACTCCTGCTTTCCTGTAATGTCTGCACAGCTCCACTCCATTCTGAGACCATTGGAGAAACATCACTGGACCAAGTTCTGAAGATTTTTGTCAAAATCCAGAAGGATTTTAAGTTGAAATTTTCTAAATTTATACTCTGGGTTGAGTCGGCCTCATTTTCTTACTGTTGCGTATATGGAAATAGAGGATAAAGTGGATCATACCCATCTGGATTCTAATTTTTGGATGTGTATTTATTGTAAGAGCTGTGAGCCAACTACATGAGGCCAGATTCGCTGTCTTTTGATAATTGGAGGAGAGAGAAAAAGACGAGAATAGAGAGGGGTAAGTATGCAATCAAATCACAGACTTAAATCGTCTTGATCATAATTTTGAAACATAAAGTGGGATAAGATAAAAGCTAGACAATCAATAAAAAATTGAAAGTAATTTTATCTTGGTGTAATTTTAGAAATTTTTCTTGAGCAGTGGATGAGTAACAAGTTTTACAACAGTTTCGCCTGCTTCTTAAGGGTCTAGTGACTATTGTATGTCTCCTATGACACCATCAGACTTATAGAAAATGTCTTCCCAAGAGACCTGGAGGAAACAGTGAGATTTGTTACGTCATGCTCCAATAATGGCATTAATGTATGCTACTGTCAGCTAGGACGAATGGAGTCACTCAAGGATGGTCACTCAGAGGGACTTTATTGCTGGTGATAATATGGTCATTTCATTTCCTTAGACTCCTTACTTATAATCTGTTGTAGAAGTTGGATTTTTAGGAGTGCCGACTTTGCTTAAAGGAATGAAACATGAGGATAGAAAGTAGCAGGACATTCTGAACCTCTCAAAGATCCAATTTGACTTTCTGAAACCCAAATTATATGGTTATTGATTTCAAATAGTTGAAGAACTACTAACAGGAAAAGAAATTTTCTTGTCGATCAGGGCTTCTGTGTCTTTGCTTCCCAATTCTAGAAGTCAGATAAAGGTTTTCAGTTGAACGGAGGTCTAAATATATATGGATGATGAAGAGGGAGGGAAAAAAAAAAAACAAGCCAATGTGATTGAAAGGAGTTCTAAATTGTTTGAAAATGTAAGTGGGATCTCATAATTTGAAATCTGTCTTTTTTTTTTTTTTAGGTAAAGAAGCTCATAGTATTTGAACTCATGGTCATCTTGTCTTATTATATTAATTTTTAGCATTTGATCGTAGTCTACATATGATGCAATACTCTGGATTTTATCTTTATTAGATCTCTAATGCCTAAAGGTATTTCAGTTTAATACTTTTACTGAGCACCTATTGTGTGCTAGGTTCTGTAAATCAAAGACAAATAAGAGGGCCTCCTGGTGCTTGAGGAGTTCATAGTTTAACAAAGAGGCTGAGCAAATTGCCCCACGAGCAAATTGGAGGGCTGTCTGATGATGAAATGTGACCTTTTATGGCTCTCTAGATACCACAACAACTTGGGAAAAAAAGTTTTCTTCCATTCTCAATGTTTCCTTTGTATTTATTCTGAGCATAAAGTAATTCATCAGGGATTGTATTGCCTGTCTATTTTGTGCATTTCCTTGCACCTTGAAGTTAACACTTGTGAAAGGCTAAGAACATCTTGACTACTCAATTAGGACTTCAACATGCACAGCTGAGGGCACTTTTCTGCGACGAGGGTGGCCATAAACTCTGAGAATCTGCAAATGGCAGTGAGTCTAGATCAGGTGAGAGATGAGCTGCAGCTGCTGAGAGGGGGCTCATTTCAAGACCCTGTAGTTTACCTGTTGGGCAGGTTCATTCAAGAGCAGTCGACCTCTCTAGGTAAGCGGACTCCTCTTATCTGATCAACTGGTAGGAGTATTTTTCTAAGTTAAGGAAGATTAGGGGTCTCCTAGGGTGGTGAGTTAGATGAACAGACTCCCAGAGCCCTACAACAAGGGAGACACAGAAACTTCTATTTCTCATAAATTCCCAGGTGATTGTGATATCAGGGGTTCAAGGCCCATATTTTGAGAAATCGCCTGTCTGTTGAATGGGTACACAGGCCCCACTGATTGGCTCCTAGTGACTTCTTATCTGAAAACTTGTCTCCTTGTTCCCTGATCTAGCCAGACCTACCCCCCTGACCTGGGGAACTACTGCTCTTTCCTTTCTCAGAGCTGTCTCTCCTTTATACCAGCCTCGAGTGTCACCTCTCCTCCAAATACAGGCTCAGCATTCCCCAAGGTAGGTTCACATCTCCCTAGGACCCTTCAATCAGCTCTTGTCCTGCTCATTGTGGATGCCAGTTGATAAAAAGTAGTTCAACTAGTGATTATTGGTAATTACTAATGCCATTTGTCTAGTCTACTTTTTTGCTTTTGCCTTAGCTTGGGCTGCTATAACAAAATACCCTAGATTGGGCAATTTGAACAACAGACATTTATTTTCGCAGCTCTGAAGGCTGGATGTTCAAGATCAAGGTCCTGGCCAGAGTGGTGTGTAGTGAGGACTCCCTCCTTGCCTGTAGGTGGCTGGCTACTTTCTCCCTGTCTCCTCATGTGGCCTTTTCTCAATGCATGCCTGCGGAGAGTACCAGAGCTCTCTCTTCCTCTTCTTCTCAGACCACTAATTCTACCCTACCAGGGCCCTGCCCCTATGACCTCATTTAATCTTAGTTGCCTCTTAAAAGACTTGTCTCCAAATATAGTTACATTGGGAGTTAGGGCTTTCACATGCATTTTGGGAGGACACAGTTCAGTTCACAGCAACTTTCTGGACACAATAGCAAATGGCCTTAAGTAAAAAAAGAATAAAGTTGATCCTTATAATTCATGGATTCTGTATCCACTAATATGCCTACTTCCTAAAATTTGTTTTCAACCCTACATCAATACTTGTAGAGCTTTCAAGGGTACTTATGGACATGAAGTGTGGCAAAAATTTTGAGTTGACCATCTTGAAAGTTCCTAGCTAAAGTGAAACAAGATAATATGTCTCCTTGTTTCGGTTCTAGTACTATAAACGTGTCCTTTTCAACAGTCTTAGTGCTACGTTTTTCAAATTTCTGTGTTTTTTTTAGGGGGAGGGGGGTGATTTGCTGTTTCAAATGGTCCCTGAGCATAGTGCTGAAGTGCTATCCGGGGTTCCTAAGAAGGCTGTAACGTGTCTCACAGAGAAAATGTGTGTGTTAGATAAGCTTCCTTCAGGCATGACTTATAGTGCTGTTGGCTATGATATCAATGTTAATGAATCAACACTGTATATTAAAGTGTCTTTAAACAGAAACATGTAAAACAAGGTTATGAAGTGATCAGATGATGAACATGTTATGACCAGAGGCTCGCAGGAACTTAACCCTGTATTTCCCCAGGGGCCATAGTCAGTATTTGCTAATTCAATGTTTGCTGTGACTTTGTAAGACATAACTACCATGGATATTCGACTGTAGAATCGATTGTATATTAATTGAACAGGCTGTGTGTACAGAATGCCAAGAAATCCAATGAAAAGTGCAATATGCCTTAGTTATTTGGCTTTTTGTTGTTGATCCAATGCTGAACATTTAAATATTTGTAAGCATATGAATACTTGATGGAAGTCTGGCTTTTTGAATATCAGTTTTGACATTGCTGACATACAGTGTTAGTGGTTATAACATAGTGGAAATTCTGGAGCAATGACAGGGGTCGGGGGGTGGGGGACGTCATTGCAAACAATTTATTACAACTGGAAATCTTTCTCTTTCCTACTAAATAGTGAAACTCAGATCATCCTACTGGCAGAGCTGCAAAAATACCAGCATTTGACTTTGAATTCAGTACCATTTAAAAAATATGATGGCCAACTGGGATGGTTTTGCTTTTTTTAAATTTGTTTTTAAATATAAATATTGCTTTGCCAGTATGATGTACAAGATCACACATTCTTCACTTAAAAATCCCAATGTGCCAGATATATAAACAAATTGAAGAATTGGCCTCTTGGCTAATAAATAGGTTTTAAGAGCATCCTTTCAGTTTTGGTTGGTTCAGTCTTGCCTGAGGTGTCTATGTGATCAAGCCATTGGCTGGGGCACCTGGAACACCAAGTTATTACACAGTAGACTCTATTTGCATAATATCAAGTGCAGGTTTCTTTGGCAACCCCGCTAGCTTAGCCATTATTGCTCAAATTTTAATGAAAAGAGAAGTGCTGTACATGTGGAGAAAGCCATTTTAGCGACAACTACCTGTATCATTTAAACATTTATCCCCAAACTGTTCTTTTGGGCAATTGAGTCCTTGCAAACTTGTAATTTCCTTGCGGAATGCAAACAAACAAGACAACAGACAAACACCCTCCAGAGAAGTCCTAGGATTGTCTAGGTGTGAAGCAAGTCCAGCCTCTGGGACACCAGGTCATTGTTTGCAGCTGCGGATTTTTCCCATTTTAAATTGTGAAGATGGAAAAATATTCTAGTGTATGTGTGTGTGTTGGGTGGTGGGAATTCGCCTCCACAGAGTCCAAGTCAAGCCTGGCCCAACATGTCAACAGCAAGTTAAGCCTTGATCATGGACACTCTGACAGCCTCAGCTCTGGCTGCGAGACTGTGCACGACGGTAAATGCCTGTGTGAACTTTGTCCCTGGGTGTGTTTTTGGAGTGTGCCAGGGTGACATTCAGCCTCTACATTTATTTTTATGATAATTCCGAGTAAATTGTGGTGCAATAAACTCTTCAAGCCTGTCTTTCTTGTGAAAGCTGTGAATCAATCAGCTGTGGGCTTTTTTGGGGGCTTTTCAATGTATAGTGATCATTTAGATTTGACGTGCATTGTGAGACCTGAGCTTGCCTCCTCTCTCTGGTCTGTCATTAATTCCAGCCTTTGCTATTCTGAAGTACAGTGAAGGATGGCTGAGAAATCATTGCCCTCTTCAGCTCTGTTATTGCACAAAATAGCAGCGCAATAATTTTTTGTCAATGTTTTACTCTAAAAGCTTTCTACGTCAGTTTTGAAAAGGAAGCAATAAAGCCCATTCAATGGTATGAATAAAAATCCTTTGAGGGTTAGGAGCAGAGCTTCTTTTCTTCAGCTGGTAATCAAATTGGAGCTAAAATGAAATTGAGTTTTCTTATGAAAATAGCCTTTGTTGCTGGGAAGGCTGGTAATTCATAAACAATAACCTGCTCTTTTGTGTGGATAATAATATATTCATGTTCTTTCAATAGGGTAAAAGCCAGACCTAGTGCATTATGGTACAGTAAAAATAGCAGAAGGAGCTGGCTGGAATGATCTTGAAGAAGAAATGTAGCATTCGGTGACTTCAGCTTTCAGCATCTCTCAGAAATGGCACTTTGCTTGATTTGTGCGCTGGTTTTCGTTGTTGATTTGTTGCTGCCATAGAATATTTGGTTAATTGTGGATGGTCTCAAGCTGTGCTCATCACTGCCACGGCTGCTGCGGCTGCTGGAGACTAAGCCTGCTGCCACAGGACGTCCGTAATTCGCAGGAGCTGGCTCTCAGCACCCACGAGGACTAAAGTCCCAGAGCCTTGGACCAGACAGCCAGCTGGACGAGGTCACAGGAGGTAGGCTGCTGGGTCTTCCCTGCAGGAGTAGCGGGGCATCCTTAGGCTTCACAGGGAGATGGGTGAAGTTGGGGGGACAATTTACTGTGCCTTTTCAGTGGGCGTTGGGGGGTGCAGAGGGAGAGAGTGTCTTGTTGTCTGAACTCCTGTGACATCCAACTGGATCACAGGTGAGGCAGGGTGGCTCTGTGGGTGAGATGATTTGGGGCCTTTTTGAGAGAGCCTGAGGGGCATGTCTGCTGGCCACTGGGGCTGTGCTTAAAGTCCTTGAGGACCTGGTAGTACCTGGGTGCTGGGAACTCTGTGACCTGGAGGCAGAATGACTGTTTCTTCTGGTGAAATCTGTTTGTTGAACTCAGCTTGGAAACCCCCTGTGCAGGAATCCCAACCATGCTGTTGGGATTTAGGTGGGGCTGGAAATGTCACCCAAGGATTCATCACTGACTGTTGCTACTTGGGCATCAGCGACTTTTGTTCTCTCTCTCAAGTTGCTAAAAAGTTATGTTCTGATGATTACAAAATTATGTGCCAACCCCGCCTTTATGTGGATTGTAAAAATAGCTGTGGTGTTCCTGGACCCAGATCTAGGGGCTAGGGCCAGTGAGATAAAGGGCACATTCTGTGGAGGTCATTTCTTGTTCCCATTTAACACAGAGCTATAAGAATAATGAAGCGTTAACTCGTCCATTGAGGTTCCTGATAGAATGTTCTAGTTGTTCATCTGGAAATCATTTTTGGTTGTCTTTTAAGTTCTAATTTCTTGGATCTGAAAATAGTTCAATGGACAAACAGAAAATGAAAGAAAAAAAAGGATAAAATGCTTTTGAACAATGAGAATTTTATAGGATGGTGTAAGCAGTGTTAACGCTGGTCAGAATAATGTCATTCTTGCTGTATTTGATTGTTTGGTGGACAATGGTTCTTTTATGTCCACTGGTAGTTTCACTCAGGGTTACCTTTTAATGTGAGGGTCCTACAAAATAATGGATATTTTTCTGGCTTAGCATAAGGGGTCTACAGAGTCCATTCCTGGTTCAGAACTGAAGAATGGAGAAATTAAAATGAATACCACAGTGTGCAATTTTAAACTACTAAACTTTGACAGTTTCAAAGAAGCTGAATCGATAAACAGTTAATCTATCCTATGGAAACGATCAGAAAATAGAAAATGAGAGAATAGCAGAGTGTTTATTTGCACTCAGATGTGGCAGGGATGTGTTCTAGGTTTAATACTGGCTAACAGGTATTTTTGTGTTGTTTTGGTATTTTAACAATGAAATTGTGTGCTTAACAAAAGGAACTTTTAAAGGCACAGTGGAAGCTGACAGTTGAGGTAATATGTCATTATCCAATTAGTTTACATGAGTGTATGTTTTTATGCTTTACTTAACATACCTCTATGTGTTTTCAGTTCTAACAAATATGACTTTCATTGAAGTCTTTCAAAATGAGAATTCTAATTGTATGTATTTTACTCTGCTGCAGTTAGTCTTCTGTGCTTTTCAATATCATGAGCACCTTAATAAATTTTGATTTTTAAATCTATTTTCACATTTATTTTGGGAGGTGGGGAAAAGCCAAGATTCTTTTGGCTTTCATTCTATACTTTGTCAAAAAACCTCCTGACAAGTTCCTTCTTACTTTCTCCCACTGACAGAGCTGCATTGCATGGTGCTTTTATTCTTATGCTAAAGTTGAATCGATGTGAAAGAAAAGATTGCTAATTGTCAAAGAATTACCTTTCAACTTCATGTAAGGAAAAGTTCTTGGAGTATTTTAACTGTGGAAAAAATAATGAAAAATAGAGTTTATTCATTATGGAAACCATTGATCAAGTATTACAGCCCATTTTCAACCTGAAAGTTATAATGTTCTCTATTTTAACTATTTAGTGGTCTTGATGAAAAGTTCTCCTTTTAATAATTCCTGTTTTGACATTCATTGGCTTTGCTTTATTACACCTGAGATGTGTGTGGTAAAGAGAGAGTTTCTTTTGGGTGGTTATGGGGATTCAACAGTCCCAAGAGGGGAGCTCAGTTGGAGGGCAGGAGAACATTGGTGCTTGGAACTCTGGTCTTGTGTCTGATTTTTCTCTCCTGTTATCTAAAAAAGAGAAAAAAAGCAAGTTATATTTACTGTCTCCTACTTTGGATGTCCAAGTGCATTTTTTTTCCCCTGCATTTCATTCTCGGTAGTGAATGATGTCATGGCATAAGCTGTTACAGGGATGGCATCCACATTCTCAACTGGTCCCAACACAGTCCCTTCCATCAGCCCCAGAGCACATTATGGGGTGCATTTGGGAGTGTGGTGGACATTCCACCCAAGTGGGTCTTTAGACTAGAATCAAAGACTGGGTGTCGCCATGGAAAGATCTTCTACCAGTTAATTTGGATGTATAGTGTTGTCCATAAGATTTGTAATGGTTGAGAGAAGAATGTGAAGGTGTCCTCTCCCGCTCTCTGCCGATCACTAAGGTCAGTTCTTATTCATCTGCGCTGAGCCCAAACTCCTGTCCCTGCTCTGATTTCAACCTCAGGTTGGTGATGCAGAGACCCTAGTCCTCCCTACTTGGGCCCCCGTGGCAGCCTCAAACCCCAGAGGTGTTGTCCGTCTCTGTTGGAAGAGGAGCACTCTCTTTTCTTTCTGAGAATTTGGGTCTCCCAGGGTGGACAGGGTGAGAGAGGTGAGTGAAAATGAGTGTCTCAGGGACTCCGGAGGTGTAGACACATCAACAAGGCAGGGTCTTACTCTAGAGCTTTCTCAGATAAGGCACAGAAACCTGTCTCAATAAACCCTCCAAATGCTTGTTGAGCTCCCTGCTCTAGATTATGCCAGCTCCACCAGGATCCCCCCAGCTCATGTATCACAGCAACACTGTGTTCATGTCACCTTGTATGGTGACACCAAGTCTTTGGTTTCTAGCTATAGGCCTATTAGGGTTGAGTGAGTGTCCACCTCACGGCTCCTGACTCATGCCTGCTGTTGAGACCAATGTGGGTGTCAGCAGCAGCTTTGGTTTCCATGAAGAGAGGGAGGCTGACTCCCCACCACAGCGAGCTTGCCCCGGGAGCCAGTGCTTCCATAGAACGCAGGCAGTCACTCTCCTCTCGAACCGTGCAGGCCGCCTACATCAGCACCATGAATTTGAGTAAGTGCTTCTCTTGGTGTGTGAAACCATACTTGAGTGGATCAAATCATGGCAGCTTCTGACAGATGTGAGACTGACATAGTTTTCTCTAATAATTTTTATTTTAAATGTAGAATTGTCTCTCAAGGAAGAGGAGGGAGGAATAAACAAAAAAGGGTAAAAAACTGCAGAGGAAAACATTAAACTGTTCCACTGCAACTTGTCTTATCTCACTAATGTTGCCTAACACAAGGTGAACTGATCCTGTAAATGAGAAGACAAATAACATGAATTTACGCTAAGGTGAATGTCAATAGAGTCTAAAGGCGTTTCATTATTTATTTTTATGGACCTCTATTTTCCCAGTAACATTATTTAAACTTTTAATCCTTAATTATCAACTGATTTGTGATTACCTTGGCCAGACTTGCTTTTCCACAAGACAAGAAAGTTTATTAAGTATGTAATAGGGATGCTTGAGTGTGTGTGTGTGTGTATTAAGGAATCAGAATGTAGATTAAAACTAATGACTCTGATTATTAGAAAAGAATTAGATATAAAAATTGGGTACAAAATATGTAGTTTTTTTTTTAACACCAACAGCCAATGTTAACAATTTCAAAGGACTTTATGCAGATAATTATGTCAAAAATTGCATTGTGGTGTTTCTTTCTTTAGTTTTTCTTTTTCTGTTTTAATCTGCACTTCTTGACCTTTTCATCTCTGAAACTTTAAGGGCTTAAGTTAAATGCTTTTCTATTGCTCTATGCAAATTATATCTCTAAAGGTCAAAGATCTGGTACAAAGCCTGTCATGACTTTGAAGATTTCCTTGTGCTGTTGAAAATTAAGAGTTTATTTACAAATGGTTGTTTCTTGTACACTGCTGACACATAAGGTCTACAAATATCACTTTATTTTGTGTTCTCACCCCAAGCACATATTTCAGAAACCTAATGACTGAATCTTCCTCCAACTATTTCTTAAAAATTACAGACTGTTGAAAGACAAATCTGAAAATATGCAATTATCTATTTTACCCCAGTTTTAGTTTTGCCTCAGTGTACGCTATTAAGAATGGTATCCTTCAGGTTTCTTGGATGTTTTATCTCAAAAGTGAAAAAAAAATGACTAGCATTTTTTGGAAGGTAGTGGATCAATTCTAAAAAAATTGTTTCTTTCTTTCTTTCTTTTTTTTGGAAAAGTTAAAACAATATTTTGGGATATAATTGTCATATTAAAATTCCTGGCCCCTGGGAGAAAGTATTCAATTAGAAGATTTTTTAAAAAATCATTCTAGAAATATCTAGTGTGCATTTCTAACGTGGAGAACATTTATTTTCTACATCATGGTTTCAATGTCTTTTATAACTGATGTTTAGGGACTTATAAGTGTGCATATTTCTGGAGACAATGGTTGGGATTATTATTAGAGTTAATTTTTATTCTTTTCTCAGTATTATCTTTAATAAGGATATATTTTGTAGCACGTACCATCTATCCAATTGGTTTTACTGGTTTTATTTAAATTATAGGTGAGTCCTGCTAGGAAACACTTTTGCTATTAAGCTTTAATTCAAAGTAAACATTTGACAATATAAATTTAAAGAAAAAATAATTAAGGGAAACCTAACAGTGTCCACAATTAACAACGTTGGGCATTAAGTGAATATAGTGCAGTATGCAGTATCTGGAGGCATAATAGTCCCTTCACCCTGGGTCATTTTAATTCTTTAAAAATGGTTTATTACCTTTGCATATAAATGAATCATTTTCCTTTTGGGGGATTTTTTGATTATTTGATTCTCCCTCCCCATCTTTTTTGTTCCTGACACTAGCTACTTCTTTGGGCCATATGTCCTTCAGCTGAAAACAAAGGAATTGTTTACACTGGTTCCTGGGGGCATTTAAGTCCTCACATTGTTATTTTCAAGGAACACACACCCAACATACAAACAGTCAAACTCCAAATCATGCAGATTTGTATTCTCATCCCTAATATGTGTAGGCCCAGAACAAAGTATAAATAGAGACTCACATAACAATATTTCAGTTACAAATCAAACTAACAAATGTAGGTGCTGCCTCCTATCTAGATGAAAGTGTCTCCATAATAACACAGAAGCCTAATTTGAATGTAGAATTCACACCTTTGGGGACGTGGCCCTGGAACCTGGTAGGTTCAGACAAATTGGCTCCAGAGCTACTGCCAACTATCCATTCCTGTCTCGTGAATCTCAGCTATGTCTGCACCCCACGAGCAGCCGTGTCTTAATCCCACTTTGGGGAGATGAGTCGGGAAAACAGTCCATGCAGGCCCAGGAAGGAAGCTTGCATCCATCTGCACAGGGAATTCTGAGGGCCTGGTAGCTATAGTGTGGTATGAGGGTCAAATCTGAGTGGGCAGGTTCCTTTGGTCACTGTCTGTTGGAGTGGGGTTGACTTGGGGAGGAGTTGATAGCCAGAACAGGAACCGCTCCTTCCCTGGTTCTAAGGATGGGGTAATTAGTGATCTCCTCAGCAGTGCAATTCACTAGAAAATGGCTCATATTATAGAACCCATGGGCTGTGTGTCTCTCTTGGGGAATGAGGTCTTAATATTATGGCTATTTACTTTTGGCAACTACTATTCTTATTAAATGCTATTAATCTTTAAAAAGGTATTTGTTTCATTTAGCAAACAATTAAACTTTGTTGAACCTTAACTAGATGCTGGCATTTAAACATAACACTGCCCATAGAGAGTGGACAACCCTTCAGCTGAAAGCAGGAATAACTGACAGTCTTAAACAATGGGTTTAAGACTCTGGAGTTCAACTGCCTGGGTACATCCTGGCTCTGGCACTTTCACCTTTCTGAGCCTGGCTTTATGCATCTATGAAATTGAAACAATAATAAGATTAATACATAGGCTTGTATTGAGGTTTAAATGAATTAATATATCTAAAACGCTTGGAATCACAGTTAGCACATGATAAGCTCTCAATAATTCTTGGCTATTGTTATTGTTGTATCTCATCAATACTAACATGAATGTTTTTACATTTTAATATTTTTGAAATCAGGATATCGCTATTGTAATAGCTTAGATTTGCTGAAATGTGCTAATCAATCTGACTCTTTGATGTGAATGAATTCTTTAATCTGAGAATTTGTTGGATTTCTGAGAAGGAAAGAATATCTGAACTGATTACTGTTGAAAATCTGTCTTCCAAAATCCATTTCTCTGAAATGCTCAGGTAAAGAGAAACTGGAGTTAGTGTTTAGATTTATGGTGGTCAAATCATTAAGACTGACATGTAGAACAAACAGCATCTTGATGCAATAAGCTACACAATCATCACCAGAACATTTGATGTTCAGGAAGACACAAATTGCTCTGTTTTGAAAGGGACAAAATATTTAATTTTCTACCCTGGGCACAAACAGACCTTACAAACAGAAGATAATTAACTTGAAATCTTTCACCCTTTTCTTGCAAGGAGATCAACTATATTTAGGATGTAGCATTGCATACAAAGCAAAAGTTCCTTCAGAACCATCATCTTTCCCATTAGTTTTGTAAAGCGCTTGGTATCCCAACTCACTTTAAAATATACAGACAGCGGGGGCCAGACCTCCAGGATAGCCCATGACATCCATCTCACCTTATATTAGGATGCAATGCTCTTGAGTGCCACTGACTATACTTGCCCCTTCAAAGCAGCCACCTCAGGACCTGTGTGCTCTTTGTCTCTGACCAGAAATGCAGCATTAACACTTCACAAAGCTTGTCTGGTTTCTGTTTCTGCCCTGGCACCAGCAGAGTACACGTACCCAGTTCCTTCCCTCCAAGGAGCCAGGTTCTGTTACTGAGGAGGCTCTAAAAAATGCTTTCCTCAAGAAATGAGAAATGAGTGCTCTGTGACCAATATCTGAGAGAAGAGAATAGTACCACCTTATTAATTCTGAGCAATACTCTGTGCTCGGCCTGCGATGCCAGCTGGACTGCAGGTACCCTCCGCACTGGGGTGGAATTCAACGTGAAGGGTGGAGGCTGAGGAGATCCAGGCCTCTTGGATGTGGGGAAGGTTGCCTGGAGGGTATGGGGAAGCAAGATCTTCTCCAGCTCTTCCCTGCATGCCAGGTTGTCCATGTGTGCCCCTTTGTACATTCTTACCTATAAATACTTTGAAACTTTCAGGGTTACCTGGATAGGAAAGAAACTTTCAGAAGGGCACTTGCATTAATATTGATTGAGAAGGGGTGATTTCTGCATAGAAAAGGATTTGCATACTCTCCCAATATATGTCAATTTATTATTACAAGTGGCTCAGGTATTGCTGTTCTAACATATTGTGCACATTTTTAGGACAAGATCCCGGCAGGAGACACATGGTACACATTCAAAAGTGGGTAAATGAGAGAATTCTCTGTAAAGTGGTAGGCAGGGCTGAGGGGCCCAAAGAGTGATGGGAGAAGCCCTCTCCCTTCCTGCCACAGGAGGGAGCAGTCGTGGGCTGCCCTCACAAAACCCCGGTCTTTGGTAAAGTAATGCAGCCACTGCTAAATCACAGCCTGGCTTAATAAATACATAACCCAGACTCTTATGGAATACTCAGATTTTCTAGAAATGTCTCCCACTGGCAAGAATCAACCATAAGCAAGAGAAATGGGTGACAGTTTATAGATGACAGTTTCCCAGGCTCAGACAGAGTGGAGAGAACTGGAGTGTGGAGGGAGGGACATACCCAGCACCGGGCTCATTAGAAAGCAACCCTTCAAAACAGATAGTTAAGAAAAGATGACATGAATTCAAATATAATAAGTTTAGGGTTTTTATAAACCATATCTGATGTCAGCCTAGCAAGTAGAGAAAGGGTCTGGCCCTTGATTCTCTCTCTGCATCTCAGGGCACTCTGAGAGGATATAGGGAAAGATGGAAGATGCATGTGCCAGGGGGCTGCTGGGAAGGTTCTGAAACCTCTCCTCCCATTGCCTTGAACTCGGTGATTCTGTTCGAGATCAAATGTAGAAATAGTCCATTGCCCAGAGTTGATGGCATTCTGAAAAGTTCCTGCCAATATATTCTCAAATACATAGTTAATAAAGTTATCTTGACAGCATAGGATATTTGTTTAGTCAAATTTGTTCAGATAGGATTAGCAATGTAGCACAATGTAAGTTGGAACTTGATTGACAAAAATAAAATCAGCACAGTTTCATTATCTTTTTTTTTTAAGTCAGGTATTACCTTATGGTTTCTATATGCTTTGAAATTGCTGTTACAATTTTTTTGTTGCCTGTATAAAATCTACCCAATAATCATTCAATTTTGAAAGTTTATTTTTCTTTATACAAGCAGTATAAGCTCATTAAAGCAAATTTAAAAAAATACTAGAAAAATAATAAAATTTACCCAAAGGCAACTGTCTTTAATCTCTGATGTGATTATTCTAGTCTTTTTTTTTTCTCTCTGCATATAGTCTATCACATCTACAGGAAATTTTTGACCTGATATCTTTTTGTTTTTACATAAAAAAACTAAGAAAAATTCCCAAATTTGTTAGAATGTTAATAAGCAGATATTCTATTTGAATCATCTTTGGCCAGGAGTTTTTGAACTGCTTGTCTCTGAGTGCATGCCTGCTGACTGTCCCTGATGTATCTTTTCGAGTAAGAATACTTTCCTATCTGGCCAGATTTAAGAATGGGAGAAGCTCTCCAAACTAAGCCAGAAGAAAAATGTCCCTCTCACCTTTTTGTTGAGAAATGAAATTAATTCCACACTTAGAGCTTTACTCCTTTGGCATACACTGCCACTAGGTATCAGCCATACTAGTCATTTATACATTTGTGTGATGAATATGTCATACCTTTGCAATAAGAGCTGTTTTTGCATAAGGGAAAAGTGAGATCACGGTGAATAGATGCTAAAGGTAAAAGATGTTGCAACTGTTGGAGGAGGGATTTCACTGTACCACGAACAGAACCTGGATGATTTGAGGCTCCTCACCCCACTTCCTGTCCTAGCAATGTGTGTTCTGTCCACCGCGCCTACAGGGGGAGCTGTTTCAAAGATGCAGTTCTTGCGACCGTCTGGAACCGAACTGTGACTGAACCAGTTATATGGCTTCTCTATGACTTTTAAGATTCTGGCAGGCAGGTACAGAGATCTACTTGTCTTGTAGCTGCCCACGACAAAGCCTTCTATGTAAGTTTCTTGCTTTTACAACTGCCACCTACCCATCTGGAGCGGCCTGCCTCTTCTGTCCCCCCTTGTCCTCTGTGTGTATGGGGCCAGTTTGCAATCCAACACTGACAGAAGAAAGAGGCGTGGAAAAGCAGGCTGGCGAGGCCATCACGGGCCTCCGTGCATCTGCCTTCCATCAGTGGACCAGCTCGCATCTCGGTCGCATCCCTGGAGCCTGACCCAGCTACCATACTTCAAAGCCAGAGTCTGTAGACAGACCTGTTCTGTCAGTTTGCATCCATTGCTGTTCAAGTCCTCAGGAGGAATGTGAGTAGGACTGTGATTCTTCATTTCCTACCTTTATGTCACTAATTACATGTTACATACCTACATAATGATAATAGCTGGGGTTTGTTATATCATCTTCCTGCACTCACTGGTGGTGACTTTCTCAGATGACTGGTCCCTCTGCTCTGAAGTGTCGCTAGAAAAGAGGGACAGTGACTTCTTCCCTGGGGATTGTGACCCTGCATGTGAGTGGTGTCGGCTGATGGCCTGACCCCTGGTGAGTGTGGTCACTCTCCTGTGTGCCCTCACCCTGAAGGAACAGGACATGGCCATTACCACCAGTTCTGGCCCAAGTATCTCCACAAGCTTCACTTGGCAAAGGCTCATTGTGAGATTCACTTAATGTGCACAAAACATACAATTTGTATTTATGACTCAACTTCTATAATAGGAGCTCTGCAATTTCTCATGGAGTGAAGAATTTCGATCTCTTTTTCATAGCTGTACTGGGAGAAATCCAGGGTGAGGGTAGGGCTTGGGTTCAAGCTCAGCAGGAGCCAGATGGTGTGTGTGTGTGTAGGGGGCGGGTGGGGTAATTGCTCAAGAACTTTGGACAAGTTCTAGCCACTTTCTTGGGGGATTCTGCACTAGGCCTTAGCTCATGTAATATTTCTGTGATGAATTATGGAGAGGACGTGCTGAGGAAAGGACTCAAGGACAAGGGGTAAAGACAAAAGGGACTTTGCCAGGGAAAGGAAGGCTATGGTCCTTGTGCCCAGGCATGGCTGCCGAGGCAGTGAGGAGGGGAGACAGAGGCAGAGCTGAGCTGAGCTGGGGGCCCCACTGACATTCCATAATGCCTGCCAGGGTGAAGTGCTCGGAAGTTCTAGTGGCTGGACATGCCAAGATAGTCTGTGGACTACGGTGTTCAGGCTGCTTCTCAGGGGTCTGTATGACTCCTCACTGTTGGATGAATGAATCAAAGCCTCTTTTTAGAGTAGATTAAACTTTATTACATATCTTATTGGCAAAGGTGCTTTCCCAGTATTTCATATATCCCCAGCCTTAATAGGACTGGGGACATAGGGCTGAAGATGGAGATTTATTCTATTCAGTAATAGAACTAGTTAGATGGGGATCAGCACAGAGCCTGGATTGTGGTGGCATCTGCATAACCGAAGGCAGTGAGGATCTTCTAAGAATTTGCTTTACTCAAGCCCATCAAGTAAAATAGGTTGTCTGCCTAATATGTTCCAGGAGCTGTGCTAAGCACATTTAAATGGCACTCAGAAGTAAGCATAGTCTCTATCCTTTCAGACCTACACAGAGTTAATCCATCCCACCCAGTTCCAGGTCTTTGCTGTGGGTTCCTGGCCCTGCAGATATCTGTTCAGTTACTTTCTGGGACTCTCTTACATTGTCCCAGATCCGGTGCTCATGGGCCCAGTAGGAGAACCAGCTCATTTCCATAAAGGCTGTGAAACAAAGTACTCACAGGCTCTCAGGGTATGGACATTGTCTGGAAGGTTTGAGGAGAATGAGGGCTTTATGCTGCACAGTATGAACACCTGAACATCCAGGTTAGGGCCAGAAACTCTCCAGCCATTCTGCCATGTCCTCATACCAGGCTGCGTCAGCCAATGCGTGCCCAGCCTCAGTGTTGACCTCCTTGCTGCATGACCAGCTCCAAAGCTCCTCTCATTATCTCTCCCCAGGCCCCAATCTCAAGTCATCAGGCTAACCCTCCAATGCTTTGTAGACTGGAAGAGCCTTCTATTCAGCAGAGGGGCTGTGCTCTCCTGAAAGCAGCTGTTCCCTCAGGGAACAATTTAGTGCCTGTGTTACCGGTTAGTTATTTAACAAATGCCTTCAAGAATGCTTTAGGAAGCAGGTTTTGTTTTCTGCATTTTACAAAGAAACCGAGGCTGGGAGGTGCTCACTAACTAACCTAGGGTGACACAATTACAAATGGTAGAACTGGATGTGATCAACATGGATTCTCCAAGTCCAAACCATTCTTCTCACAGAGCTTTTCAAGTTAGCCAGGTTTGCAACAATGGCTTTTGCTGAACGAAAATCATCAGAAGTCACCATTTAGTAACAAGCTCTGAAAATGCCACAGTGAACACCAGGCTTGAGCAAATGTTTGGAAATCTCCTTCAAATGCATAAATTAGCACGTAGACAAATGCCAGACGTTTGGAATAGACTACAATCTGCCACTGCTTTGAACCCAGTCCCCTGCTCACAGGAGGTGCTTGATCAATATTTACTAGTTTGCATTCATGCTTGTTGCTTTCCAAGGAAAAAAGTAAACAACTAGGAAGCATGAGACTAACGATTTCAAATAGAGGAGATGAACATGACAGAGAGAAATGTGCTGTAGTCATAACTGGGTGCTTCTTATAGAAAGTCATTTCATACTAGGGGGAGAGTGACTAGAATTTTGAGGAGAATGTTATCTACGAAAGACTTTGCAGTCAAAAGATTTTTCAAGAGCGTTCATACTTTTCAGTCAGTAATGTATACCTTTTATTCATGTCAGCAAGAGAATGTATAATTAAAGCATTAAAGAAAATGCTAGAATTTCCATGGATAGATTAACTGTGAAATTTGTGAGCAATGGAAACGAATTGAAAGCAGGATGAGTGAAATATCACACAGAATTTTTAAATATAATGTGGTGAAATAAATATATTACTAAAAATTATGTTCCAAACTCTGACATAGCAATGAAAAATAAACCAATTACCATCCTTTCTTAAAAAAGAGCAGGTGAGAGTGTTTAGGATCACTTAAAGGAAAGACAGGAGGTTCACACACAAATAAATCACAATTGCTTCTTTCCTGTGCTTTCAGCTATTTCTCTGAGGAGCATTTTTCTGTTATACGTTGGTTTGGCAGTTGAGATGATCAGAAGGCTTGAAGTGGTAAGATGGAAAGAAATTAAGAGTAATTTCGAATCGATGGAAAAGGACAACAAAAATACTTGGAAGATTTGCTTACCATGCCACTTAACTTTCTCTGCCAATATAAACAGTGTCCAATCAGACAGACATTTTCCTATGGAGAATGACTGTTGTATGTGTGAGGGAAGATGAGAGAATTCAGGTAGCAGGATTCTTCCTTTTGGGAGGGGTCAGTCTCCACTGTGCTGCAGCGGTATGTGTACCATGGAATCTGCTCTCGAGGGTGGGAAAGTAAATCAGGTCCTCGTGCAAAGAAGTGCTTGTCATTTGTAGGGGGAAGCTACTCCCAGGGCCTGAGGACCCTCAGCCGATGGCCATGAAGGGAGTCGTTAAGATGATGTTCTTGTTGCTAAACCCCATAGAGCAGAGGGGACGGCAAATCTCTTTTCATTTCTTTTTATCTTGAACCTCATGAGTATAAATACAATGAGACATTTTTGGTAGTAAAAATGAGTGAATTATAAAAGCTAGAAGAGTTATAGCTTCTGATCAATATTAGGGTGGGTGTGTGGCTCTGCATGTCATCCCATTAATTGCCGTGGCTGACGAGATGGATCAGGCTACTGTGAAGGGATCTCTCTCTCTCTCTCCATATATGTCCCTCCTGACAGCAAACAGATGTGAAGGGGGTTTACAGAACTGTGTTCCCTATGGCATGGCTCTGTACTGGGAGAACCCTCCTCATCTTTGCACCTGAAAATTTTTGGATGGTGATTTTGGCAGTCATCAAATCTGGTAGCACACTATTAGAGAACTTATCACAAGGGATTGCAATTTCCGATTTTCTTGCTTATTTCTCCAAGACTGTAAAATGAGTGAGGAGAGGGAAAGGTCTTTCTTAGTCCAATGAGAGTATCATCACCTGGTTCAGGTACTGGGAACATAGTAGGTGCTCAGTGGTGGTATTGAATGATGACTGAATCACAGTAGCAGTAAAATATTTTTAAAGGAAGAATTAGAGTAGAGTGGAAATAACATCTGAGTTATTTCCTTAACTCGGCCATTTTGTGTTTAGGAAAATGATTTCATATTATTGATTTTGGTTTTCTCATTTAAAAATTTGAATAATTACATCTGCTCTGCATACTTTCTAGGTTTACTTGGAGGAATCAAGAACAATGCTTTGAAACATAACAGTGGTCTGTAGAGGAGGCATGGTTGTTAGAAATAGCATGGATTTGGGATTCGAGTAGACCAGAGCTTGGACTCAGCACCTATTATGAATTGCGTTTTAGGGATGTTAAATAGTACACAGTTGATCCTCATCATTTGGGGATTCTGTATTTGCAAATTCACCCACTCACTAAAATTTATTCGTAAATCTAGAGTCAGTATTTGTGGAGAATTCATGGTCATTCACAAACATAGGAGTGTGATGAAAAATTTGTCTCCCAACAACACTCATGTTCCCAGCTGAGGCTGAGCAAGGCATGCTTGGCCTTCTTGGTTCAGTTCTCATACTGTAAGCAAAAGTCCTTTTTGTCATCTGTTTAGTGCCATGTTTTTTACATGTTTGTGAATTTTGTTAGTGACTTAGTCATTTTAATTGTTCTCCAAGCATAGTGCTAAAGTGCTGTATAGAGTTCCTAAGCATAAGAAGGCTGTGATGTGCCTTACAGAGAAAATACAAATAAGCTTTGTTAAGTCATTAGTTATAGAGTTATACTGGCTGTGAATTCGATGTTAATTAATCAATAGTATATACTAAATAAGGCCTGAAGTAGTCAGAACCAATGGGGTGGATGTGTGTATGTGTGTCTATAAATAAAATTTTATTATAGGGAATTTGCTGATGTGATTATGGAGGCTGAGAGGTCCCAAGCATGGTAGCTGGCCATTTGACACCTGGAAGAGCCAGTGTTTCAGTTTGTATTTGAAGGCAGGACAAGACCAACATCCCAGCTCAGTCGTCAGGCAGGAGTTCCCTCTTCTTCAGCCTTCTTGTTCTGTTCATCTAACTGAATGAGGTCCAGCCACACTGGAGATGGCAACCTGCTTTATTGAGTCAACTGATTCAAATGATAATCTCATCCAGAAACTCTCACAGACACACCTAGAATAATATTTGGCCAGATATCTGGGCACCCGTGACCCAGTCAAGCTGACATGTAAAATTAACCATGAGGATGTCTGTAAAAAGAAACACACATAAAACATGGCTATGTATTGATCTGTTGATGAAAATTTTATGACCAGGGACTTCTAGGAACCTAACCCTGCATTTCTCCTAGGGGTAAGGGTATAGTATTCACTAATTCGGTTTTCAAGGCAACTTTGTAGAACATAACTAACTACCACAAATAAAGAGAATTCACTTTATATGAAAGTATCTGACTTGTGGTAGATTCTCAAAAGATCCCTTTATATTCCATTATTTTTCTGATCCTACAGAAATAAACTTATGCATAAACCCTAATTAAATTATGAAGGGGAAGGAGTTGGGAGAGGAAGAAGAGGAAGAAAAAAATAGAAATAAACCATTATTTGGCCTGCCCTATTTTATTTCATCTGTTGCCCCCTACGCCATTTTGCATTTTGTTTTATGGAATTTAATGAATCCATAATAGTGCTATCCAATAGATCTTTCTATGTGGATGAAAACATTCTTATGTGTGCTATCCACTGCAACACCAGAGGTTACATGTAGCTGTTGAGCACTTAAAATGTGGCTAGTGTGACCGAGGACCTGAAGTTTTAATTTTAATTAATTCCAATTTAATTTGCCACACATGGCTGGTGGCTACTATATTGGACAGTGCGTATTTCTCAGATTAGGTCCTTGATGAATGTTCTGTGATTAGTTTGTGCTCTGGCCTTCACCAACTCAACCAAACCACACAAGATGGTGCAAGTTATATGAAGGATGGGTTACAGGCTTGGAACCAGTTGGAAACAGGAGAGGCTGGGCACAGATGAGATAGTGAGATGGGGGCAATTTAATCTATGATGCTTCTCACCTTTCTTACTGTAGTTCTCTCCCATCCCCAACAACTCTATCCTCTAATTCTCAAGGAATGTGAGGCAGCTGTGTGTCCATAGTTCCCCCAGCTCATGGGCACTTCCTTCTGGGCCCCTGTCTCAAGTCCTGTAGGCTAGGTAGGAAGACCTATTCTCTGAGAATTGGTCCTTCTGGGCACCTCCTGCCCCAGAATGACCACTCTTAGAACCCAGAAGTGTCTTGTTCTCTTCAATGGCATTTGAAAAAGAACTCATTTATCCTAAATGAAACCTAAGTTTTTAAGATTTTTGACCAAGGGAAGTCGAGAATGTCAGAGGTGGGTATCATGGGGGTATAAAGGCCTTCTGATTGCTGTGGGATGCTTTATTTGCACAGCTGTGGAAAGAAATGTGGCTGAAGTTAATAAGAAATGGAGAGATACACGATCACTTAAAAATAAAAAAGCAATAGCTAACATTTATTGTGTTTAACGTCCGCCTGGCAATTTGCTAAATGCTATCTGCTGTAATCCACATAACTAGTGAAGTGCTATTCTTGTCACCTGCATTTTGTGGACAAGGAGATCAAGGCTGAGCGAGATCCTGAACTCGCCTGTGGTTCCACCATCAGTAAGTGCTGGAATCAGAGTTAATGCCTGCTCTTAGGGTCCCACAGCATTTTCTGATTGAAGTGACTGTGGTGTGTCCAAGCCAATGGCTCCCTTTTGTGCACTGAAAGCACGCTTTTCTAAAACCTGCATTCTCCTCTCATTATGGAAAAGTGTTTTTCAACTTCAATTTTTCTTCTTTTATTATCAATCTAGCAAATTGAAGAAAAGTATAGGCAAAAACAAACAAACACAAAAACCACCCTGTGGTGGCTGTCAAAAATGAGGCTTAAATAACATGTTCAAAGATGTCTTTAGATTTTTGAGGAGCAAAGTTGCTCATGATGAAGAGGGCCCATTTAAGAACAACCCTCAAATTTCCCCAGGTACAATAAGATGTTTGGAACTCTACACACGCCTTTCCTGGGAAGTTAAGTGACCCCACGAGAAAATTATTTGGATTTTTGGGCCCAGGCTTGTGGCCATGGGCTCTCTCCCGCAGCTTTTGTTAACGTCAAATTTTTGATATGCCACTATTTTTGCTATACATTTCTCCTGTGTTTAATAAGAAAGCCATTTCAGCTGCTCAGTGTCTCATTAATATCAGTGGCAGAGAAAAAATGGTGGAATTTACCCCGCTACAGGGAATGGGGACCAGGTAGTTTATTCATATAAAAATAGCAGATTTCTCTTCTCATTTATTGCTGGCAAAATAACAGGGCGGGTAATTAATGGTGTTACATAATTATTTGGGGGGTGGCGTAAAGTGGAAATCGACTCTAGACTAGGAACTTGCACTCCCGAGTGTCCACTCCAACTGTTTTCAAACTGCCAGGCTCTCATGGCACAAAGTGGTTGCTCATTATGGAAATGGAGCTCCAGTGAGCTTCCTGTTTCAGCCTGGTGCCATTATGATGTGTAATGCTTTAAATGGTTTTGGAAATGCTTTGTGTTTTGCGAGCACCTTCGTAATGTGCTGAACTGGGGGTGTTACAGGAGTTATTGGAGAAAGAAAATCTTTTAGGCAGTCGAATTCCCTTTCTTTCCCAGGTAATTACAGAACAGTCTGGTCTGTGCATCCACCTAAAGACACATAAATGCTGAGGTGTTGATGGCAGCTTTATCCCTTCCTTCGCCTTTTAAAAAATGATGGTAATAACCTCAGAGAAAAGACTTTGAAAAATGTCATTGCGTTCAGATCCTGTTGACCTACCTGACTCCACGGGGGCAGGCAGCAGCCTCTCACCCTGTGTCTGTCCGCTTGTCATTAACTCCTTGCTTCTCTATTTGGACTTTTATGTATGGAAATAAAGTCCTTTGCTTTCCTTGGGTGCACAATTGGCAACCTACATGCTGGGATGATATTCTAAATATTTAGCAAATAGGAGTGCTCAGGCACCCACTAGCCAGAAAGGATGACGGCGGTAAACATTGCAATAGTGGCTTCTCAGATCATCTTCAGCCCTTTCAGCCAGGACTTACTGAATTGAGTTAAGAGTGCAAGAAAGGCTTTATTTTTGCTAAGGTTTAACAGTATTTTCTGTAGTGCAACACATTTTTTTAGTACTGTAGCGAAGTACTCTTAGTTCAAAAGCTAATTACTCTCCCTCCAGAAAAAGGTGTGCACATGCCCAACTTTGTTTATGAATTGAGGGGTTTATAGACTCGCTGAAGTTCTCAGGTATCATGGAGCAGTTTGTCTGCAGTGGTGAGAGAGGCAAAGCAAATTTTTTCGCCTTTGTAGATATTCAAGTCCATGTTCATGGAGTCAGTGATAGCGATCAGCTTTCACCACGGCAGAAGGGATGATGTTTTATTTTAAAGTAGTTGGGGCAAATTTTTACTTTGACATAATTTCAGCCTTAAAAAAAACTGCAAGAGTATCTTTTAACTAGGTTGATCATTTATATTTTGTGCCATTTATTCATCATTTCTCTCTCGTCCACCTGTCTCTATCTCTTTCTCTCTTTCTCACATCCTCTACACACACACACACACACACACACACACACACACACACACACACACACACATTTTGAACTGTGTGAGATGAAGTTGAGATTAAGTCAAGTCCCTCTACCCCAGTGTGTATTTACTCCGAACAAGATGTTCTTTCACGTATATGCAATTTAGTTACCAAGGTTGGGAGATTTAACATTGACTTAGTTATATTCTTAACCAAGTGAGGTCTGGAGGCCAGCAGCATCAGCATCTCCAGAGAACTTGATAGAAATACAGATTCTCAGCCCTTCCCCTACCCTCTGAATCAGAAAAGCAAGTGTGTGGCCCAGAAGCTTTATTTTGACAAGTGAGGGTGTTAGAACTGCTGGTCTAAATCATAGGCAATATTCAAGTGTTATCAATTGACTCAATAACATCATTTATAGCTATTCTTTTTCCTATCCAGAATCTGTTTGAGGACCATGAATCACATTAAGTCATCACATCTCTTTAGTGCACTTTAACAGTTCCTCAGCTTTTCTTGGTCTTTTTCTTTCTTTTATTTATTTTTATTTATTTTTTAATCTCTTCCTCACCCCCAACTTCCACCCCTTACCTACAGATGTTGCCATCTCTCCTTAAGAATTGGATCTCTGAAGGCGGAGCATCTCTTCTCACGTGCTTGCGGCTCACACCTGGGACCTGGCACACCTGGGGCATGGGCCATAGCTCCACTGGACTTTCTGCATATAAAGCAGACGTGCTAACCACTACTCTATGGAATTTCCTGGTCTTTCTTGACCTTAGCTTTTGTTTTTGGAGAGGACAGGTCATTATTTGGATTTACCTGGTGCTTCCAAATGATTGGATTCCAGCTCTGCACTTGGGGCAGGGCCATCACTGAAGAGTGTGTGTCTTCCTCTGGGAGGCACTGGCATTGGCTGTTCTGGTCTTGGTGATGCTGGCTTTGAGCATTTGGTTAAGGTGGTTTCCATCAGGTTTCTTTACTGTAAAGTTATATTTTACCCTATTTAATTTATAATTTGTAGGGACATACACAGACTCTAGAAATATTCTGTTCTTCATTCTACTTTTATCCACCAATTTTAACATCTATTGGTGATATTCTAACCCTCTCATTTCTTCTGTACCTTTTATTTTGTTATTATTATATATTATAAATATAATATAATGTAACATGACAAAATATCGTATCATATCACACATAAACAGACATAGCCATTCTACACTCAGAACAGCTTTCTCTTCTCCCCCACTTATTATTTACTTACATCCCCACCAACTTTTTACTTCTTGCTTTAGCCAATGGCTTGTAATTCATTACTATTATTATTTGTTTTGACACTCACATTGTTTCAGATTTAGCTGCTGGGGTGGGCATGACAGTTGTTTTGTCGTTGAATGACTTTATGGCCATGAGATCTTTAGCAGCTAGGAACTAAAGATGATATCCTACAGTTCTGGTCACCTTCTCAGAAATCTAGAACTTGACATCAAGAAAGGACATTTTGATGAATTTAACTGTGAATTGCTATAGTCAATTCCATGGAGACTTTCCAGTTGTCATGTTTGACCCCCTCTAGAGCTTCCAGCCTGTTGACAGCACCCTCTTGGGGACTCCTCTCCCTTGACCTCTGTGATGTGACTTTCTCTGGCCCTACTCCTGTCCTCTCACTACAGTTTCCCAGCTCTCCTGAGGAATCTGAAATGTTCTTGTGAGTCTTTAGGAAATGTCTTTCAGGAGTCATGTTAGAAAAATGGGATTGGGCCCCATGGGGAATCTTTAGTGTTAATGGAAATAATGTTTTCTGTGAATTAGCCATTTTTGACTTCATTAATTATTAAAATGAGTTATTAAACATGCTGAATTTGAAATGAGTCTTGAAAAGAGATGTGAAGTTAGGAATGAAATAGTTCTCCCAGACATTTGGGGATCAGAGGAAAATGTTCTGATAAAGAAGTGGAGAAGATCAGCTTTGCAGGGCATCCACAGTGACGGGGTGAGGGGTGAGGGTGTTGTGTAGGTTGGGTCAACTAAAGCCAAAGGGGGCTTTATGACGGGGACCACTCATCCACACTCTGCCAGTGGTGGTACCACGTTTCAGCATCACACCATAGTCAGGTCATTCAAGAGAGTTTTGCTATGGAAATGTTGAAAAAAGTCTGTAACAGGTATTCTCTTCATTGTGTTCCCTGGAAGAAGTGTTATGTAAAAGAGCATCTGGCACAGATGTCACTGCTTTTGTTTGTCTGCTCGTTCCTCTCCACAGGTGCATCTTTAGATGGTGCCTGCATCACTGCCGGGGAAGCGTCCGAGACTAGTCAAAAAGCTAGTTGGAGAAACACTAAACTTCCTCATGGCATGTGTGGAATTGTTCCATAAACATGTGCTTTAATACGAAAACTGTGCTGTAGAAAGTTTATGTTTACTTTTACACACTGTCGTTTATTGGAGAAAATACAGTTAGGTATATGAAATTACGTAAATAAGATTTAGGTAATTCATTTAAAAGTGGTCAACTTCTTAGTTTAACATTCAAGGACATCCTTAGTCTGATCTGATTTATTCTCTCACTCTTCCCTCTCCCTTTCCTTTCTCGCTCCTTCCCTTCCTATCTATAGCTGACTGTAAGGGTCTGGGAGTGGTCAAGACAGTACCTTATAATGGGTTGTGCTGAGAACTGAACTAGAAAGACTCAGAAGGTGACCTGCTTGGGAATGAGATAAATTCCTTGTGTGGAGCTTGGAGAGCAAGGGTGGAAGGATGGCAAGTAAGGACAGTAAGCAAGGATGTTCCACAAAGAACACTGTCTATCACTTTGAGAAGTTTGTACTCCATCTAAGAGTAGTGAAGAGCCATTGCAGGAAAAATGCCAGCCTTCACTCTAGGTGCAACACATTGACTATGGTGGTATGACCACCAGATGGATGGATGGATGGGTGGAGGGGTGATGGATTGTGGATGGATGGGTGGATGGGTGGGTGAATGGGTAAATGGGTGGGCAGATGGGTGTGTGTGAATAGGTGGATGGATGGATGGATGAGAGAGTGGATGCATACATGAATGAATGGACAGGGAGGTGTGGAATGGAGCTGCCAGGCTAAAGACAGAAGCTGAGTGGGAAGACTGCTGCAGAAACAGATGAGGTATGTTGGAGAGCTAATAGGAAACAACTGGGATGGTGAGAAGTCATAAGATTTGAGGAATGTTTAGGAACTAAAATTGACAGGACTTGGTGATTGATTGAGTGTGGGAGAAGATTGAGTGACTGAAGGAAAGTCGAGAGTAACTTCCTCAGCCAGAGGGAGCATGAAGTGTGAAAAAAGCAGACCTGGGAAAGGCATAGAGACAGTGGGTAGAAGGAAGTAACCAACCAAAGTCATGAAGGAGGAACACCCAGAGAGCTTAAAGGACTGTTGATAGTGCAAAATGCTATCAGGAGTCAGGTCGGGTGTGCAGAGAGGCCGCTGGATGTAGAAGCAAGGGGGCTATTGGTGACCCTAGCCAGGACTTTTATGAAACATCTAATATTTGTGGCATGGGAATTAAAAAGCTAGAGCTCTCTCTTTTCCTTAAATACTATCATTACTTCATTTTATAAACTCAGGCTCTTTCTCTAACTCCCAGCATGTGATAAGTACTGACTGACTATCATGTGGAGACAGACATGTAGTTTGGTGGTGGCCTTTGTCCATGCCTTTTCTCTCTGTTTCCTTGGAAGGCTTTATTTTGTCTTTTCCAGGGACTTGAAAGGCGATAGTATAATCATTACCTAGCATTGCCTTTTTATTTAGTGCAATACCAGATTTTAAAAGTTTAAAGATTACAATTTTTCTTGCTCTCATTTATATTCTTTTCGAAATCTGGAATTCTAGGAGGGAAAAGATGACTTATGTATTATTGCAAACATAAGGATCTATATTATCAGTGAAGAGCAAAGACAAAGGTTAGGTTATTTAGGGACTAGTTAGCCCCCAAGACTGGTTTTTGGCAAACGTTTGAATGTCTCCTTCCCCAGGTTCTATCCTTGGCTTTTTTTTTTCTTTACATTCTCATGCCTTCAACTACAGTTTGTACTTTACTTCACTCTGAATTGTTAGCATTAGACTCATCTCTTTGCTAAGGTTCAGACCTATATTTCTATTGCTTACTGATGTATTCAGCTGAATGTTCTGAAATTTGGGTGGTTCAAACTAAGCATATCTAAACTGGCCTTCATTTCTTTGATGCCCCAGTTTACCCCAAGCCTGTTCTCAGAACATAAATAGAAGGTCCCGCGATGTGCCCCACTCAATTTCATCAGCCTGCTTACTCCTCAGAGTATCTACAGTCAACAAGCCTGTGCATTCCTGCTTCCCATGAAAGGAAAACCTGTTATCACTGCCACAGCTATCACGTCTCTGGGTGCAGGATGGCTCTAGGACACAGCTGGAGCCTTATACCTTTAGGGGGCATGCTAGGACCAGGCAGACAACTCCTGGGTCAACAGGACAGAAGGCAAGTAGCAGGAACACCTGGCTTCCCAGGGTTCAGGAGTAAGGTGGTCATTCCCTAGGTAGGGCGAGGTTAGTGTCCAAGGGGGCAGGCCCTTCAGGCTCAGGCACTGACCAGCTCTGAGACTTTGGCTGGACCTCAATTTTTGCATCTTTCAAATGGCAATCACCATAGCCCTGACTCTGTAGTCCTACTATGGGGATGGTAAAATAGGTGCATGAGACAATACCAATGTTATGAGCCCATAGCTCACTCTCAGTGAAGCCTCCACATTGTTGACATGTGGATGGGCCTATAACATGGTGTGTCTGGGAGACCTGCAAATTTTAATCAATTGAACCAGTAATTTTAATAAACCTGACACTGCAAGAGTCACTTTTGAGAGAATGACAAAGCTCACACAAAGTCATAAGTGCCTCTTGCTTAATGACCCAGTGTGGGGAAGCCTGAGGACGGTCTTGTTTATACTGACACCTCAGTTTCCCACCCCCGACACGCAGTGTCATTGTGTGGGGCTCCATGTTGCCATAAGCAGAGGTGCAGACGCCTCTGCCCTGGGCTGAGCATTAGCTCTGGAGGCCCCAGAGGTTGGCTAAAGTCATGAGACAGTGCATTCTCATCCCCTTCTTCTGTCCTGTCATTAAGGTGGAGGCTCCCTACCCCCAACATGATTTGTGCAATGTGTGCCCCCAACTACAGTCCTGCTCTGTGGGAAATGAGCTAGCAGCCTCAAATTAACCCAATTAAAAGTCATCAAAGGCAATCCTGGCCCCCTCCTAACTCTTGGATTAGCATAATGAGCCCATATTAATTGCCAATTATAAACAAATTCTCCATTTATTCATATTTCTCTAAATTGTACTTCCCCTGCCGATGATAAGTTGTTCTCAGGAAAAGGAACAGACATTTTGTTTTCTTTTTTTCCCCATATTCAATTTACTTCCCACCTGGGGGGAAGGCACTGTGCTGGATCTGACTCTTTTTCCCTGTTCTTAGAGATTACACAATTCTGTGTTTCTGAAGTTTTGACATTTCTCAAGAGGTAGCTGGGAGAGATGAATGCCTTATCTCTGGCTTATATTATGAAAAAGGCATTTTCTAGGGCCCATGGTGTGTAGTATGGTGCTTGATTTGTATGAGAAATGGGTTTTCTGAGTTATTTCTCCTCTCCCACCATCTACCCTGGGTGTGAGGGGCCTTGGCTGCCCACTTCATACTGACTTGGCTTATCAACTCAGTATAGTGAGTGAATTGGGAGAGAGTGTGTAGAAATACAGTCTATCTGCTAGGCACTAGTGCTTGTTATCCCTTCCCTCCCGGCTTCTGTAGGAGGGGCCAGTCAAGTATGCAAAGGCAGATCCCTAAGACATGATGGGCCCAGTGATGGCACCTTTTGTTGGGGAGGGGTTACAGGGGATGATGGCTGTTTCCTCCCTCCTCTCTTCCTGCAGAACTCCAGAGCAGACAGTTGCACAAATTTGAGGCTAGTCGGATACATCTAAGAGATGCCTGTGGCTCTCTTGAGTGGGATGGGAAAGGAGGTGGGAGGGATTAAGGTGGTAAGAGGCATGAGGAGGAGGAAATGGTCTTCAAACCAGCCCGTTTCCTGAGGTTGATGTCTGCAGATGGCCAGTTGCCCAGAAGCACAAAGAATCAGGGTAGGAGAGCTGAGCAGAAGGATCTGAAGACACAGAAGCAGAGAGGTAATTTTTGTTGCCAAGGAGCCCCAGACCAGGAGTGCTGGGAAATATTATAACTCATGTCATGTAAATGAAACACAAATTTCATTATGTTAAGCCACAAACTTTTGGCACCATTTATTACAGCAGCTTTCCCTCCCTGACCCATGCACTCTCCTTCACTACATGTTCTTACAGCTGGGGTGCCTCCTGCACTCGCTTCCTGGGGGATCCTATCCATGTTATATCCTCTTCCCTGCAGGTGATTTATGAACTCGGATCTCCGGCCCTGCCCTTTCCTGAACCAAAGGAAGTACAGTCAGTTGCTTGGTTGACTTGGGTGTTCATGGACATCTCAACTCCTCCTGTCCAAATGGACTCCACTCCAAATCTTCCCCTGGCAGATCTCTCTGACTGTGTTGAAGGCATCTCCATCCTTCCATTAGCTCAGACCAAACCTCCCCTAGATTTTGTGTTAATCTATCAAGAGTTCTTGTTGGCTCTACATGCAGAAATCTTAAGAATCTGTCCACTACTCACCTCCACCATTGTCACCACTCTGCCCTAAGCACTGTTCTTTCTGCTTTATCCCTTGCCTCCTCTTTCTATGGTCTTTATTAACACCAAAGCTAGAGAGGTCTGTTTAAAATGTCACTCAGCTCACAGCCTTCCTCTGCTTAAAACTCAATAATGCTATCTCCTATTTCATTCATAGCAGAAACCAAAGCCCATACAATTGTCCTGTCTCGGTCAGTTTGGTAAGCCCATAAAATTGTCCTGGTACTTTCACAAACTACCAGAGACTGGATGGACTGTAAACAGCAGGCATTTTCTTCTCACAGCTGTGGAGGCTGGAAGTCTAAGATCAAATTGTAGCAATGTCGGTCCCTTGAGGCTGTGAGGGAGAATCTGTTCCAGGCCTCTAATCTGGTTGTTGGTGGTCTTTGGCATTCCTTGGTTTTTAGATGCATTCCTCCATTTTCTGCCTCTGTCTTTACATGGTGTTCTCCTCTCTGTGTGTATCTGTGTCACACACATCATGGTAACAGTATAATCCAATATCAACACATTTAACTTTGGTTAATAATATTACCTATTACACAGTACTTATTCAAATTTTGCAGTTGTCCTAATCGTATCCTCTATAGGATATTTTTTCTCATTCAGAATTATCTCTGTGGATCTGTAATAGTGCTTAAACTTTCTTTGTCTTTCTTGGTATTTTGAAAAGGGCAGGCCATTTATTTTGTAGAATGTCCCTCAGTTTGGGTGTGTTTCATGTTTCCTTATGATTAGATTCTGGTTATGCATTTTGGGCAGGAATACCACAAAGTGATGTTGTGTCCTTCCTAGTATATCATATCAGGAGGCAAAAATTATCCATTTGTTCCAAAATTGGTGGTGCTGCTTTGCTCAATTGATTAAAGTGAAGTCTGCAAGATTTCTTTATTGTAAGTAACTCTTTCCTTTCAAGTAGCACCAAATTTTAAGGTGACCTAGAGCTGCATGTATGACAGATGGGATAATGGTGATGTTGGCAGGTTGAATACTAATGAGCCTCTCTCCTGATATTTTCCACTCGTATTATTCTTAACTACTGAACGCTTTGGGCCAGGGGACATGGTAGGCAGACGTGACCAAGATGGGTAAAAGGGTAGAGCTTCCACTGAGTTTTGTGGCTGGAAAACATCCTATCAGGATAAACCTTCAGTGTAGGTCAGGCTGTTTCCATCCCACCTGTGACATATATGTGTCTATATTGCTGGTTACATAGACATGTTAGGCTGTCCATGTGTGTGCATAGTATGTGTTCATGAGCCTGTGTGTATGTGTGTGTGCTTGTCTTTCCTTCCCAACTTCTTACTGAATTATGATTTATTACACAAAATCTAACACTCAGTGGTTTGCTTCTTATTCATCATTTGCACGACCATCTTTGTGTTTTTTGTCTTGAGTGCATTTTTTTTCTCGTCACTATTGCCCTCTCACTGCAGCTGACCTTGTGGGGCCTGATTCAGTTTAAATTCTCTCTTTATCAGTCTCTTGAATTGCTTTCCACCATTCTGACCCTAGTAACTGTCTTCATCGAATTTGTGTTTGGAGGCCATCAGAATAAATTGATACCCCCTTTCTAAATTTTAATTTTAATAGTGGTAAAATATACATGTCATAAACTTTGCCATTTTAACCATTGTTAAGCATCCGGTTCAGTTGCATTAAGTACATTTGCATTGTTGTGCAGCCATCACCACTGTCCATCTCCAGAAACTTTTTCCATCTTACCATACTAAAACTCTGTTTCCATTCTCCTTCCTCCAGCCCCTGGCAGGCACGATTCTACTTTTTGTCTCTATAAATTTGGCTCTTCTAGGAACGTCATATGAGTAGAACCATACAATATCCTTTTGTGACTGCCTTGTTTTACATGTCTTCAAGGTTCATCCACATTGTAGAATGTGTCAGAATTTTTTTCCCTTTTAGGCGTGAGAAATAGCCCATTGTATGAATGTGCCACATTTTATTTATCCATTCATTTGTTAATAGTTACTTGGGTTATTTTCACCTTTTGGCTATTATGCATATGTTTGCTATGAATGTGGGTGTGCAAACGTCTGTTTGAGTCCTTGCTTTCATTTATTTACTACATATACTCAGACTTTGGATTGCTAGATCAATTAGTAATGCTGTGTTTAATTTTTTTGAAGAATTGTCATATTGGTTTTTCTTTTTTTATAGTGGCTGTACCATTTCACATTTCACCAGCACTGTGTGAATGTTTGTATTTCTCCACATCATCATCAGCACTTGTTATTTTCTGTTATTTTTTTAATTGGCCATCCTAATGAGTATGAATGTAGTTTTATTATTTATTTATTTATTTATATTATTTATTATTATTTATGCCTACAGCATCTGGTCTTACTAGATCGTCTCCCATCCAAGTATTAACCAGGCCTGACCCTGCTTAGCTTCCGAGATCAGGCTTGTTTAGGGTGACATGGCAGTAGACCATGGACCATGGCTCCAATGGGGCACAAACCTTAATGTGGTTTTAATTTGCATTTTCCTAATGATTAATGATGCTGAGATTTTTCATGTATACACCTCTTTTTTTTTTAAGAATATAAACTTACCTTTTTTGATGAATGGGGGTAGATAGAACTTTCTTATTATACACAATCACTATTTTAAAAGTAACTATGAAAATACGCAGTTGTTTATGTAGATGACTGGCTGGAGGAAATTTAGAGATTTTTTTTTTCTTCACAGTTTCCCCCTACTCATCTGTTACCTTTATTAAAGAAAAATGAAGACCCTGGTCCCCAGGCACTGCTCACAAGACTTCCTACCCCTACACCTTTTCCTGTACCTGTGAGGTCTGCCCTCGACTTGAGCTTATGCCAAGAGCCTATGAAGGACTCAGGCTTGGAAACTGACAGTCCTCTGCTGACATTCCCACTGTCGATAGTGATGGTAGATTAAACCTAATCTTAAACCAAACCTAGTGAGGATAGGGAGCTGAGTCTAAAAGGAGCAAAGAGCAGAACATCTCTACCCTGCTAAAATGAGTAAAAATTAGAGTAAAAATAAGAACTCAAAGAAAAACAATATAAGATGTGAAGGAAATGAAATAAAATGAGTGAAAAATAGAATGTCAGCTGGGTGAGGACAAAAATAAAATGACTAGAAAAACATTCTGAGTAAATACTGCTGATTATCGTCAGAAAGACATTGAATTAGAGATCACTGAGGCGGCAGTATGCATTTTAATCTTTTGCAAGTATAGAACAGGTGCTGGAGAAGTTTATTCTGGGAGAGTAAGACATCATCACCACTTGTAGCAGAACTTCATGCATCTGTGAACCCAGATCCACAGAGTCCAGTGTAGGTGGAAAGTATTTAGTCTTTTATATAAGTGGCATCATTTTTTAAGGTCCCCCCTTCCCACAAATACTCCTTCTTCTAATAATTACTGATATAAGGGTGAGAAGGTTGGGTGGAAGCCCCAGTTCATTATCAATGCTGACATTTACATGCACACATACCTAGGAGAGAGATATGTAGTAAAGTGAACAGACTTTGTATCCAGAGAAACATGGGCTGACAATCCAGATTTTCCATTCATTGTAAATGCAACTTTGTGCGAAACATTCAGCCTTGCTAAACTATAATATTCTTATCTACAAACTGAAGATAATGCTTTATGGAAAGTTAACATTATATATGATGAATAATATAAGTCATGTAGCTTAGTTCCTAGAACATAGTAAATATTTGATAAATGGTAGTTATTATTATTATTATCATAATCATAATATCAATACAGCTGATTGGGAAATTCAAAAGAGGTAATATAAGAGAATACAAAAATACTGAACAATTAAAAATATAAGGCAAAATGGCCTTAGAATGCTTAAATTTTGGTAGGTTTGAGTCTACTTTATTAAATCCTGAATTACTTTCTTAATTAATTCCAGAGTACTTTATTAATTTCTCTGTTAAGGTGGCTTTGTTATGGTTGCCGTTAGTGTTGATTTTTTTGAATTTTCTAAGCATATAATTATATTAATATTTGAAAATCATAGTTTTCACTTTTTAATATGAATACTTATTTCTGTTTTGAACCTCATTGCATTGGATAGAAAAGTGAATTTCCAGGGCAAATAATCAGCTGAGGAGTTTGCCAATGAGATACACTATTTTAAGGAACATTTAATTGTGATGCTATGTAAACTATTTCAGAGCATAGAACAAGAAGGGAAGCTTTGTAATTCCTGTTTTGTTTTACAAGTTCTTTTCTTTTATGCTTTCTTGCTATTACTTTTCAAAAATCTTTTGTTTATTTTAACTTCTGCTGTTATTTAGCATGTATGTTTCTGCAGTTATTTATACCTTTCAATTTTCCTAAACCTCCTCCCGTAAATCTATATTTTTCTTGATAAAGGGATGTTATATCTTGATTCCACCTATATCAGATGTCCCTCTTCCCTGATTTATCACATCATAGTTCCTTTGATTATATAATCTGTGTTTTGAGGCTGATATTATTGCTGTCATTTGATAACCCTATAATGACATGGCCCAAGCGGTCCAGCCTCATAGAAACTTTGACATCATAGGAAGATCCCTCATCAATAGAAAGTTTATTTGAAATTAACCCAAATTCCCACTTACTCTTATCAACCACCATGTTAGGGCTGTATAGACAACAACAATTCTTTTTAAAAACCCTATCTGCTTTCCTCTTTCTATCAGTGTCTCATTATCTCTGTTAAATTCTTTAAAACTGATTTTTCCATTTCTAACCTTCAAATCTTTTGTCTTTCTATTTGTCTCCTTGATTTGGTTTTACAAAAACCATCCCTCCAAAAAACAAAACAATACTAGTCTAACAAAGAACATTCTTGGGAGGGAGAGGGAGGAAAATAAAAATTATTGAGCATAACTAGAGTTTGTATCTTATGTCACTTGTTTGTTTTTCTGGGATACATTCCCAATTTATTTGCTTTTTTATTTTAAACTTAAAAAAAATTTAAAGGTAAAGTAAATCCTAGGTAAAGTTTCTTTGTGTTTGCATGTTTGAAAATGCAAACACAAGTCTTCACATGTGATTATAGTTTAAGTCTTTAAGTCTTCACATTTGATTATAGTTTAGCTAGAGGCACAAACCTAATGCGAAAAATACATTCTATGGTTGAAGACTTTAGCTCCTTTGTCTTCTAGTATCTAGCAACTATAATAAGAAGACAGGCACCAGAAAGAACCAGTAGGAAATCTATAGGGTTTTCCTGTAAGATTTTAGAATCTTTTATTTATCTTTGATATTCTGAAATTTCTTTCTCATTATGCTGGTATTTGGCAGAGGAATATTTTTTGGTTCTGAGATATTTTCTTATATTATTTCTCGAATGATTTTCTCTAGTTTTTCTTTCTGTATCCATTTGTCTAATGTGGGTTAATCCTCATTTTTTTCCCCATAGATTTCCACTCATTATTCTTTTCTTTGTACTCTATTCTTTTTTCTAGAAGAATTTTAAAACTTTACCTTCTTAACATTCTATATTTTTAAAAATTTGCAAACCATTTGTTTTTACTTTTAAAGGTTCTTTTCTATAGTTTAGTACTTTCTTTATAATATGAAATTCTTTTGTTCAAGAGTACAGTGTTACACTGACTCTCTGAAAATAGGAACAGTTTAAAGTTCTACCATCTTTCCTGAGTTACCTGTATCCTCTAATATCTTGTTTTTCTTCATGTTTGTCTAGTACTTTATCTTTGATGTAGCTGGATCACCTCAAATATCTGGTGATCTGTGGGTGTCCATGCATATTTTAGAATGAAGCATAAAACGTTTCATGGGAGCTCTGAGTAGACGGTTGGGTTTTGCTGACTGGTGGACTTTGCTAATTGTGAGGAGGCCAGGAGACCATTAATAAGCTGGAACCGCTAAGAGGCAGAGTGTGGAAATGTTCATTCTGTGGTCCATATTCGCTATCTTGGTCTCTAGCTATGGCTTATTCTCTGTGTGGAATCAGGAGGTCCAGTGTGGTCAGATCTTTCTCTATTAATCCTCACATATTGGACCCCATATCTCACTCATGTTCTTTTTCAAGCCTGGTGTTTCTGCTGCCAAACCTCTCTGGAGTCCTCTCAGGTAGAACAGCTTCTCCAGAGGGGAGGGGAAGAGAGGAGAGGCGAAAAGGAGAAGAGAGGTGTTTTTTTTAGTATATGTGTTGCTGAAGTGAGCTTGAGAGGAGTTTATTTTAAAGAGTTGGCTTACGTGATAATGAGGGCTAGCAAGACCAAAATTTGCTGGGCAGGCCCACAGGCCAGACACCTGCAGAGGGACATTTTCCTGGGGGTAGCTCTTGCATATCCCTTCCTAAACGCTGCCTGAGCTAAGCAGTTGGGTGCCAATATAAAAACCCTGAAATCCAGAAATCTTGTTCAATCTCTGGTTTATGGTGAGCAATAATTGCACCTTGGATAAACCTCATTAGCTACGATACTGCCACTGTGCAAAGCTGTCAATCTCTAGTTTAAATTAATTGATAATTGTGATAAGTTCTTATTGATCACCTCTGTGCTCAACACAAGAACACAGCAATGATCAGAAAGGACTTGATCCCTGCCTTCACAGAGCATGGGGTCCCAGTGGAAAAGATATATAATTACATAAGTAACAATTACTCTATCATGTTTTACGATAGGGCAGAATAGGGATCATGAGAACACACATCAGGGAGACAGACAGCAGTACAGAAGCAAGGGAAGGTGGGACAGTGACTGGAGAAGTGATGTTGGAGTGTAGGAGAGTGCCATTTATGTGGGGTGGTGGATAACCTGCTTGCTTGGGTAGTTTGCCAAGGAAATCAAAACAAGGGATGACAGCATCCTGGGCTGAGACATCATTCCTGCCTACTTAGGATCTTGTTGGCTGTGGGCAAGATGACTTTTAGGGGATGGAGTGGAATAAGGAGCTGGAAGTCTGGAGGGCAGACGAACTTGGGGGCTCTCCACCTCAGAACAGAAATGACAACTCTTTGTGGCTAATGGGGAAACTGAGGCCCAGTGAAATGATGCAGTGTTTAGGGCCACATGGCCAGCTCATACAGAAACCAGGAGTGCCCCTCCATCTACTCAGCCTCTCCAAGCAGAGGTTTATCTGAGCCAGGTGGGAGGCAATGGAAAGTACGTAAACTTCCAGGGAAGATGCAGTGAGAAGGCTATCAGCAGGCACTCCAGTCCTTCCGTCTCACATGCCTCAAGTGGCTGGAGATGACAGAAGAGGCTTTTGATAAGTTTTTATGTCTAACTGTATTCTCGTTTCTATCTCAGAAACCAAAGCTCATAGTGACTCATGAAAAATTCCAAGCTGCAGAATTGCTACCAGAGTTGGAATTCATTATGGGATAGGACCAAGCACTGTGCTTCCTCAGCAGCACATGGTCACCACTGACGCCTGGTGGTTCCTGCGATGTCTCATGCTCCAAATGGCACTCTGCTCAGCGGATGCCTGGCACCATGACCTACTGCTCTGATGGCTGCAGGACCATCCTTTCCTCCTTTCTCTCCCCTCTGCTCACTGAACATAAACTTGCAGCATACCCATGTGGGCCTAAAGCTCTGATCACCGGCCTCGGTCGTTTCGGCTCTGGATAGTGGTACAAAGTGTTGCTTGTGCTCTTCCTGAATTGAATGATAAATTCTTTGGGACAGTGAGGGTGTCCTTTATACATTTTTTGTGTCCCTCTAATACTTGGCATGGTAACTTGGGTTTAATCAATGCCTAAGACAATTTGAGGGGCTATGTATGATCCTTGGGCCCAGTGGGTGGAAAGGTCTAGATGCCTGGTATGTCTGTGTCCCTCTGCCCCAGGGACTTACTCTCCAGTAGTTACAGAGCTGATGTGTGATCACAGCAGGCTCTCATGCACCTCCTCGGTGTGTGGGTGCTGTTCTCCTCACTCTGACCTTCTTCCTTCTCTCCAGCTCAGGGCTCCTGGTCTCTGCCCCAACCCCATATGCACTTGACTCTCTTGGTCCACTGCTAGGCACCCCTAACCTTGCCTTTGATGGCAGCTTTGGACTGTTTCACCCCTTAACAACAAACACATACATTCATGTGATGCATTATATTTGTCTCTTATTATTGAAATTATCATGATTTTTTCCTCCTTCCAAGTCATTCCATGAGCTGATGTCATCAGACTCACCTCTACATGATCCTGCACACAGTGGATGATCTGGGCTGCTTGAGTTTGATGGACTATTTCAAAGATAGATGAGGGTTCTTAGGATTCTAGGTGGGTTGTGGCTATAGATACTCAGCTTGGTCACACACAAATGACATGGGAAGGCATTTTACTCTCAAGCCTGGTTTGAGGTAGGCATTTGGTCTCTGGCTTTTTAAGAAGAAGATTTTTTGAATAGCTTGAGAAAATATTTAGGAATCTTTGAGGGATCATGGCCTGGCAAAACCTGGATATTTATAAAGCATTTGCATCATTTTGGACATGTATTATAGACATGTATCTATTATATCATATATTAACTAGGGCATGACATATCTTTGAGAGAGAGAAACCAAGAAAGAAATGTACTGGGTAGTGAATATACTCAACTAGGTAGAGCTTCTAAGTCTAGAGTTGCCCACAAAGAAAATCTGATTTTGTGCCTTCACTTCCTATACTGGATTTCTCTATTACAAATTTTTTTTTTCCTGCAAGCAACTTCTTTTTCTCCAACTGAAAAATCTCCAGATGTTTTCTCTCTCTCTCTCTCTCTCTCTCTCTCTCTCTTTCTCTCTCTCTCTCTCTCTCTCTCTCTCACACACACACACACACACACACACATACACACACACACACACACACACACAAGCAAATACACACATAAATATGTACAAATACACCTGCATACACAAACACACATATACAGAGACATACATGCATAAACACACAAGTATACAAACACACACAAAAATTTATACAAATAAACACACAGGTGCAAACACACATACATGTATAAATATACACACATCCACACACATCCTTTATAGTGTTTAATAATATTACTCAAAAAGTGACCCCTTTATTATTTTTACTATGATTGCTTCAATCCATCTAGAGCCAGAATCTAGAAAAAGGAAGGGAGTAGGATTCAGAGCTGGTGGATAGATTTGGCCTGTTGTGTGGCGATGCTGAAAGGAGGGTCACATGTTTGCACTGAGTTGGAGGAAGGTGGACCCAGGAGCTGGCACCCTTAACAGTGTGCAGGAGCCTCTTTGTTAGCCAGTGTATGAGTATATTCAAAAACTTCGCCCAGCCCCTTTATTCTGTGATAATCTGAGAATTGGATCTGAAAGAGTTGGATGGCTCTCTATGGCCCAGAAGAACTAATTTAATTTCTCTGTGTGTTCTACTATACACGCACGGCTAATATCTGAGCCATTTGTCTAGAAATGACAGAAGACTTCTTTTGTACATTCTGCCTCCATCCCAGACATTAACTTCCCCGTGTGCAAACAGAAAGAACTCTTTCTATTGTTGTATCAGAAACAACAAAGGTTTCTGCCAACAGACACCCAGCAATAGATCCAGAAGTCACTTGGATTCTCTATTTTCTGGCATAAAAACCAACATCACATACTCAGGCTTTGTTCTCTCTGGGCTTCAGTTCCCGAATGTTTTATGTCTCAGCAATAATTATGCATTCAATAGCCTAAGAGCTATTTTGCCAATCTGTTACTTCCTCTTTGCTATTTAAAATGTGCAGTAGTTTCTCCAAAGGCCAGTACCTGACATCAGTTGCTTTGTGCAGTAACTGAGAACTATAGGATTCTGACCTTGAGGATTTGGGACTGGATTTTTTTCCAGGGAAACGTTCTAGGACAGAGTCTAAAAGAAGCAATCTCTCATCTCCTGCCATAGGTCCTCCCTTAGATGACACTGCCTAGGTTTCAATGGGCAAATCTTTTTGGAGCTGCCAGGAGCTAGGCATGAAACTGAAATTGGGCACTAAGAGCCTGCAGAACACCAGTGAGGCCTGTCGTTTAAAGCCAGTGTGTCCAGCTTCACAGCTGCCCTCTCTTCCCCTCTCATTTCGAGGCACTGCCCTTAGTTCTGTGATCTAATCAGGCTTTTGCATGGCAGCTGTCCAGCCTTCCTCAGCATGAAGACTATTGCCAGATTTTGCAAAATGTCTACCACTGGTCCATTGCTGAGTCTTAGAGATATTTTTAGCAGAGGCTGAACAATTGATTACCAGGTGTTCTACAAAGAGGACAGTCGTCCTTTGATGGGAGGTTGGACAATCCAGCTTCTAGGTCTGAGGCTGATACTGTGTGTGGTTTTATTGTTTTCTTCTTCTTCTTTTTTTTTTTTTTTTTTTTAGCAAGTCAAAATCAGGAGAGAGTAATACAACATTTGTAGACTACTTTGTGCCTAGACCATAGCAATGCTCAGTACAGTAGTATTATTATCATAATTAGTCCGCAGAAATACTTCAGAGAGTTTTTATGAACACTTGGAACAGAGGTTTCTTATGAAACTCTCTATCTTTCCTTTTACTGTCATAGAGACCTTTCTCTGATTTTCAACCTCCTAATGATAAATCCTGAGAAGGAAGTTTTCTTGTCTCATCTTGCATTCTTGATAGTACATTGGAAAATATTGGTACTAAAATGTGTGCTGAACAAATACATCTTGAACATATAACTAACAAATGATCTTTAAGGAGCTATTTGTACCAGGTCTTGTGTAGTGCTCTGAGAATACAGGGGTGAACCAGAACATTTTTGCCCTTGGGAGCACATATCCAAGCTTGTGTTCATTCATTCTCCATGCCATGCTGATCCTCTTATGAAGCCTTTTATCAAAGGAACCCTCTGAGCCCAAGGGAAACAGGTCTGGGGACAAAGGCTCCAGTGATGGTTTCAGATTTGAATTTGAATCTGGGCACTGCTGCCCAACAGCTGTGTGAGTCCAAGTGATGTACAGGACGAGTGGCAGATGGAGGTGGAGATACCTCCCGAGAGGACATGCTGCCTGGCTTGTGGTTAGCACTCAGTATATGCAGGTTCTGTCTCTATTCTTAGTCTTCAGAACTCATTCTTTCACCATCAGCTCTCAACCTAATATCCCTTAAGATTTAAAAGAAAATATCCAGAATAATACTCTTATTCTTTTGGTAAATCACATTTGCTGTTAGAGAAAAGCTACTAGATTAGGTGAAGTTGTTAGTGGAACAGAGAGTATGAGGTTGAGACTGAAATGAGACCTGTGACTGTGGACTCTGCTGGAAATCCTTTAAGGCCAATAATATCAGAAAAGCAAGATAATTGTATTTTTCTTTACCCTCTGAGCTCCTTATGTCATGGACTTGCACAGTTGGAAAGGGGCTTAAAAGATACTCAGTACGCTTTCCTATCCAATATGGCAATCTTCCCTATAATGCCTACAAGGAAAGACCCGGAGTGCTGCCAGTGACAAGGCACTCACTGTTTTGTGAGACAGCCATTGTGTTTCCAGAGGTTCTCTTCTTCTCTACTGGCTGGCTTTTCTGTTGCTCTGATTTTCACAGGTCCAATTTGTTCTCATATTATGAATACACATATCTGCAGGTACTACCAGATGTGTTGAGCCTCATCTTTCTGTGTTAAATACGTAGAGCTCCTTCTGCTCTTATTTATGTAATTCACCAAGATCATTTCAACAGTAACTCACTTTCAGATGTCTCCCTCTTATTCCTGTTTCTCCTAAAATGTGAGGCTTGGCTGGGCACACTGTTACAGATGTGGTAAAGGAGAGATGGCTTATTTGTTGCCATGGTTTAGTCTATGCTTCTATTCATGTAACCTACAGCATTGTTTTCATATTCTTCACTTATGTTTGCCTTTTGGACAGCTAGCCTTACTAATCTGTTTGATAAGATCTACTATAAAGTTACCGATGCTGAATTTATAGAGTAGATTTTTAAACATAACATTGGTATTTCACATTTATTTCTAACAACTGTGATCTTCTTAATTTTGGATTATCATCCTTATGTATTAAAATGATTTTGAATCATGGTTTTGCATCTAGAATTTTAGCCACTAATCATAATTATGTGAAATTATCTGTAAATTTCTTGACATATGTCTTCTATGTCATGGTTCAAGCCACTCATAGTTATGGGATAAGATAGTCCAGGAAGAGGTTGTCCTTATATGGGTTGATTCCAACCAGTATGTTCTGTTCATCAAGTTTTTCAAATAGTTATAGATCCACCTGACTACTCTCACCTGGCCCACATTCTCTATGTGAATTCTAGGGTTGAACAGTCTTCACTGTCTGTCTTCTTTGAACCCTAAGGAAGACAGCAGTTTTGGTGGACCTTTGCTTTCTTCCTTCCTGTCTCGTTTGTTCTTGTCCTGTAAATTTATGTGTTTAAATCAGTGGAAAATTTAGTTTCAACTGATCAATTTTTTAAAACAATTTTTGAGGTTTAATTAATAATAAAATATATGTATTTGAAGTCTATAATTTGATAAGGCTTGACATATACATATAAATGGGAAATAATCACTACATGAAAAGAATGAACATATTCATCCCCCCGTCCACCCAAGGTTTTTTGATTCCCCTTTGTAAACTCCTTTTCCCATTTCTCCATCCTGGCCAATACTTTGTCACTATAGATTAGTTTATATTTTCTAAGGTGCCATATAAATGGAACAATACAGTTATACCCCTTTTAGTCTGGCTTCTTTCACTCAGAATCCAGTGAAATTTATACAAACAGCTATTAGAACTCATCAGTGAATTTAGGAAGATTGCAGGATACGAGATCAATATGCAAAAATATATAGAATTTCTATAAACTAGCATGTAACACACAGAAATTGAAACAAAAATTACTATTTAAAAAAGCATCAAATAATATCAAGTATTCAGGGGTAAATCTGACAAAAGGTGTTCAAGACTTGTTTGTTAAAAACTATAAAATATTGCTGAGAGAAATTAATGAAGATCTAAATAATATGAAAGATATGCCATACTCATGAGTCAGAAGATTTAATATTTTTAAGATTTCAGTTCTCTCCAAATTGATCTGAAGATTCAATATGATACTCACAAAAATTTGAGCAGGTTTTTAAAAGAAATTAACAAGATGACTCTGAAACTTTGCATTCATGGAAGTGCAAAGGACCTAGAATAGCCAAAACAACAAAACTGGAGGACCAAAACTAGAGGATGAACATCACCTGAATTCAAGACTAATCATAAAGCTACAGCGAGCAAAACATATGGCTTGGGTTTCTAGGTAGACAAGTAAATCAACTGAACAGAATAGAGAGTCTAGAAATAGACCCACACATATTGATAATTGATTTTTGACAAATGTGCTAAGGCAGTTTAGAGGAGAAAGGATTTTTTTTTAAAGTATGGTGCTAGAAAAATTGGATATCCATATGCAAAAAGGGAACATTAATTTATACCTCACGCCACAAAGGTAAACTCAAAATAGATTATACATCTAAATATAAAACCTCAATTATAAAATTTAAGAAGTAAGAATAAGCTAAAACTTCACGATCTTGGATTAGGCAAAAATTAATTAGACATATCATCAAAAGCAATTATAAAAGAAAGAATTGGTAAATTTGGCTTCATAAAAATTAAGAAATTCTCATTTTCAAAAGATGCTGTTCAGAGAATAAAGAGTCAAGCCAAAGCCACACCCTGGGAGAAAAACATCTGATAAAGAACTTGTATCCAGATTATAAAAATAACTCAAAGAAGACAGCAGATAGCAACTGTTTAGTAGCTTCTTAAAGGGTAAACATACACCTACCACATGATCCAGCCAAACTACTTTCAGGTATTTACTCCAAAGGAAAAAATTTTATATCCAAAGACTTGGACATGAACTCCCATAGCATTTATAATAACTAAAAAGTGAAAACAACACAAATGTTCTTCAGCAGGTGACTGGCTAAACAAATTGTGCTATATTCATACAGTGGAACACTACTCGGCAATGAATAGGAGGAAACTGTTGATACCATAACAACCTGATTGAATCAAAAAGTAATTACACTGAGTGAAAAAAGCCAGACAAAAGATTAATGATTTCGCTCATAAAATTTTGGAAAGTGTAAGCTAATTTATAGTGAAAGAAGGTAGAGCTGTGGTTGCTTTGGGCCAGAGTAGGTGGGGGAAGGGTGTGAGGGCAGGATTATAAAAGAACATGAAGAAATTTTGGCATGATGGATATGTTCACCGTCTTAATTGTGGTGATGGCCTCATGGGTGCATATTTATGTTTAAACTCATCAAATTTTCACTTTAAATATGTAGATTTCATTGTATGTTGATTATACTTTGATTTTAAAAAAACATATTTTTCTCGACCAAAAAATAAAAACCAAAAATCCTGGACAGAAATGCCTTTAGGCAGAACCTAAGTGAGGCTATGTATTTCATGCCTCTAGCCTGACATAATGTGCACTCGATAAATGTTAGTTTCCTTTCACTTTCCTTTTCTGCCCCATCATAAAAATTCAGATTGCCATACACCTTGCTACATCATCTACTTGAAGTTTCTCCTGTATAGATATTTGAAGAAAGACACTAACATTTTGATCTGTAAAGATCAAGTCATGCTAAAACTTTCAAATGCTTTCACATAATTTGACACAAGGCACGATGATCAGATAGACATGTATTTAAGTACTGACATTCCTGTCTTTTAAAAATGTTCTCAGATTTTTAAAGGTGTAATTATATTTGTGAGACTCCAACAGGTAGGTAATCTTTCTTGATCTATGAAGTATTTATTGGGACTAACTCTGAGTTACTCCCAATCCACAGAAAAGGCGGTTGAAATGAAAATGACAGAAATTACTATCTGCTATTGACTGGCCTCTTTGCTTCTGATATCAGCAGTGACTCTCTTTGTCTCTGCCTTTCCAATGGTCCTAGACTCACCTACATATAGTATGCATTCTTTTATGTCTGGCTTCTTTCACTCCCATTGCTGTCACATTGTTTGTTATCTCTAGGTAGTGTCAACTTTGAAGAACATATTTATTCTGCATTCATTTCCAGAGCACCTTCCTTCATCAGCAATGCTGAAAGGCACTGAGTGCCTGCTAAGTGAGTTGTACAAAGGGAGTTTGTGGAGGAAAGGTATCAGTTCTTGAACCTATGTGCAAAAACAGTGCAATAATTTAATTTCTTCTTAATAGGGTCATATAGGATGCAAAATATAGAAGTGTGTTTGGGTGTGTTTTGTGGGACTGTGCTCAAAAATTGTCCAATGTGACCATGATTTGGATGAGGCCACCTGTGCATATCTCTGGCATTTATAATGAAGCTACTGCCAAGTAGTTCATGCATTGTAGTGGGAGAATGATTTCATAGGAGGAAGCCATTCTTCACCAGAAAGTGGTTTTATCATGGACAGTAACCAAAGGCAGGGACGTTTTGGGGCAGTTTCCCTGAGTCTGCTCAGATGTGCAGACTCAGATGTACTGTCATTTTCTCTTATTCCCATTGGTGTAGGTCTAAGGTACAGTGATTTCATTGTGTGTGACTTATAAATCAGTAATGTATTTCACTAGATAATGAAAAAAATGAAATTGTCTCCCCAGCTTATGAATGAAAGGTCAAAAGTTTAAATCGTAGTTGATGTCACACTTGTTGTCAACCCCCAATGAAACCTGGTTTCATGGGGGCAGAAAGGACTCTTTTGTCTTTCCAGCACAGAGCCAGTGTCTTCCCAGGGAGCTCGTAACTGCTCACTGCACACCCTAGAAGCACACCCTTGAAGCACACCCTTTACCAGAGAGGTATACTGTGAATCAGAGTCAGTAACAGACAAATTCTCTGCTGATGTATGGAGGTAATTCCACAGTCGTCTGTGCTCCTGGAGGTCATAACTCTTCAGTGGAAAGCTCACAAGATGGAGACCATAATCCCATAAAAACATATTAGACTTCCTCTAATTATTTTATTTGAGGTAACATCTACACAATGTGCAGAAACCCTGGATTAGTATCTTTGGGGTTATTTATATGTAGTAAAGATAGCAATTTAACTGAGTAATGTCATAAGTACCCTCCTAATATTAATGGAATCTGATGTTAATGACACTTATTTCTCGGGTTAATGGTGCCTAAACAGTGGCTTAAATCACCATTCTTCCTTGACCATCTGGCACATAAAACTTCTCTGCAGTAAGTACTGATTAGGGAGAGCACTTTTCTTTCACAGAGAATTTCCTGGATCCTTTAGGGACTACTATTCTTAATCTAAATACTCACAGCAAGATCTTTTTGGGTTTTCCTCTATTTCATACCATTGGCAGTTCTCAAGGAAAGGTCTGTAGTCTGCTGGTAATCTTGACTATAACCTCTATTGGGGCAGGAACGGGGTCTTCCCCAGGAAGAAGGACTGTGCCTGGAGCATAATAAGTACTCAGTGCTTACCTGTTGAATGAATAACATTAGCTGGTAATGAATAAGGCATGTTTTCTGGACTTACTATTTTCATAATTAAGTGCAGGTCAACAAAACCTTGGGAGCCAGGGATACAGCTGAAGTTCAATGCATAACTGCCCATGCCCCGCCTACTTACTCCTCATCAGGAAATGTTATTTTTATTTTGCTAGCGTAGGAACTTCCAGAGACATTAGGCAATACAATCAAGGCCTCACAACTAGTGAGTTAGTCAGGATTGAAACTCACACTCTCTCCTTTTCAATATACAATCTGTTTTCCTAATTGTAGACCCATAGTATTTGTCTGTCTTTGAAAGTGTGCTGGGCTGATAATATATCCCTATGTCTTTAACACATGTCAGTTGTGGCATTTGCTTCCATTTTAAAGCCAACCTTCAAACTCCAAATGCTAGAGGGACTACATCCTTGTCTTTTTTCCATCTACAAGCATTTATGGGAACCTACTGGACAAAGTATTCTATCTCAAGCTCAAAGATGACTAGAAGTTGATGCCTGCTCTGAGATATGCAGACATAAAACAGGAGAAGGACTAATACATCTCAGAGCCTCAACCCCCACTTCTGAGGAGGTGATGCTGAGCAGATGCCAGGGGAGTGCCTATGTCCTTTTGGGTATGTCTTGGCTAGCTGTCACCTACCTGGATTGTGGGTTTCCCTTGGATATGTCCTCATGAAGCAACTGTCTAAGCATTCTCTAGGAGTAAGTGGCTGAGAGTACATGATCTAGACCAGGGTAGAAGAGTCACTTATGCAGATTCCCAGTCCCCATCTTCAGCTCTTGATTTTGTAATTGGCACCATTCTCATAATTTGCGTGCAGGTAAGCCGTTGAGAGACTCCAATCTAAAGATAGTTTCCTGTAAAAGTATAAGTCTCTATTGAAGAAATCAGTTAATATCTGTAAATGATCACTAATGGGGACATTTGAATGATTTTAGAAGTATATTTATAAAACTAAAACAAAGGGCAGGCTTAAAATATGTAACTACTTTGGCACAAATTGAGTCTCATTTGGTTCAAACCATCGTTTTACTAAATACTGCCTAGCTTTGTGCTGTTTAAGTATCCTAGTTTAGTGTAGGGCCTGGGTATTTATAAAAATTGAAGCTTTGAGGAATATTCTGGTACCTGAAGTCTAGCAATCTTATATGGCTTTTAAATGTGGAGTCTATTTTAGAAGACAAGTACTTGTCTTCTTAGCACTTAACATTGAATATCTGTGAAATCATAGTACCTCCGAGTTTGTGGGACAAGTAGATGCGTTTAGTGCCCCGTCTCCACCTAGTTCTGATTCATCATCAACACAGCACTGGTTGAGCTGCTTCCAGGCTGCTGGACTCCCTGAAGCAGGTTACCTAGGAAGGTACCAGGTACAAACAACAGAGCAAGATCAAGGAAGGCTGTTTGCCTTGCTCGTGTGTGGGCCTGCATGACTTAAGATTCTCACCCTCGGTGTGTGGGCCTGAGAGGATGTACGTGAAGGTCTGCCTAGAACATTGGTGCACTTTTGTGAGCACATTGGACATCTGTCAGCACCTGTCACTTCACTTGGTTGGCTGGTGTCAGACACACGATGGCGCATTTTGTCAGTGGCTAAGCAGGAGTGAACAGATGCTTTCTTAGTCTCCAAGTAAAGACCCCTACAGTCAATGGATCACATGAGGATTTGAGGATGGGGAAGGTGGATGTGGAATAGAGCTAACCCGAACAAAGGGGATGTTAAAAAAAAACATGGCAACCACCCTAACTTCTGTAAAGCCACTTCATTTTGTTGACAAACCAGATGACTGCAGACTCATCGAAGATCTTAAAAGAGGTAACATATAAATTATTTTCTAGGATTAATATTATTTATAGAATATTTTAAGTTACCAGCTATAAAAATCATTTGTAGTCCAGATTATCTTGTCCACAGATGTGGCATGAACAACTAAGATGTTCAAATCTTGTGAATTCTATTGGAGAAAAAAATGCTTATGTTTATATTAGAAACTATTGTCAAAAAGTTGTAGGGAACAATAAAAAGGAAAACACCCTATATTTACTGTTTACTCCTGTTCCTTGGTGAAATAACTCATAAATGCTGTAGAAGTAAAGGAGGAGATGGTGTGCGTGTGTGTGTGTGTGTGTGTGTGTGTGTGAGAAAGAGAGAGAGAGAGAGAGAGAGAGAGAGAGAGAGAGAGAGAGAGAGAGAGAGAGAGAGAGAGAGAGAGAGAGAGAGAGAGAGAAAAGAAATATTAATGATTGAGGGTGGGTTAACTTATGAAATTAAGTTCTGTATTACAGATGACAAGTAGTTGTCCTTACCTATTATTGTAAAATTAGCTTGGGATCATCCTTTCTCCTAGGATCTAGATACTTTTCAGTGTGAGGTGGGGTAGGAAGGAGGCTAGCGGGAAGGGTGGGAACGGGTGTGGGGGTGGGGGGAGCTTTTGCAATATTCTTCTGTTAGGCAAACAGTACAGTAATCTGTGGTATAATATAGAAGGATTCCAACATCCAGTTCTCTAAATGTCCTGCTCTAATTCAGGGTCTTCAACTTAGTTTCTTTGTGAATATGGTTACCCGCTCTGATGGAGAGGGTCTGAGCAGTCAGGGCAAAATGCACCAGCTGTTGTAAGAAAAACTTGGATACAACGGCCTGTTTGGACTTCACTTCAGTGGCTCACTGAGTAGGAATTTGTGAGGGTTACTGCCATCTAGTGATGAGATGCTGAAAGACATCGCTGAGTTGGTGCAGGAAGATGATGATGGAGCTGCACTTGTTTATTCTCAGACTTTTGCCTCCTTGACAGACAAAACTAAGTGATAAAGCCCACTGCCATGTTGTGTCCTGCACCGCACAGCAGAAATAAAGAGGTGAGACAATTAATTGTCACCCAGTTATGGATATGTGTTTCTGAGGTACATAGGTTCCATTAAAGATATTTTTTTCTAGCCTTTTTAGAAAGGAATATGCAAATACTTTGGCACAAGTAAGGATGAGAATATACCTGAAGTCAATGAACACATAATTATCAGAGTCACTGTGGAAGAATGACATGAGTTTATTCAATGCCTCAGATACCTGGGGAGAGTCTGGTGACACCTGAGCTCAGGTACTTAGGTGCCAGCCTATCCACGGTTGCTGGGACAGCTCATAGGCCTTAACAGATGACACAGAGGAAGGGAGGAGAAGATGCAAGGTGTATTTCACATCATTGTTAGAGGATTTAGGGTATCAGGAGGAAATAGTCAGGGGGAAATGTAACAGAAAGAAAGATGCATGATCTTTCTAGGAAGCACAGGGCAGAGGTGCCCACACTCACTTCCAGGGAGCCCTTGCAACCCCTAAGAGCCCAGCAAGTCAGGGCAGAGATCTGGGGGCAACAGGAGGCACACACCATTAAGCCTGAGTTCTCTCACCCCCTGCTGCCTTTCTAGGCCCAACAGAGCCTGGCCAGCAGTGGAGATGGCAGAAGCAGAAGAGGATGGGAGAGCCGCCAGCCACTTCTGCATCAGCCGGTCAGGCTGAACAGCAGTCAGTGGTGTGGGCAGGACTGTGTGTGTGTGTGGGTGTGTATGTATGGGATTGTGCTGTGCTTGGTTTTCTCTTTACTAGGTTATTGTTAAAAAAATTTCAAGCATAAACAGTGACCACTTAAATATCCTTCACCTAGATTCAATAAGAGATTTTGCCATACTCATTTTCTCTCTGTTCACTCTCTATGTATCTGTTCCTCTATCTCCCTATCATAGCTCTCTGTATCTATGACCATTTGACATTAATATGCAAATATTGCAACACTTTACCTCTAAGTGATTTAGCAATATCTCCTAATAAGGTTGTTCTTCTACATAACTGCAATTACATAATTACACTTAAAAATTAATAATCATCTCTTAATGTCATCTAAGAACATGGCTTGCAGCTTTCAACACCTTAAATTAAGACTGTTTTTATATCTCCAAGTGGATCTTCCCAAGAGATATCACCTCATACCCATTAGGATGGCTCCTATCAAAAAACTAGAGAATAACAGGTGTTGGTGAGGATGTGGGGAAATTAGAACTCTTGTGCACTTTTGGTGGGAAGGTAAATGATATAACCATTATGAAAAACTATATAATATTTCCTCAAAAAGATAAAAACAATTACCATATACTAAAGCAAACCCACCTTTGCTTGTATATTCAAAAGAATTAAAATCAGGATTTCAAAGGGCTGAACACATGTCCATGTTCATTGCAGCATTTCCAAGGCATTGGAAACAACCCAAATGCCCACTGATGGTCGAATGGATAAATGAAATGTGCATACATACGACACCATAAAAAGGAAAGGAGTTCTGACACATGCTGCGGCATGGATGAACCTTGTGAACATTATGCTAAGTGAAATAAGTCGGTCACAAAAAGACAAGTACTGTATGATTCTACTTACATGGAGTTCCCAGAGTACTCAGATTCATAGAGAAGAGAAAGTAGAATGGTGGGTGCCAAGGGCTGTGGGAAGGGGAAACAGGGAGTTGCTTAATTGGGAATAGCATTTCGATTTTGCAAGATGAAAAAGTTCTAGACATATCTTGTACAACAATGTGAATATAGGTAATACTCCTGCACTGTGTACTTAAAAATGGTTAAGACTGTAAATTCGATGTTATTTATTTATTTATTTATTTATCTCTTTATTTATGTCACAATTGAAAAAAAGTCCACATTGGAATCTGAAAACACTTGCCTTAGACAATAAAATTGCCTCTGATACCTGTTGGAGTTCACACACTTGGTCTCAGTTTTCTCATCTGTAAAATGGCTACTAAAAGCTCTGCCCTGTGCACCTGAAAAGTTAGTGTGTGGACTGAACAATAATGTGAAAGTGCTCTCTGTTTGTAGCAGTGTACAGATTTCAGTTGTGTAACTTTGTGACTATGTACTCTTTCTGACTCTTCTATCTGAAGCAGTATATATACCCTGGGGCTTTTTTCTTTGCTTTTAATATGATTGTCTTCTCTGTAACCTAGGGATGTCAATTTAGCATAATGTGGCATCCTTTCAGACCTTGGAGTCTAGAAAAACCCTGACTTAAAACATTCCAGTTGAGTTTATGTACACATCAAACTCCAGATAAAGGGGATGTCAGTGCAACTTCAAGAAAAGCTTCAACACTTGAAGGACTAAGCAAGAGTTTGAATAAATGGTTTCGCAGGTAGCATTGTGATGAACCAGTGGTAGATGATCCCTGGGGGCTACTAATGCCATGTAAAATGAATGCTTTTGGAAGCTGTGTGTGGACAAGCTCCCCCGTGAGTCCATTACAAAGCTCTGAAAGAGTGATGGCCACCCAAACCACACGATCCTGACTCAGATGCAGTCTGTTTACTTACTCGAATGTTGAAGCATATAATTATTATATGTTGAAGAATATAATTATTACAAATTAACTTTTGTCTTGCTTTTTAGACTGTGCAAACCAAACTAACCATAGTAGAGTGCTGATTTCTTTTCCTTTTTCACTGCTTCCTGGTGCATCAGTGGATACTCTGATGTATAATACTTTCTGTCTTTTGTTTAGTAAAATTAATTGAAGTTGACATGTTTAAATTCAGTGGAGTGGCTCTTTTAGTTATATGTAGATGCATATATAGGATATACACATACATATGTATATGTATATGTATATGTATATGTATATGTATATGTATATGTATATGTATATGTATATGTATATGTATATATATTCTTCCATACAGGTTGAATTTTGCAAATATCCCTCAAAGTAGCAGAGCTATGTGGAAGGTTTTGCAAATAGTGTCTCTTTTGTAGCCCGCTATTTATTTTTTTCCTGCAAGTCACTATCCTTCTGGATGTCATGATGGAAAGGCTTGTCTTCCTCTTAGCATTCAAAATTTCTGGACTGTTCCTTCCTGAAACTTTATTTCTGTCAGCCTATCTTTGAATTTCTCCTTGTATTTTTGTTCTGTGTCCAGATGTGTCCCCCAAACATTTCTTTACTGATTTCCTAACTTAGAGCATTAAACTTTAAACTATAATGATTAATTTATCTATATACTTACAACTATATTTAAGTTTATACATTATTCTTAAAAATTTTCTAGGGGCAGGACAAGGCAGATCAAGTTATTCATCTTTCTTCAAGATTGCTCCCTTGCTAAGGGCACAGGTGAATCTCTGAGAATTGATGATTGTCATGTTTGAGGATTATGTAGAGTCTCCCTTTCAGCCTGAGGTACATGATTTCTCTTTGGGTAGAAAGATAGAGGTGGGTCCTAAGAATAGTCCATGTTCAGTTGTCATGTTTAATAAATTCTGTCTTGTTTGTGTCATATTTGAAATCATAGTCGTGGGCATTTCAGGAGTTATAATTTCTGTTTTTTATTCTCACAGTTTTTAGCTCATTACAACTTCAACTTTGTAGAGCCTTTACCAGTAAAAACATTATGAAAGATTAGATTTTAAGTAAAATCTTTTAGGAGGAAGAAAATCTGAAAATAATTCACAGCAGTGTTCTTATCTGGAAACATCATGGTGTCTTTCTCTGAGTGTCTGGTACAGTGGAAGAATTTAGCTGAATTAGTGTTTTGTATATAGGTCAGATATTAATTAGCTAAATTGACTTGGAAAAAATGTGGTTTTAATTATGTTTAGTGAACTTCTTGGTTATCTCTGCCACCTCCAGCCAGTAATGATATATGTATGTGAGTGTGTATTTTTTTAATAGATAGGTTTCATTATGAATATATAGGCTTAAATGAGAGAATTTCTAATTCCTTTGTTCCTTTAACATCATGTTTTTAAAGCACAGAATAGTTGCATGTGATCAAACATGAGTACTGAAAGCCTTCTCCACAATCTGACCTCTCCCCAGAGCTAATTAATTCTAGTGACTTTGTTTGAATCCTTCCAAAATTTCTCAATGAAAATGTGAGCACACATACAGATATGGATATGAATATAGGTAGGTGACACCCCCCCCCCAACATAAGTATGTGCATGCCTTTCTTTTCACACAGTTAGAATCATATTACAGAGTATATCTAGCTCAAACTAACCCAAATATGACCAAGGCCAGTGTTGTCACACTTTTCGTGCTGGAAGGGATTCCATCTGCAGTCTGATTCTGCCTTTTTTTTTTTTTTTACATTTAATAAACATGTGCTGAGTGCTAATTCGTGCCAAACCTCCTTCTAGGCAAGCATGGGGTGGGGCAGTATGCTGTAGATAGGGCCATCTTGGGGAGGAGACAGCTCCAAGCAGGGAGCTTGTGATATGTCCCAGCAGGGTGATCTGCTTCAGAGCATCCTGGGAGCCCAGCCTTCTTAGGGAGAGAACAGCATCTCAGGATGCTGAGGGTCCAGAGGAGGCCCGCAGGATGTTCACCTGTTAGCAGAAGGAGTGAGGTCAGGTTGGTTGTGAGCATAGAGCAAGTGTTCAACAGCAAAGGCTATGACATGCACAAAGGCTTTGGAGGAGGACAGAATGTCATGGGAGGAACCCCAAGATGGATGGGGTGAAAGGGTGGGGGACAGTGGGAGGCTGGAATGACACTGAAATCAGTGTCTCATAGACCATGTGAGGGGTCTGGATTTGATTTTTGGAGCGGCTGATGAGTGGAGTATGAATGTTTGTTGGGTGAGTGTGAGTGCAAATGTGATGAGTGTGATTGTGTTGTATGTGTGGATGTATGTCAGTGTGTGTGAATGTATGGTATGTGAGCATGTGTGACTGGGTGTATGAGTGTGAGAGTATGATGGGTAAGTGTGTGGTGTGTGAGTGGCATAATGTGTGAGTGTATGGTGTGAATGTATATGTGTGGTATGTGTGATGTGTAAATAAGTGTGTGAATGGTGTGTATGTGGTGTGAGTGTATGAAGCTTGGGTGGTTCATGTGTGTGAATGACTATATGCCAGTGTGGTATGTGTGCTGTTTATGAGTATGTGGTGTGCATGTGTATGTGAGTGTGGTATACATGTGTGAGTGTTTATGTGTGTATGTGTTATATGCATGCCTGCACATATGTATGTGACTATGGCATGTGTATGAGTGTATGTGGCTGTGTGGTGTGCATGCATGTGTGTGTGTATGTGTGTATGCACATAAGTATGCAAATATGTGGTACATGTGTGATATGTGCACGTGTGTGCATGCATATGTGAGTGTGTGTGATGTGATTTGGTTTCTATGCTGTGAGTATGGCTTAGACCACAGTACGGGTGATGGTTCGGTGGTAGGACCTAAGGGGGTTGAGAGTAAACATGGGAGACCTGTCAGGAGTTGATGAATGGTACAGCTGGGACTAGGGATGAACAGTACAGCTGGGGGTAGAATGAAGTAAGGCAGGTTCAAGATGCAGGGAGCAGAGGTGACTGGGAGGGGATTCCAGGGTGACTCTGGAGCACTGGACAGATGCTGGTACACGCACAGAACTGGGGAAGGTTGGGAAAGGAGAGGGCCCATAAGAAGTGGTAAGCAGGCTGGGACCGAGGGGCTGGGTGCAGCAATGTTAGTAATGACTGGGTAAGATTCTTGAGTCATCTTACCCAGTCATTACTAACTGACTGGCATCTGCACTAGATATTGACCCTGGAGAATCATGGCATCTAATACACATGCAGCTGTGGGAATAAAAGGGCTTTAGCTGGAAAAAAACACAGGGAGAGGAGCAGAGGGCCTGGGATGGACGCTGAGGAGCACCAGGGATGGTTGTGAGTGGGTGGAGCAGGATCTCCCGGGAGCCAAGATGAGAAAAGGAGGGACCCTTGGCTTCAGCTCAGGACCTTAGTGATCCAAGGGATGTGTGAGCAAGGTGAGCAAGGTAGGGGTGAGGCAGAGAACGAGAGTGGGGATCCATTGGAAGAGAGAGGGAGACAGAAGGGCGCTAGGGCTTGGGCCTGCATTCACACTGCCCGAGGTCTGCTCTGTGTGTGTGTGTGTGTGTGTGTCCTATGTGGGTGTCGTGTTCGTGTGGTGCATATGCATGGTGTGTGTACATGTGTGCATGTGTGATGTGTGATGTGTGTGCGTGCATGTGTGCATGTGTGGTAGGTGTGCACTTGTGTGCACATGGGTGTCTGCACATGCACACATTTGTATGCAGAAGTGAAGAATGCTTTCCAGCACTCTGTGGAGACTGAGTCAGGCTGGCTGGATTGAAGGAGGGTGGGCACGAATGGTGATGGTTGTGGGCAGTGGGCTCAGGTGACGTTCAGTGGGCACTGTTCATGACCTGAGAGAGGCATGGTGGGATGAATGGGAAGGAAAGCCCAGGCTCTGGGCCCTCTGGCTCCTTTCTACCACAGCTGATGTGCGGCTGAGTGGCTGGTCCCCAGCTGGTCCTTGGTGGAGGGGCTGCTTCCAGGCCACAGGAGCCTCTGGTGTCACCTATTGGCCAGGCACACCCAGATTCCAGAGCCCTTCAAGGTGGAGGGTGGAGCTGTTTCCCAGGACCCACACTTCCTCCTGGACCAGGTTCTGAGAGGCAGGTGCCAGCCTAAGACAGTGCTGAATCCCTTTCTGATCTTGCTGCCATGGACAAACTTTTGTATGGATGTTCCATTTCAGATGAACCCAATTGTTCTCAATTAGGCTGCCTGGGTCCTTTATCTTCCCCACGCTTAATGTGTTCTCCATGTACGAAGATGGTGGTGTCACTGCTCAATAGATGTATTCATGTGTAAAACACTTAATCACTTAATTAAACAATACGCTGCCCTGTGTGGGCTGTGAGGCATGAGGCTAAAGGCTGAGCAACCTCAATCATCCCAGAAATGCATTAATGCCTTCTAATGGGCTCGTTCGAGTGCCTTCTATTGTCCTGCATGCGTGCATGTAGATATATTTTGCATTTTGATGAGAGGCTTTACATTTTTCCCTCTTCTGGAAATTAAATGGTGCATTTGGGTGCTATTGCAGATCACGTCTCTCAGGTTGAGCTTCTAAGGGGGAAAGGAGACTGGTGAAGGCCTTGATTCTCCCCTGTTACTTTAGTCCATTAGTCACTCTCTTCCACCTTGCTGAGACCCTGGGAAACAGGCAGCAAGCCTGGTGGCCACATTTCTGGTGGTTAGATGTGTGGAAATACCAGCTGAAGTTGCTATCTGCCCGGAGTGGCTGGTGGGATTCCCAGCTTCTTAAGTGGACATATTGTTAGAAAGCTCATCTTCCCTGAGGACCTTACAGCCAGACTGCCTGGGTTCAAATCCCACCTTCCATTTTATGCTGGTGTGATCCCTCCTGCTTTAATGTCTGAAGACGTGTAGAATGTTTTACAGTTTATTTAGATAGGAGAAGACAGAATCCCAGTTTTGGTCTATAAAAAACCCAAACATCACCTGCTCCAGTGCTGCTATTTACAGACGAGAAAATAAGCTCAGAGAGAGCAGAACTGTTTTCTGAGTCTTACTTCTTGAAGGGCCTGGGAACCTGGGTGCGTCCTTTCAGGCCTGTTCTGATTTCTAACCCACATCCGGGTAGGACAGATGTGCCTGACCAGGAGACAACTATTGTTCTCACCCCAGTTGGGTCATTTTCAGTGGGTCCCTTAGCCTTTCTGAGCCTCAGTTTCACTCTTTGTTAGGTGGGAACGGTAGTAGCAGAGGCCTTGGGAGAGCCTCTGGGTTGGAAGTAGTGAGGAATGGCAGTCAGGAGGGAAGCTGAGGTGGGCAACGTGGAAGGACATGAAGATCCCGGACCCAGGTAACCTCCTGGAGAGGGTGGTACACTCCAGTGACCGCCAAAGTCTGGGAAGGACCACGTGATCTTTAACTGGCAAAATCAAGTTTTCTGATCTAAGAACAAATGCAGATCAGTGAGATACATTATTTTTCAGTTGTGGAAAAATAAAATCATTACATTTGTTCCAACTTCTATACTTTTCAAGAGTTTGGGCAGATGGTTTGTCTGTCTGCCCGGTTCCGGATGTTCTGTGGGAAACAGAAGGGGCTGTTCCTAGGGTGGTCAGTCTGTGGATTCCTAGTGTTAAACACGTGGTCCCTGTGGACCCCAGATGCACACTGCTGATCCGAGGGTCACTGGGAGGTTCTGTGATTCTTCAGGGAACTTCCCTGGTAGAGTGAGAGTTCCTGAAAGGTGGGCCCAGCGCCTCCTGATGGGGAGAGTGGTGGATGGATGAAGGCCCAGAGCGAGGGGTGAGCTTAGGTGCAGGGAATAACACCTGGCTGGCTGAGGACCAGGGTGATGATGGACCTGGGGACCAGGAGGAGTGAAGGCATTGTGACAGGAAGAGTGGGGGAATGTTGGCACATTCCTCGAGGGGCAATCTGGCCTGGAAGCTCCTTTCACACCTCTGACAATGCAAATGCCCATTTATGGCTTAGAGCCTTGTGTGTTGTGTTTGCTCGTTTATGTGTGCACTCAGAAAGTACTTGTCTATCGTCCCCTCTGGTGCTGTGACCGAGGCAGGGCTGGCTGCCCTGAGGAAAGGAGGCCCTGTGGGCAGTCACTGCACAAACAGAGGCTGGCCTGCCAGCCAGAACTCCAGTATGCAGGACAGGAGGAGGGGCCTTGGGCAGAGCCAAGGAGATGGGCACTGTTGGAGTATGTGGGACAATGGCAGCGGGGACTTTCTGGGCACTCTAGGTTTAGGAAGCCAAAGAAGAGTTCTCAGTGTGGAACCCGCTGTAGTCAGGTGAGAAAGGGATGTGATAAAATGTACATTTCATTCTGTTTATTGCAAAAAAGGGGTCACTGCTTGTAGGAGATCGGCCAGTGAAGGCCATCCCTGCAACACAGGAACATGTTAAACCCTATCTATACAGGTTGTGGTTTCTGATTTTAATCTGATAGAAATTATGTATCATTATTGCAGACATTTAAAAAAAATGTGGATGTAGAAAGATGAGAGTAACCACATGTGATACTTGCCAAACACAACTGGTAATACCTGATACATTTCCTCCGCAAGTCTGTGTCTAAATGTGTGTGAATATATGTGTGAATAGCTGTGTCCATACTGTATACTGTTGGTATTGTTACATTTGTTCATTAAAATGTAAATTTTGCACCTTGAACTGAAAATCTCACTGTTTATCCTTTTGTCCAACCCAGAACTAGTCTTAATGTATTAAGGGAAATTCTCATTGGTGAGTGTGATGTTACACTTGGTACTGAGGCCCATCTCTTTTGCAATTATATCATTGAGAAGTGATTGGTCTATGAAAATTACTGACAGTTACATGAATATTTGCACCTCACCCTGGTGTGAACAGGAAGAGAGCGAGATTAGGCATCTGTTGTGGAGTTTCTTAATGCCCTGTTTACATGGCTGTATTGCTCACACTTGTGCTGCCAGTCACTGATGTTTGTTGCCTGTGGCTTTGTAGTGTGGCTGTAGGGACATAACCCTGCAGGGGAACACTGGCTACTCAGGAGCTGTCAGGAGACCTTCCTTGGTCAGAAGAGCTGTGGAGAAAGCCCGGTGAACTCCAAATATGATTCTGCGAATTGAAACCCCAGCTACTAGATTGTTTGTACGTCATGAGCGTGTTCAAAACCAAACTCCAGAATCCTAACTTTCTGTCTTGACCCTGGGACACGGTGCCTGGAGAATGACAGGTTTTGGCTTCATTCCACATTCTTAGCTCCTTTTGGCAAAATGAAGCCTTGATGCTACTAGGATTCAATGTCCAGGTGGGAGTGATTGAGAATCCAGCATTTTTTTTTTTTTTTTACTTCTTTTTCATTCCAGAGTCTTAACTTGTAAAGTAGGCAGGTTAAAATTTTGTACTGAATTTTTCTAAAAAAAAAAAAAAAAAAAAAAAATTAGTTTTCTCATATTGCCACCAGATGTCAGTACAATCCCTCTTAAAATAAATGTGCCGGTGGGCAGGTTGATGCATAAGGCAGTAGGGACCTCTAGAAGTTGATACTTGGATGGGGCCTGGAGAAGGCTGGAGTTCTGTGTTTATATACTACAGATCTGGTCCCCAGCCCTTTGGGTGGGCCTGTTATTTCAAGCTTCCCTGACTGAATTGCAGCTCTTTGGCTGGCCCACCTGCTTGTGCAGGAAGCCACAGTGTTTGGGGCTGAAGCGGGGAGATTTGGTGAGGATGGCTTTCAGCTCTGATGACGGCCTTTCTACCAGCATTCAGAGTCTTCACTGCTGGGAGCCTGGGCCCTTTAACTGTAGGACTTGGTGCTGACGAAGAGAGCCAGTGTTTTCACCTTAGGTGTTGCCATGTGTTAATACAACCATAGAGACCACATGGAATCCTTACCGGGACCTTGTCAGAATCACTCTGCATAGGATGGAGAAGATTCTGGGAGGGAAGCAAAGGAGACGATGCCAATGGACCCACAGACACAACACTATATTTCGTCACTTTGCCTTAGAAATAGTGAATGACTCTGGATTCTTCTTTATTGCTTACAAGGCCTAACAAGCCAAGGCTGCCACTTACATTTCTAAAAAATAATGTCCTGTGTCAATGTTCCAACTGTTTTGTGGAAAAGTTTATTTTAGATTCTGCTAAAAAACAAAACCAAACCCCTTTTTGCTGTTTGCTGAAAAACTGTCTTCCCTATTCTTAATTTATTTCATGACAAATATTATTTATTTTTGTTATTGAAAATTCAGATTTTTACATGAAGAAAAACCACAAAAGTAAAAATTCTTTCTTCCTAGTGATAGCCACTTTTGTGGGCCATATTTTAAGACTTTTTCTATGTGCATAATACTGTTTTTAAAAATAATGGTATATTTGTCAGCCTTTTAAAAATGTGGTAATAATGATTTACTATGAGAAAATTAAACAAATTCCACATATAGTATTTTTTTATTTGTTTTTCATAAGAAGTAAATGGAAGTAGATTAAAAATGCACAGACCCAGTCTGGCAGTTCCTCAAGTGATTAACATTATTAATAGAAGATGAACCATCAATTCCCAATATTCCTAGGTATATACTCCAGAAAAATCATAGTGTATGTTCATGCAAAAACTTGTATGTGAATGTTTACAGCAGCATTATTCACAATTGCCAAAAAGTGAGAACAACCCAAGTATTCAACTGATGAAGGGATAAGCAAATGTGGTCTGTCTGTGCAACTGAATATTATTTGGCTAGAAAAAGGAATGAAGCCTAATAAATGATGCTATATGGATGAACCATGAAAAGATTCTGCTAAGTGCAAGAAGCCAGCACGAAAAACCCCATATATGATTCTATTTAATTAAATTTCCAGAATAAGGAAATTTATAGAGACAGGAAATAGATTAATGATTGCTAAGGGCTTGGAGAAGAGGAGCAGACAGGGGAGAGAAAGTGATATGATGATGGGTATATGATGAAACATTCTAAAATTGATTGTGGCAATAGTTACACATATTCATGACTATATTAAAACCAATGAATTGTACAATTTAAATGGGTAAATTATAGTATATTTGAACTATATCTTAATAAAGCTGTTACAAAGAAATACATAGAACCATAGATTTGAGAACCTAAAAGGATAGAGACCTTGTATTTGAGAACCTCTGTCCCTGACGATGTAATGGATTGGATAGCCTAAAACTATCCCCTAACAAGGCACATAGAAATGGTGCATAAAATATCAGAGATTTAAAATGCATAGTTAAACTCAAAAGAAAGTAACAGATTCTCAAGGGCTCAGACACAAAGAAGAAACTGGAGATTAGAGTGGTCCATGAATAAGTGGCTACACTGGCAGCCCTGGAGGGTCATGTGGGTGGGGCAGGACTGACATTGCTGTACTCATAGACCCAGCAACCCACAGACCTGTATTTCAATTCCTCTAAACTAAACAAGTGATTCACCTATGTGAAATGGAATATTGAATGTGATGTTACTTTTCCTACATACCTGAAGTCAGGATGCTTGCCAAGAGCTCCATTCTTAATAAAAAGGTATTTTAGAAATACCTACCATCACCACCACCACTGGTATTAGATGGGAAGAAAACTGGACCATCGGTGGAGAGAGTGATAGGAGAATCATAGCCCTGGTTTTCCTCCTACACTGATTTGAATCTACACTGCCAGTTATAACCTGGGAATTCCCAGGCTGAGAAATTAAGAAAGTCATCCTGGGCAGGTGGTATCCATCCCTGAGGTACTGTATCTGCAAGCCCCGAACTTCTCTACATTGTGGATTTTCTGGAGTCCTGCTGAAGATGTGCTCACAATCCCAAATTACAAAACCTAAGAGGAACCAACTCACCAAGAATAAGAGGACACAGGATCCTCACATAATAGAACCAAGAGAGGTGATAAAATAAGACTATAAGCACTTAAGAAGAAGAAAATGATATGCAGCTAAATAATAAGGAACCATAAAAACAGAAGCATTTGAAGAAGAACCAAACTGAACTTCGACAGATGAAAAACATAGTCTTTAAATTAAAACATAAATGAATAGTTTAAAGAGGTAATTGAATCTAGCTGAGGAGAAAATTTGCTAATGTTTGAAGAAATTGCTCAGAATGAAGACAAGCATGGTAATGATGCGAACTATGAAATAGCAACTAACAGAAATGAGGGCTAGAATGAGATATTCTAGTCCAACTTTTCTTATTCTCATGTGAGGCACTGAGGCTCAGGGAGATCAGACGATGTGCCCTAGGCTGCCAGAGGGACCACATACTTGGTTCTATGTTCCTAAGGTTTGAGGGGAGGCCCCTAGGGCACTTCCCAGCCATCACAGGGCTCCTGTGAGTTAAGTGGTCAACATCATGAAGATGCTTAGAAATCCCCAGAGCTCATTCAAAGATTAATTCTCCTTACTGCTTTCTCCACAACTGCCTCCACACATGCCTCCCAAAATGTAGAGGTGATATGAGCAGAGTATGCACCACAGAAACGCTCTCCATGGAAGGATTTAGTTTTGCTTGCTGAAAAAGGGACACCGTTAGCAAATGAAGGGATTTACTTATGTTTTGGAAAAGACAGGGTTTTTCGACCCATCACTTTTATGGAATATGAGCAAAACAATATAATGGCATGTGAGCAGAGACAATGCTTAATATCAAAATTGAAGAAAATATGGAGGATACATTTGTCCATCTGCCATCAATTATCCATACCACCTATGTGCATGTGCCACTCCATTCTTTATCATTGTACCTTTTTTCTAATCCTGCATTAGTGTTTTATATCCACTTTCTCTGGCTCCCCAATCCCTGTCCTTATACAACATTATTTTGAGGACTCAACCATGAGGGAGAAACCTTTTCTGAAAATCTTTGGGTCGGAATGGGACTGACTGGGAGATAAGCCACACGTTTCTTTTCCAACTGAGCCCACAGAACAGTGGTTGTGGAAGAGCCTTCTGAGGTTGCACCCAGGGAGGGAATGTGTGAGCTCCACTCTGGGGGACAGGAGCTGGCTTCACACATACAGGTCACCGCATGTCACAGTGAGGAGCACTGCTTCTGTAGATGGGTCTGGGCGATGGGCGACTATAAATCAACCACCAGAGAATAGAGCTAGGCTGGGCTCATTTCAGCAGGATCGAGATGCTCTTCACAGCTGAGCAAATACCCACAGGGGACACTGCTGGCATTGAAGGCCCCGGGAGAAACCAGGGTAAAAATGATGGCAGGCTATTAAAACATGAGGTCACACTAATCTAGGATTATGTGTCTGCATACCCAAATGGCATCTGGAAATAGAGAAGGTTATTGTTAGGAGCAATGCTCTCAGGTTGCTTTTAAACTTTTGTTGGCATAGATTTTAGGCATAGACCTAAAAACTGATTAGAATGGGTAGTGGTGGGAATGAGAAGCAATGAATTCTGTTTTACTAACATTGTCCAGTGTAACTGTTTTATGCCAGCCTAAAGTAATAAAGACTAAAGAGACTTTCCAAGTGACCTCACCCTGGGAGACCAGTTTCCTGGTGTTATAATTAAGTCTTTGCATGTCTCGCACCTTGGCTTTCCATGCTCACATCAGCATGATTTGATGCTTATGTGCAGAAGGAGTTTATATTTCTCTTTTTGTTTAGATGTGTGAAAATTGAAGTATTATGAAGTATTTATTATAAACTAGAATTCTTTTTCTAAAGACTTAAAATATTCTTTCTAAAACCTCATGCCATATACTTTTATTATTTTGTTGAGGGTCTATCAAACATTATCACAGAAAATTTTAAACATTTTAAATTCTCAGACCTCTTTATTATCTTATGTGTTTATTGCAACATCTTGGCTCAGAGCACATTTGTTTGCTGTGAGATCACAACGGTGACTCCTCATTCAGCTTGGACAGAGGCAATGCTGGTGCTAGAAGAAGTACCAGGTTGCCCATGGGGAGCCGTGGGGGATAAGAGCCATGCTAACTGCTCACCGAGTGACAGTGGGCACCTTTCATAACTTGTCGCAGACTTGCTGGTATCCTCATGGGTAAAAAGGTGATAATATTACTTTATAGTATTGCAGGAGAATTAAATAAGATACTACAAGAAAAATGTCAAGAGGTACACCTCATAATTGTACAATAAATATTAGTAATTAATTAGTAATGGATCAGCATTAGGAGATTGCAAGACAGAATCTGACTGATTCTTGAGTTCTAATTGTCTCATATGTACCGTGGAAGTAATGGCAGTTCCAGATATGAGATGGCCTGAACCTTTTATTCTTTTTAAGAAAAGAAGATGTTGTTTGATGTAGAATGAGGGATGGTGGTAGTGTTATTCCTGTGAGCCACATCACAGAAGTGATATGAATCTCATAAATACATCTCACAAACTCAAATAAAGCATAGTCCCAAATCAATTGTCCTTTAGTTGGATCTTATCTCAGCCAGATCTGGCTGACATGACAAAATAGCACACACTGACTGGGCAGCTTAAGCAACAGAAATTTATTTCTTACAGCTTTGGATTCTGGAAGTTCAAGGTCATAGTGTGGCATGGGGATTCTGGTGAGGACTCACAGATGGCCACTTTCTTGCTGTGTCTCTGCATGATGGAGAGAGAGCAAGCTCGTTGGTATCTCTCCTTAAAAGGGCAATAACCCTATCATGGGGACCCCACCCTCATCTAAACCTCATCACCTCCTAAAGGCCTCATGTCAAAATACCATCACATTGGGGGTCAGGGCTTCAACATGCAAATTTGGGAGGAACACACTTACATCCATAGCAGATCCCCCCAAAGCCCACGGTTGCTCTGATACCACCTGGAGTAGGTCAGTCAGAAAAATGAAGAGGTTGGCTTGGCAGCTTTGCTTTTTATAGTTTGAGAAGTTCTTTCTCTCTTGAGAACAATTTCCATGTTCAGATCAAAATGTATAGCACACAGTAGGAGTTCAACTTGAAGAGTGCCAATAGTTCACCATAGACCTAGGCCACTTGAGGGCAACATGTCACTGATGAGGAAGTTATTGATGACATCTTTTCTGTTTTTTTTTTTTCCCCCACACTAAGACTTTGAAGCCTGGCATAGTATGTACCACACAGCTCAGTTTGGACTGACCATACTGCATGTGTTCCTGCACTGTGTGCCACTGCCGGCTGCTATACTGGACACAGCTCTAAAGTTCAAATCTTAGCCAAACTTCTGGTGGCTCCAATGACTTCATAAGGGTTCTTGATCCAATGAAGACCCAGGAAAATTAAATAATTCTTCCCTCCCTTACTTCTAAGTTATGAAAATGGACAGACAGCTGTCCTTCTCTATCCCACCCCGAGGTCAATAGACATGACTTGTGAATCGACCAGGTGACGCATATCTAGGGAACATTTCTGCAGGAGGCACTGTGGTGGCCACAAAGAAGCAATAAACCTCGTTCCTACTCTAGGAGTTCAGGATTTAACTGAAAAAGTGATAAAGCTAGAAGAGTTTCCAGAGGAAAGGGATTTCTTCTGCCCCCAAATCTGGAGATGGAAGTGGGAAAGACTTACAAGAGATGAAGAATAAGATACAGTGTCTTATGGGGGTCCATTGGGAGGAACTGACCAGCACTTTATGTCACTCATCACCTGGTCAGCAGCTATCAGGCCAAACTCCTGAGACCAGAGAAATTGCTCATTGCTACTGCACAGGTCTGGGAGAGCAAACTGTTGGGGAGACACTCTATACCATCCAGACAAGAGACCAGAAGAAGTGGTGATCAAAGACAGGCATGTAGCTGCCTCCACACCTCAGTGCCCAAGAGTTAGTGCCTGGAAATTAGAAGGTACCCATTAAATAATTGCTGAGTGAGGGCACTTTATGTATAACACCTGCTTTGTGGACATGGCTGCACAGGGCTCAGGTAGAAGGCTCTTCCAGCTCAGGGCCCCTTTGCTCGTGAACAAATCTGAGATCTGAGCACACAGCTTCCAAAAGCATTGCTTTTCCTATTCCCTTCTCTTTTCCCGCAAATGCTGAGAATTGCCGCTCCCTGTGCCCTTCCCCAAGGCGCCAGGCATGTTTTATTATTGTTGTTGTTAAGTTCTGCTCCATCCTGGCTGGCCTGTGCTGTTTACTGGCCTGAGAGGTGGGTGGCCTTTTTCTCATGGGTGCAAGTTCACCCCTTCCTTTGGGGCCTTACAACTCACCAGGCTGTGTTCTGGCTGAACTGAAGATTTAGTCACAGCCTGTGGCCTGAATGAGGCTGTTTGCGAGATGAGTCCAATAGGGCTAATGGGATAATTTTTCCTGAGCTATTATCTTATCAAATTACCACCTGCCTTTATATCATGCTGCAGGCTATTTACATGTTCAGCTGATAAATGATAGGTAAGCTTATTAATTTAATTCTTGGGGACAAACTCCAACTTTCCATGGATCCCAATTTGAGAGCAACAAACCATACAGATTGCCACTCAGTGTTTCTTTTCTGTTTTGGAATCCAGTGGGGAAACAGGAAGGAGTGTTCATAGGCCTCTACCTCCAGAATACAAATCCAGCTCACCAGGGAGTGCAGGAGATTCCTCACTGTGGCGTGTCGCTTACCTGTGGGGGTAACTGTGGCCTGAAGGACACACAGACAGAGACGGCACCCACTGTGTACAGTCACTTTCCTACCACAGTGTTTCTGAATTCTCATGACCTACTCTTGAGGGCCTACAATGTTCTTGAGTGTACTTATTTGCAACATGATTGTGTTAAAGTTTATTTTCTTTTGTAAATCAAATCATAATTTAAATTAACTTTGAGAATTTATCATTTACAAAAAGAAACAATAATAACTATTCTTGTGTAATAAACACTTGTACCTAACAATCTGATTTCAAAGTTTACATTTTTAATAGGTTGAGTATTTATTTCAATATCAGCTTCTCCTCAGGCGCCATGGTCATTCCAACAAAGGAATTTTCAGAATCTAAACAAATCCATAATAATGCCATGACTTGAAGCATCAGGGAACAATGGTGTTAGGGAGTGAGCAGGCTTTCACAGGAACATGAACTCATCTTCATTGCTCACGATATTTCTTACAAGTTAAACTATTTAAAGTGATGGCTTAATAGGCGCTACCTGAAATGTGAATGAGATAATGAGTATGAAATGCTTAACTTTTGCATTTCCCAGCTGCTTTGTGTTGAAATTAGTAAATGTAGTATCATAGGAAAATGGCTTTTTGAATTTAATTTTCATCCTTTCTATGCCATATGCCTGAGAGATAAATGGGGAAGAGATGCCTTCTTAAGAGCCATGCCATAAAGTAGCCCCGATGAGCTGTCAAATGAGTCTGTCCTGCTACCTGGAGGAAGTGGCTGGGCCTGAGGAGGTGGGCTAAGGATGACAGAGAGGTAAATCAAGTCCATCAATGAAGACAACCCTGTCTGTTAACACATTCCTGTGTGTGTGGAGGTGGGGTGGGGGGAGGGGCTTAGGATGATGTGGAGAAGGAGGTATTTACTCTTTCTTGAGGGACTTATAATTCTCCCTAGAAGGTGATACCCAAAGGAAGATCTCTGATAAATGTGGGTAGGTACCTGGGGGCACACAGAAAGGATAGAAAGGGCAAGAAGAGGTTTGGCCACTCTCATACTTTCCTCTGGGGTGACCTCTTCAAGGTTGGGCCAGGCCACCAAGGACACTCAGGTGACTCAATTTTTATAGGATAAGAAGTACAAGAGAACTTAGCCACTGAATTGCAAACTGCTTACTAATTTTATTCTCATCTTAATAAAAAAAAAAAGTCCTACCTCATCTGAGTTCTTAGTACTTTTGAGGGGAACTACTTTATGGCTTTCTGGATCTGCTTGCTTCTGTGTGGTCACTAGGAGCATGGTTCCCTCTTGTGGCTCCTCACTCAGGCACCTGCCATGGTTCCCATTCAGAGGGAACCTAGTCAAACCTGCGTTCAGGTGCAATGGACCCTGGCCAGTGGTAGCTTCCGGAAGCTGGCTCTCTGCACTCTGGGTCATGGTGGCCTGGCTTCCTCACTCACTGCATCATGCAGTACCCCCCACAGGGGCCTTCCTTCTCCCTCCTGTCCTGTCTTTATCCCTCTAAATCTCTACCCATCCTTCTGTCTCAGCACAAGGCTCAGTTCTGCTCAGATCCCTCCCTGTTGCATCATCAGCCACTAGCACCGGCTCTTGGGGCACAACTGTATTTGAATTCTGTCTCTGTGGTTACTTTTAGCCTGTCCTTGGACCTGCAGCTCAAGTTCTATAACTCAATTTGTTTTTTTTTTAATTGGTGAGGTACAGAATTAACAGCTATGAGGGAACTTCTGTAAAATTTAGTGAACAACGCATTTAGCAGTTCAAACCTATAAAGCACCTACTATGTGAAAGGCACCATCTTTGGTATTGGGGATACTGAGATGAACAAGTAGAATTGAATCATGAGACAATAATGATGCTTTCATAGGACCTCTTTGAGGGATTTGTATTTTTATTTCATTACAGCCTGGCTCCTCTCTCTACACCATGCCTCTACCCTACTCTGCTGGGCCTGACTGTGGGGACTAGTGCCCCTAACATGGTCTTGTTGGGAGGGTGACAGGACCAGCTGGAGAACGCAGTGAGTGCCTTGCATTTATGGATGATGGTTTTACTTGTAAAGGCAGCATCTCAAAGGACTGTCCTAGATCACTGGTCCTGCTCTGATAGCACTGAATTTTTTGGAGATGTATGTGCCAGAGCAGGAGGAGAACATTTGGACAGTCCGTGTTTTGGTTCTGCATGAGATTTGTTCAGTGACAGCATTACCCAGGCATGAACTGACCTACTTTTTTTTTTTAAACATAGTCTGGTCTTTAGTAAAATGATGGTTATTAGATGTTAGAACACTGGTTGAGGCCCAGGATGTGGTGGCAGGTATATAGCTTTTATATATACAGTATACAAATTTAAAAATATATTAAATTAGAAATTTAATATATTTAATTTAAATTAGAGAATTAATATATTTAATTTAAATTAGGAATTTAAATTAGAGAAAATAAATTCTGACTGGATATTTGCCTTTTTAAATTTTGTAACATAGCTTATTTTGAAGCATTTTCTATAGTAAAAAATTTAAAAGACAGATTACATATATATAGTTTTCTCCTACTTCCTTCCTTCCTTCCTTCCTTCCTTCCTTCCTTCCTTCCTTCCTTCCTTCCTTCCTTCCTTCCTTCCTTCCTTCCTGTACGTTCTTGCTTTAGGAAGAAATAAAACTTTTTTGAACTTCTTGGATTCTATGTGCCTAACTCTTCAAACTTTGCATTCATGTACATTTTTCATTATACATAATTTTTGTGACAGCCAAATTACACACCCTTAATTGAATTAACACAAATTAGACCTGAAAGGAATTGAGGAATGAAAATTTTGGATGTTTCTTGAAAGCTTTCTTATTGCTGAGTTACTCTGAAAAATCTTTCTTCCTTGGGAACGACACCAATTAAAGATAGATTAGAGTTAATACCGCTAACATCTTTCCATAGTGGGGGTGATTCATAACTGCCTCTGATCCTATTATTTCAAAACTCAAATGTCAAGCATTTAAAAGCAGGACTAATTTCAGGGAGGGAGCTGGGTGTGGAAAGACCACCTGTTCCTGTTTAGCTCTTTCCCATGTTCTCTCGGGATGGAACCTCTTAAGAGCTGGGAGTTGACCACTACTTGAGATTTACCAAGGAGCTTTACCTCTCGACACACATCAGGGGCAAGTCTGGGGATTGTAAACTCAGGGACTCTCAGGAGGGGAAAGGTCTTCCAAGATGTCTGCTCAATGGCCCCCTCCCCACTCTGAGCTTTTCATCCTTTTTTGCAAATGGTTGGTTGAACATTTCCAGTGAGTATTCTCTACTTTCTGAGAGAGCCCAGAGCATCCTTCAGCAGCTGAAGCTATAAGTAAATGATTTTTTAGATGAAGTAGAACTCCATCTCCTGTAGTCCCCACTGGTGGGTTTTGGCCTTACCTGAGAAATGTTTGATCTTGTTTTCTCATTTGCAGGTCTTCAAGTGTTTGAAGACAGCCACCCTCTCCATCTCTTTTAGCTGTTGCCCTTATATTGTGGATTCCTGTTCCTTTTCCAGTTGGTCCCATCTTTCTAACTATGAGACACAGAGGACTTCTTAGAGACACTGGTCTCCAAAGGGGGTCCTCAGGCCAGTAGTGTAGGTAGCATCTGAGAATTTCTTAGAAACTCAAGTTGTCTAGTGTCAGGGCAGACCTACTGAATCAGAAACTGGAGGGTGGGGTGGGTTCAGTGATATGTGTTTGAACAAGCTTTCTAGATGATTCTGATGCTTCCCGAAGCTTAACAACCACTGATCTAGTTTCTTTACTGGTCTGAGGCAAATGCATCATAAAAGGCCAGAAATAGTGTGCTCCTCTGGGTGTAGCATAGGGACGGGGGCAGGGGTAGGGATGGGTAGGGACGTAGGACCCTAGCTCTGGCCTGCGGTAGTGCCTTCCCTATTTTGTGTGCTGAAGAATTATTATTTCCTGTGCATGCCTCGATGTAGAAATGCTGGGCATGCTGAGGTCTCTTACAGGGCTGATCTTAGACAGACGCACCAGAACCCCCAGGCTTCTGTTGACTGCTGACTGCTGCCCAGGATGGGCTGAGAGTTCCCGGGTTTCTCTTCTTAGGCACAGAGGTGGTGTCTGCCCTGAGCTCTGCCATCTCCTTGCCTGCTTGTCTTCAGTTGTATCCTGGAGCACCCCACACCTTCCCACCTAGCGCTGACCCTGGAGGGCTCTGCCGTGGGCTGTCTGGCTTCGAGAACCCAGGAGCACTTGATGTGTTTTTCTTACTATAGAAGCCATATGGGGAGGGGAGAAGCACAACTCTGTATCCTTTCACTAAGTGTCAAGAGAAGAGACAACATAGTTTCCCATGGCTGCAATTGTTGTTTCTTCCTGGAATTTCTTAACTACTAGAGTAGCTACAAAATCACTCCCCTGGAAATGTATGTGGCTGATGTTTGCTGGCAGCCAGAGATGGTTTTGTGGGACATCAGGTGGCAGTGGAGCCCTCCACTAGGTGAGCAGTGAGAAGAGCAAGGAGGCGGAAAGCTAAGGAGACCACACGTACCTGCCTGGAGGCTACACTTCACCCGGAGCACGTCTTGGAGAGGGGCCTGGCATGGCACCAGGCCGTGCAGTGCAGGATGAAAACAGGAGTGAAGTGCAACAACAAGACTGATCTCCTGAGGAGCGCCTGCGTATCCTCTGGACAGGAGGGCCATTTTTACTATTAATCTCAGGAAGAGTGCTTTATGAGACTTGCTTCCTGCTGCAGGGGGCCACCAGTAAGCAGGCAGGCAAGATGCCTTCCTTAGTAAGGTTGGAGTTACTGTTTGGTTCCATTTTTTTTGGAGTGGGCAATGATTAAATGGAGTCATTGACTGTGGTGGCGTAAACCAGACTGCTGCATTGTGGAGTAAGGGGAAGGAAAGCTTGAAGTCTGGGGACTGGGCTGGGAATTATTTTTTCCAGAGATGAGTGGACTAAATGCTGGGGCGCAGTTAGTGAGCTGTACCTGAGGCAGATTGGAGGTTTTGTAATCTTGTACGTATGATGAGGGGTGCCCCCGAATTCCCCAAGTAGAAGTTTGACAGGTAATTTCTATCAACTGACATATAAATAAGAGAATCCAAGCCTATAACAAAGGCATACATGCAATTTCCCTTTTCTTCCTCTTGTTCTCTAGACCACAGAGTAAGTGGTCTCTTTTAATGCATCAAAAGGTACCATCTTACACACATGCACAGTAAGCAAATGGAACTGCATATCTTGAGGGGGTGGCCAGTCTACTTAACAAGGACTTGTGAACAAACCTGCCAGAATATCGTCTTAAAGATGTTCATTGTACTTTAATCCACAAAAATATGTTGACTGAAATTTGAGGATGGTTCCACCCATGGAGCTGTTTTAGGTGGAGTTTGTTAGGATGAAGTCCCGCAGGTCTGTGATGTAACCCTCCTGCCGGCCCCACTTGGCGGAAACTAGGCCTCTGACCTTTCTGTTGCCTCTTCTCCGTGGGAGCCCAACCACCTCTTCAACTATATCTCTGGCTTCTTTAGGGAAATCTTCAGTATCTTCTCCCTTCCCTTACTGCCAAGCAGCATTAATCTCCCCCTTCTCACCATCCCTTGGGAATTTACTAGAATGTGGATCTTCTACATTGGGCTGTGCTACCCGTTCCATCTCTCAGAGTGCCGTGAATGCCTCAAAGGATGGATGGCCAGAGATCTGGGCATTGCACCGTGCCTGGCACAGAGCCAGTGCCCATGGAACGAATGAGAACAACAGCTGAACATGCGTCATTTCACTCTTGTTAGGAGAGCCAGACCTGGGGATGTCTGTTTCAATTTTTCTTCTGCTCCTCTCACACTTGGCAATGAAAGGATGCCTTTTGCTAAAGTCTCTGCTGTATGAAATGGGAGGAGTGACCACGGCTGCCTTCCAGTGTACTTTCTCCAACAGAGGGCTGTGATCATTCTGGGCTGCAGGCAAATAAGCTGCCTGCATTTTGCTTGCATAGGGTGGCTCCAAGTGCTGGAGCAGATGCACTGAAGAATGAGCACAAGCCTCAGCAAGGTAGCTGGGCCGGGTGATTTTTCATTTGTTGGAGAGACTGTCAAAACTCACGGTCCTAGGAGAGTGTCTTTCTCACTGTCACGGGTGAGATAAACTCTCCCAAAAGCTGCCATGGCCAAGCTGCCAATTCTGCATTTGCATTTAGTAGTTTAGTTATAAATTAAACATGTTGCTAGCATGCTTTATTTTGATTTGGGAAGGTAAATTGTAGTAATTATATTGGGACATAGAAATGCATACTTAAATTTGAAGAAAAACACATTGCCAACTCTAGAATCGGTCATTTAGGAAGGATTTTGCATGCATGCATTACACCAAAGGAGGGGTGTTTATAAACCGGTACTGTCTTTCTCAAGATAAATGTGCTGAAATGAACCAGCTTATTGTTGATGGGAAGTTTTTCTGGAGCCTCTGAAGGATTGTGGTGGGGAAATTTAACACCATAATTAAACACTGAAAATCATAGAAGTTTCTCTAGGTCTTGGTAGGTATGTTATCAAGTGTCACCAAGTGTGCACCAGACGTAATGAAGTCTGTGTGTGAGGTCTCTGTGTTCATCCCAACAGTCAGTACTGGGACAAAGAGGCCCCAAGCTGGGCTTTGTCTAGTTACTGTTCAACAAAAGTGCTTTGCTCAAAGAAGCAAGTGCAGCTCCCAGTTTTGAGAACTTGATATATATAGATATTAAACTCCTCATCAGAACTCAGGACATGCCGTTTCTGTTTCTTTTAAGAGACAAGCGAGGTAATTAGAAAGCCTTGGTCAGGGTCTGTTGTGCTGTAGCAGCATAAATCTCTAGGGGTGTGACGGGTGTACAATGGTTATACTCCTTCACTACCATGGTGGCCCGTGTCTGAACTATTTATTAACTGAGATGTGAATGGCCAAATGAAGGGTCAATTTATATGTTACATAGGGAGATGTATTATGACTGCCTTAAATATTGATTTCCTTCCTTCGTTTATTCTTAGTTGGGGTATAGACACAGAGAACTGCAATAATGTGGGGGTGCCCTTATCAGATCTTGGATATTTCTCCAGACTGTCTGCAACCATTAACCTTGCATATTATCTGACTTTAGTGATTAGTACAAGGCACATAAAACCGTATTGATGGCCAGTCTTAGGTGAGAATGGTGAACTGAGTTATTGGGGCTGGATTTTGCTGACTTTGTGATACAAATGATAGTATTATAGTGGTGCTGCGAAATTGCTAATTTGTCATTTCTTTCATGGTGTCATTCGTGATTTGTGCTAATGAATGAAGCCCATAATTGGGTGATGCGGCTTTCCCAGGGCTGTGCTAAGACGAGAAAGGTGTCATGATGCTCTCTGTTATCAATCCACACCCCATTTACAGAGCTGAGCTGGGGTCGTCACAAATGCCGTTCCTCATGAATGCCAGTGTTACTGCAGTTTTAGTTTCTAACTCTAACTTTATTCATTGTGCTTTATTTGACATTTCCATCAGGAAAACTAGTAGGGTTACATCTTGTTCAAGTACACTCAGTTTCAAAGACTTCCTGCCCTGGTGATACGCAGTCTGAGAGCTGGCTTCATGTGTAGTCCTTCTTAGCCAGCAGCAACTCAGGTCTCCAGGCCCCCTTGAAAGCAGGGTCTCTAAGTTTGTTCATAAAATGGAGCTCCAAAAATGACACATTGGCTAAATGACAAATGGGTCCACCATCCTCATAGTGTGGGATGGATGCTGAACCTGCATCATTATAATTTTTCCACCCCGTGTATGGCATCGATGAAGCCTGGGGCAAACCAAATTATAGCACTTTAAAAGTTGGGAAAGGTTGGAATGATTATCTTACCCAGAAAAGCTTAAATCAATAAGTGCACTAACATGTGCTTAGTGGTCCAACTAGAACTATATCGGGTCTTCAGACTTCTAACCCAGAACATTCTCCACCCCTGGATCATCTGGAGATGCTAGAGGCAGCAAGTTGACTGCTATAGGCTTAATTCAAAGATTGGGTTTCTTCAGACATTGTTGGAGTTAGCCAGCTCCTCCCTGTTATATGCTTAAGATGTGATAGAGGGCACCAGTGTATGGCAGGGTCTGAAATTCTGGCCGGCGGATAGGCTCATCTCCCCAAGCAGTAAGGGAGAGAAGGCCTCCATTAAGGGATATTTTGTTCTAAGACATTTTCAATTAAAATATGCATTAACTGTGCTTTACAAGATATTAATAAACTAAAGTATGATAGCAACATATAAAAGAAATATAATTTTCTAGGCACAGTGTAATGCTTCTGAAGAAATAAACATTAATAACAGCTCAATATTTAAAAATTTCACTTAGGCACCCACATTAGTTTTATTCCTAAAGTCAGAAACCTTTCTGTGGACATACATGATGCCTCTGGGCTCTCTCTACATTGCTTGCTTCACCTCTGGCTGCATCTGCATGGAACTCCTGAGCATGGCTTCATTCATTCATTCATTGAGTGGTGTTCACTGAGCACCTACCCCCTGTCAAGCCCTGGAGGTAAACAGGACCAACACAGTTCCCAACTTTAGGGAGCTTCCAAGTCATGGAAAGAAGAGGGAAACTGAGCAGTAATTGTGGGTTTCGTGAAGCAGGACAGAGCTACAGGTGTACAATGGGAGTGCTCCCATGAAGGGCAGGTGTGGCTTAAGAGAGAGGGAGTGAAGAACCCCTCAGGGTTTTTTCTTCTCAGGATGCCTCAGGATGGCCACAGAGTCTTCTGGCCTCCCCTTCCAAGTCTTTTACGGGGCTGCCTTACATAGCAGCACAGGAGTACAGTCTTTGATCTTCATTTTGGTTTCATTTGATAGCATTCTGAATTGTCTATATCTAGTCCATTCATGTGCATCACTGGTTTTTTCTTTTGGGAAGTCCACTCCTAGAATGAGTTATGGAAATCACTTGTGAGTGTCTAACAGACATCCCTGCATTAGCAAACCAAACTTTACCATCTGTCAAACACCTGCTGTCAGCAAGGTGTACACAGTGCTGGGAACCAAGGCATGGCACCCTTACAGTAGATTTTCCAGGACAGTTCTTACTGTTAAAGGCCCTCTTATTGTTTTTAAAAACATTTTCTTTTAATAATTCAAAATACATAAAAAGGAAGATCATAGTACAATGAATCTGTACTTTTGTATCACTTACTTACAATAATTAGCCCTTTATGGTCAATCTCATTTCACTGATACTTTTTCACACTTACTCCATTTCATGTTTTTGAAACAAATCCAAGATGTCACATTTTTACCTGTTAGCATTTCAGTATTTATTTCTAAAATACAAGAACAAATTTTAATATAATAATAATAATGACATTATTATACCTAAAAAAGCTACCAATGTTTGCTTGATATCACAAAATATCCAACGTTCAAATTTCCAATAGTCTCATACTATCATTTTAATAGTTTTTTATTTGAATCAATATCCAAATAAGATCTATAGATTACAATTAAGACTCTTTAGTCTGTAAATTTCCTCCACTGTTGTTGTTGTTTTTTCCACTTGTAATTCATGTGTTGAGGAAATGGAATTGTTCATTTTATAGTACTTCCCACAGTTTGGATTTTGTTGATTGCATCTTCATGGTGTGTTTAACTTGTTCTTCTATCCCCTGTATTTCTTCCAAATTGGTAGTTGTATGCACAGATTCTCAGTGGGGATTGCTAGTGCTGCATGAGGAATATTTGACAATGTCTGGAGACATTTTTGGTTGTCCCAACTGTTGGGGGGCTCTGCTGGCATCTAGTGGGTAGATGCAAGGGTGCTGTTCAATACTCTAGATATATAGGACAGCCTCCAACACAAAGAATTATCAACCCAAAATGTCAGTAGTGCTGAGGCTGAGAAGCCCTGAAATCTTGATCAGAGTTAGGTTAAAACTTTTTGGAAGGCCATTTCATATGTGGTGATGCATTTTCCCTCAGCAAGTATATACCATCTAGCTCTCTTTGTGTTTGTGATGTTGATATCATTCTTCCCAAAGCCTGGATCCTCTAGGGGTTAAAACATTCTCATATTCTGAGTCTGTCAGCCCTGTCTCCTTTACTAGCTAGAATACCTCTATAAAGAGAAACCTCTTAACCCTTAATTACATATTTTATCATTCAAGCTATGTCTCTAAGGCTGGTTCTTATACCTAGAAGTGCCATAAGAATCCTTGGCTAGAATATTTGTTCCCAATATTGGTCTAGAGCTAGGGCTACTATGACAATGAGAATATGAGGCACTCTTTCTTTCCTTGCCCTCAAGATAATTTCTAATAAGGAGATGAGGTCTACATAGTCTGTTAGGTAGCCATAAGAATTTGACAACATAAGAAATTAAAATAGACATCACTGACAGCACAGATTAATTGTAGCATGGTTGTACAATCATGGACACAGGCATTTAAAAGAGAAGCATCACTTTGGGCTGGGAAGATGAAGCCAGGGAGGGGCAGAGAGTGGAGGTATCGAGGACCCTGGGTTGATGACAGGGAGAGAGTACAGGCTCCAGAACAGGTTCTCTGTGTTAGAATCTGGTCTGTTTGAGGTCCTGGATATGCAGCCTTAGCTGAATCACTTTATTTAACTTCTCTGTGCCTTATTCCTCCTCATTAGTAAGATGGGGATAATACTACTATTGATCTTGTAGGGATTTTGAGGGTTCCACAAGTTATCCTCTGTAAAGCACTTTGCACATAGTAAAGCATGTCAGTCAGCTCTTATGATTTGTGAAATGGGAGAGATGAATGGAATGCCTTCTAATTTCCCTTCTCGTTCTAGCATTCGAATGCAATTCTGACCAGAGGAAGCTCAATGAAAGGTGTGGGTCCTTCAGGGTGTGTGTGGTTTGGGAATCTGGGAGGAGTAAGAAAGGCCCCAGATGGCTGGAAGGTCAGGCAGGGCAGAGCCCCTCTGTGTCACCCAACATGGTGACTTTAGGATAGAATGTGCCCAGGAATCAGTGGAAGGACACCTTGGAGAGGCTCTCCCAGAAGTTTCTGCATAAGGTAGAGGTCTGGGATGTTTTGTTTGGGCTCCAAGGAGTGATTTTCTTTCCTGGTCTTTCCTACAAACCCCAGAAGAAAGCTTAAACGGTGACTTCTGGTCATCAACAACAAAGAAGGAAATTGTCACACTTGTTGGCTCTCCCTAGACAATAGGTGTGTGCCAGAGCCCTTCTCAAGGTGCAGGGCTGGCCTTGCCAGCATAGTGTTTGTGCAGCCAAGGCCTGGCCTTTATTAGCACATAGTTTTCAGAAATCCATCTATCACTTAAGGTCAAACAGTCACTGAGATTCTCTTGGACTAGGACACTTGATTTTGGGGAAACAACCTCTTGATTTTCCATGGGCTGTGAGCCAACCTTATTCCTTTAGGGATACAGCAGAGGCCCAAGGGGTAAACCTGCTTAGTTTTTGTGGAATAGCCAATTAGCATCAGAGCCTTTGCTTTTGTCTTCTGATTCTGAGATGGTTTTATCAGAATCACTCCAGAATCTCTATCTTTTCAACTTATTTCCTTTCTGGCCACTTAAGAAGACTCATCTCTTTTACAAATGTTTGGTTTTCTATTTGCCTCTTTCCTTGGCTGCACCAGGTAGAGAACTTAGCAACATTTTAATATCCGTTTCAGTTAGAGTAGGCACAGATGCATATTAGTCATTTTTAAGATCCCTTCTCTTACCTCCATTAGTCACTTATGTTCTCGCACCTGCTCAGCTCCACACTCCCACTTGCCTAAACTCATTTGGTGTGAGGTGTACTTTCTTTTATTCTCAGTTCAATTAATCCCCAAGAGTTCAAGATTTTTGGAAATGCAGGAAGTGTATAGGTTTTTTTTTCTCCAGAAAATGTTGAAATTCAAAAATGATCATTCATTAATTTGCTTTTTTATAGTACGTGTACTTGAGCCAAATACTCAATGCAGCATATAATGCAGGTAGAGAAAACCATGAACATGCATTTCTACACTTTTCTCCATGGATGCTTGCTCCATGGAGATTCTTGAGGTGGAGTATATCTTACTCTTTCTACATAATTACAAGCTTGCAGAAGACTTGGTTTAGCAAGTGAACCTCAAAGGCAATATGAGAGGCACTGAGAACATCATGCAGCCTTATTTCATGTCTTGGTGAGGGTTGTTCCCCTAAGTTAGGGGGCTGTGCATGGGTGTTATTGCATTTTTGGGGTTCATCTTCTGGAATTGTGTTCAGTTTGGGTATACAAGCTCCAGAGAACTTCATTTATTATGTAGGGCTGCACATGGCATGGTTTGGCCTCATTACTTTCCTTATCCTGTCTTAATTTTGAGTGAAAATGTTTTAAAATGTTCATTTTATATTAGAATTGAAGATGATCAAAATCTATTTGATGGAAAGAACTGAATTTGGACTATAGGATTAATTACAAATAGTTTATTAACACATATGAGGTATAGATGTTAGGTTGTGGAATTGCCCATATTTGACCACTTTTGACCTATAAAGTGATGACTAGATCAGTCTAGTACCTATAAGTACTCACTGTGGATTTTCCTTTTCTCCAGTTAGAGGGAGATTCTGTCTGCTATGACACTGTTCTCCTCACTAAGATATGGGTAAAGATTGAGCCAGGACGAGTTGGGTAATGTCCTTGATGAATGAGCTCTTATTTCTTTTGTTAGTTCCACTGATAGAATTCTGATTCTTTGCTGGTCCACATGTCAGGAAACCCACCCTAGAGCTAGTCTCATGCTTGTTTCAGGGCTGGTATACTAACTATATAAAGAGCTCTGGGCTTCAGTTGTCCTGGCCATGCCTTCTCATGCAGCTGACCTGGTCAAAGCTGGGCTCTACCTCCTACTGGCTGAGGGACAATGGGTTTATCCTCATAGCTCTAAGATTCTATTTCCTTTCAGATAAAAGAGATTAATAGTTCTCCCCACCTCAGAGAGCTGCTGTGAGCAGAAAAAGAGGTTAAAATGTAGAACACGTTTTCCATGACACTGTCCCCTAGTTAGGAGGACTCAGCCCTTATTGGTTGCTGTTATTTTCATTATGTGAGGTCAGGGGTTAAAAATGATAACAGTCAGGTTTTATTACCTGCCCAGGGAAGGCAAAGAGAGCTTCCGTCATGACTACCTACTGTGTGTCAGGCATTGTGCCAGGTGTTTTCAGACTTGTGAATTCATTTGTATGCTATGCTAAAGAAGTTGGGACTCAGGGAGGGTGATGATAAAAATCACCAATAATGATAACAGCAGCTATACTATATGTCACTCACCATGAGCCAGGCTCTATTCTTAACTTATTTCTTCAACAATCCTTGAGATAGTGATTGCCGTCACCCTCATTTTTCAGATATAGAAGCCAAAACAGAGAGATTATGGACTTGTCTGAGAATTGTCTGAGGTCATACAGGTGATAAATGGCGAAACGAAGCTCTGCTGCCAGAATTATCTGACTCTAAAATCAGTACTGTTATTTCGCTCATACCTAAAACTGCCCCCATTCTTCTCTTAGTTCTGCTTGATGGCCCCCAAATCTGGGACATGTCAGCAGTGGGGCTCTTTTATTTTCGGTGATGCTCTTTGTAAAATCCATGTGGAAACGTCTGAACACCTCTGTGGTTAGGGCAGCAGTTAGGGAGGTGGCCACATTACTCCTTTGCTTTTTCTGAGGAAAGGGTAATTGGAGACAGCACTGTCTCTGACAGCTGTGTCCTTTTGCACCACCACTTAGAAAGCTTTTACTTAGAGCCTCTTCCTGTGTGTTTTCCCTCCCCCATAGGCTGCCAGGATTTAAACAGTTAGATCATTGCTTCTCCCAGGTTTTTACTTTTAATGAATTCCAGCAGAGATTATTGAAGATTATGGTTAGCTATAGAATTGCATTATCAACCTAGGGGCATTCAAATTGAAAGATTTTTAAAAATATTACAGAGGTCACTCAAAACAAAACACACAAACAACAAACCATGCATCTGAGCTATTTAATTTCAGGGCATTGAAAAGTGGCATGGAAATGTTGTTCTCTTGTCTTTGCATATTGAGGGCTGGAAACCTTCACAGTTCATTACGTAGCTCCTGGCCCTGCTCCCTAGGAACATGTGCAGCTATTACCTCAGTAGAGTCCTACCTTGTCCCGATGTCCTTGGGGGCATAACTATCTCTCTTGTAATACTGTCTACTCAGGAGGGACCCAGAGTCTGACATGCAGGAGGATCTTAGAGTATTTGTCATGTTTGTATTGGGATCTCGACTGACTCCCTCCATCCCTGCTGCCTCCTTGAGGACCCCACTGGTGTGGCTCAAGTTTGGGGGTATATCTCTGACAGCCTAGAATTGCCCAGGCCCCCTGCTTTTCAGCTGGTGCACTCTGTAGGTCCTCCATCAGAAGTCAAAGCCATTCCTTAAATGCAAACTTGGCCACACCCTTCCTCTTCCCACCTGCCACCTGCAAAAAACACTCAATTCAAACAAAATGAAAGCGCTCTTCAACTTTTCCCACTCAGTCTCCTGCTACCCTGGATTGCCTGCAGGCTATTTTTTTTGGTTATATTTTAATTGTGGTAAAATACATGTAATGTAAAATTTATCATCTTAACCATTTTTAAGGGCATAAATCAGTGACATTAAGCACATTCACACTTTTGTGCAGCCATCACCACCATCCATCTCCAGAATGTTTTCATCATCCTAAACTGAATCTCTGACCCCATTAAGCACTAATGCTTTGTTTCCCCTTCCCTAGCCCTTGGAACCCACCCTGGACTTTATGTTTATATGTATTGAATGAGTTTAGATTCCTCGTATGAGTAGGATTACATGATATTTGTCTTTTTGTGCTGGCTTATTCCATTCAATATAATATCTTCAAGGTTCATCATGTTTTAGCTCATGTCAAAATTTCCTTCCTTTTTAATGAATGATATTCCATTGTTGGGATAGACCACATTTTACTGATCTATTGATGGACATTTGGGTTGGCTCCACTTTTGACTGGTGTAAACAATGCTGCCATGAACACAGGTGCACAAGTGTTTGTTTGAGTCCCTACTTGTGGGCTCTTGAAAGCAGCGCCTGCCTATCTTCCGTGCTTTCTCAGGTGCAGCATCCCATAAGTGGCTCCCTCCACAGGGAGCCTGGATACCCCAGCTGATCATCTGTCCTTCCTTGAAGTTTTCATCACACCATATTCCTCTCTATCCCACCACCTTGCACTTCCACTTGTTTAGCTTCACTGCTTAACTGCAAGTCACTGAAAGACAGGATTAGGTCTATACCTTTTATGACCCCAACAAATAAATGTATGTTGACTGAATTAATGAAGAGAGAATCAGATACTAGGGATGGCTTAGTGATGACCAATCTTTAAATTCATTTTAATTTTTAGTTTCATCCTATCCTTTCTACCTTAATATCCATCCCTCTTTTCTCTTCAGAACTCCAACATCTATTATGTCTTTGTTCATGTGGCATTGTTGGGGATCTTCATCTCCCCAGTACAGCTTCTACAGATGTCGAAAATGCTAACTTCCAGATGCTCAGTGGTTGGGTGAGTGAGCCAGGGGCATGGGACTCCACAGAGTGGGTCACTTGCTCTGGAATGATGACAATGCCTTTGTTTGAAGACATAAACGTGCTTTTCTTTTGGTACAGTAAAATGCGAAACTGTTCACAATGGGAGAAAATATGGCAAAATAAATAATGAAAACCACTTTCCATTGACTTCTCAGGTCATTTGACCTGACCCCAAGTCTTAGTGGTCAGCTCTTTGGCTAACTACTGATGGTACAAAGAGATTAGTTTTACAGTTATGTGCTGATTTCCTTATTCATCAATTTCCTTGGTTTTATGTTCTGAATTTGCCCTGGACCCACAACAAAAGCTTAGTGCATCAAGAGAATAGCACTTATTTGTCACTAGCCAGACCAGATACCCAGGAGGAAAGCAGTCACAGGTCAGCATTTTTTGCAACAACAGCCTATCAACCCAGACTAACACAGATATTTATTTGACCAGCACTCTGCCCAGTGTACCCCATCCTTCTGCAAATTTTGCAATCCCATGCATAAACAGTATTTGCTGCACCAAAGCTGGAAGGATATTGCCAAATATAAGAAATCTGCCTCTGCTGGTTAACAACTGTCACTCTGGTTACGACCTCCCACTTTCTACCCCCATCTCTCTATCCCTGTTTTTAAACCACTGAAAGCAAATGGAGTGAACTATACTTCTTCTTCAGTGCATCTCTGGGTGGTAGCTAAGGTTACATATTAAATGACCTCCTTGGGTGCCAGTTTTGTAATAAACCATTTAGCAACTAGAAAGTCTGTATGTTTGTGCTGAGTAGTTATTTATTTCACTGAGATTAAAGAACTCTGAACTTTCAGTGTGCTGTTTATTGTATTGAGCTGTGTTTAAAGGAAATCTGCTTTTTCATTGACGGGAGTCTCTAGCTAACAGCACTTTAAAGAAGTGGAAAATGCTCAGTTATCACCCAATGTGAGCGGGATCAATAATAGTTTAGTAGTGTCTCATAATTGGAGGAGCTGTTATACACAAGAGCTTGTATCTCCTTGAGCAACTCTTATCAATCTATTGTCCATCATCATCTGATAATCAGACCGAAAATATGGTGGGGAATTTTCTCTTTTTAAATCAAGCTTGTGAAAAACATTTGAAATAATGAAAATGCTGGAAAAAAAAAAACTCTCATTGTTCAGCTCAGCAGGGAAGAAAATCCAGGAGCTGGGTGACTTTCTGCTAGACAGACGAAAACCACTAGGTATGGACTGTACTGAGAGATGCATCGAGTGATGTCAGAGAAAGATTTCATAATATTTAAAGGGCATTTAAGAAATTGGGTGAGTAGAGTCTGAAGCTGTCTCTGTTCTTGGGCTGATAGAAATGGAAAGAAGTCCTTCCTCCCCCTTTTCTTCCTTCGAATCTTGGACACGGGTCATGGCATGTGAGGCTTTGTGGTCAGTGGCCAAGCAGCAGTCACTCAGGAATTCTGTGTTATGGGGTTTTTAGTGAATCCTATGCCATCGGTTGGGAAGGCATTAAATTCTGTGATGTAGTCAGGAGTTATTTGAATTCCATCTAAAGTCATGCTCTAGCTTTTGTTCGCAGTTATGACTGAGTGGAAACCTCAGAGTTCTTTTTTTTTGGTTAATCCTTTACCCAGGCAAAAATTGGTCAAGTCCTGCTATGGATGAATTACTGTTTTGGGAGTAGGATCTCAGCTGTGATCTACCACACATCTGAGGAGCCTCATGTCTGGTGACAGCATATCTTTTGCTCTAGAAAAGTAAGAATGAAGTAATAGATGGATGACCACCTCTTTAGGCCTATGAAACCGAGAGCTGTTTGGGCTCTAAAGTACTGGGATCCCATGGGAGCTCTGGGCGTCCTCCTCACGTTGTCTGGTTCCCAACCTGCCCTCTACCACGTGACCTGCAATGTCTTCCTGAGCACCAGACAGAGCCTGCGTGACCCTGGATGACTTTGGCTGCTGGAAGGTCAGCTGACATGATGTGACAAAGATTTAAATGTGCGTATGTGGATGAGCTCCGGCTCCTACACTTTCCTACCTGCCTTGAGTGCCTCCTAAAACTGCGTGCAAGATCATGGGAGTCTGTGCTGCTTCTTGAGGAGAATCCCAGCTTCTGTCAGATCATTAAAGTTGACCTTACTTATAACCTAAGATAAGGCCAACCATTTCTATAAGTGATCACAGGTACAATTTCTTCCTTCAGAGGAACTGAAATAAAACAAAATGCGTGTGTGTGCCTGTGTGCATGCTTCTGCAGACATACACTTACACCTGGGTCTACTGAGTCCGCCAGGAAGTAGGCTTCTCTTCTGAGTCCTGCACCTCAGCTCTATCCTGCCATGCCCTTGCCTTACTCTGAGCCTAATAGCACCCTCCCCATGGCACACCCTCTATCTGAGCTTGTATACACACATACTCACACATGGACATACCACTCATGTATACACACTCACCTGCACATGCCCACATATGTGCACACACCTACCCATTCTAAAATAAGACAACAGGAGAGCAGGAACGAATACAAGGTCCACTTGAATCCACTCAGGAACAAAACCTAACTCTCCTCTAACTCCCGTTATACATCCATGGGCTGACTTCATGCCCACCATGGACACCACCCATTTGCTGTCTCCATTTCCTCTCTGGTTGGCCAGGACAGCTGATGTACCTGAACCATTGTCACCAGGCCCACAATGTATTATTGGCACCACTCTATTTCACTCACCTATCAAAGCCTCACCCCTGCTCCATCAAGTTCTCATCCACTCTCTCCCCAGTCTGAGTGGCCCCATCTGCTGCTAGAGAAAGTCACACTACGGTGCACACTGCCACAACCAGCACGAGTCTGTCCTGCCCAGCCTTGCCAGGTGGTCATCTTGTTTCTTGCTCCTGGTCAATGGCCTCTCCGTTTCCCCCGATGGCAAGAATAGGCCTTCACATTGGCCCCAAGCATCCACCCAGTTTGCCTCTCACAGCCACACACAGCCTAGCTTGCTTGCTTATCCAGAACAGAGGTCTTCAGGGTTCATGTTCCCCTACTTACCTTCGAGCTCTCAGCTCGAAGATCTCACTCCTATGAGATCTGAGCTGAAACCTCCCAGCTTCACGCATGCCCACATCACACTCATGTGGCTGCATTTGGCTGTTTGATGGTGTGAATGTTTTCTCCATGTCCAAACAAGTTGTGCTTGTTTTACTGTCTATGTGTGGTCACCTGAATAATGGCCCTGAGATGTCCATCACCCTTATCCCCAGAATCTGTGAATGTGTCACCTTACATGGCAGAAGAAACTTTGCAGATATGACTGACAGCAAGAACCTTGAGATGGGAGATCATCCTGGATTACCCTGGATAATCTCTGAGGCCCAATCTAATCACATGGTCCTTAAAAGCAGAAAACTTACCAGCTTTGGTCAGAGAGATATGTGATAATAGAAAAAGAGTCAGAGAGACTCAATGGCACTGGCTGTGAAGAAGGAGGAAGGGCCAAAAGCCAAGAATTTGGTGGCCTCCAAGAACTGGAAAAGGCAAGAAACACATTCTCCCCTTGAGCCTCTGAAGGAACTAGCCTCGCTGACACACCTTGTTTTGTCTCTGAGACTCGTGGCATACCTCTGATCTCCAGAACTGTAAGATAATAAATTGGTGTCACTTTTAATTCTCTACATTTGTGGTAATTTGTTATGTAGCAGTAGGAAACTAATGCCCTGTGTATCCCCAGAAGCTTGACAGTTCCCAGAATGGGGAACAGTCTCAATAAATACTCGTTGAGTCAGTGGAGGAGAGGAGGAGCACACCCTGCTCTTGCTTTCTCCCTTAAACTTATTCAGGGCTGCTCCACTTCCCACCCTCTGTTTTCTGAACTCCCTGCACTGTGGCCACTACCAATGATAATGTCTTACCTAATGGCCTTTCTCATCTGAGACTGTGGGGCACTCTCTCTTCTGGAAATTCTCTTCCCATGGCAACTGCACTCCCATCTCCTCGAGCCTTTCTGTCTCTGGTTGGGCGTCCCACCTTTCTTCCTTGTCCTAGGCCCACGCTGCTGCTCCCTGCATTTCATTTCCCTCACAGCTCTCATGACAGACTTTGAGGTGGACTCCTTCTGTTTGTTGAGGCTCAGTTATGCAGATAATTGGCCTTCTGGTCACACCATGCTGGTTGTAAGACAAGCATGCCATATTAAACACAGTCCAGTTATGTTTCTGCCAAGATGCTATGATGTCTCTGAGCATTTCAGAGTTCTTTCGCTGGGCAAAAGGTTTTAGAGTGTAATCAACAAGAAATTTGCATCATTTCCACTGGACCATGAGCTCAAGGAAGACAAGAACTGTGGTTAGATCTCTTGTACCCAGGACCGCGTGCTCTTCATGGAGCATGACGCAGCTTGACAAATATGCAGTGAGCTCAGTGGCAATAGAACTGTTTTTTAGAATCACTATTTTCTTGAGTATGACTGTGCATGTTACTGAATAACATCATGATTAAATACCTTTCAGTTGTACTGGGGTTTCTGGAAGAATCTTTTAGATGGCAACTCCCCAAAGGATGTGTCAGTGCTTCACTCGATAAACCGAGATATTGCCCCCAAGAACAGACTTAATAAATTTTAGGTTAAAAAAGATACCAATGTGTTTCCTAGTCCCAAATCTGTTATGTCATTATTTGCTGAGGATTTTATTCAAGGAAGGACTGTCTCAGCTTAGAGTCCTTTAAGGGAATTAAGTTGCTAAAGTTGTAAGAAGACTTTCTAACAAACCAGGGCCCCATAAAGAAACCCAAGGTCCTGCAATATGTAGCATGTTTTTCAGAGGGTGAAGATTCCCTCTTCTTTTTAGTTGGCAGCTAACTCAAAGAGAGGGATGTGTTATTTCATATTTTCAATGTGTTATTTTATATTTTTGAAGGCGGGAAGGCATTCAGTAAAAGCGTTTATGCTTTTTTTTTTTCACACCATTCCCTCTTTTGGAACTCCCTTCTGCCCTATTCCACACTGTCATTTCTTCTTTGAGGCTGAAGTAATTTCTCCCTCCTTGCGCCTGTTTTGGTCTCTTCTTGATCATCACCTTGCATTCACTGTCTGAGTTTGTGTCTCAGGGGCTGACCCCTGTGTGAGGAGCTCGCTCCTCTGTGTGCTTCATGCAGTCCTCAGCAGGGCAGTGTAAACACAGGTGCTCCATCACAGGGCCGAGCTGAAGTAATCAGTGAAGCTTCCTCACCTGGTGCCTGCACCCACTTTAGGTTTTCACGCTGAAAGTTGTACTTTTGATTACTCTTGGCTTCCTGGCTCCTCCCATAGCTAGTTGGAAGGTGTGTGGGATACTATGTGAGGGATGATAATTTCAGCTTCCAAGGGATTTATATGTGTCAGTGAGGGAACTGGAAAGGACATCAAAACTCTCTGCAGCTGGTGAGCTCACCTTCTTCCTTGTGTCCACAGGGCATGCTAGAACAGTTCTGTAGACTAGAGGAGGCTCTGCAGGGTTTCGCACCATCCTCAGTCTCAGTCCCCAGAGAGAACAGACTTGCTGCTGAGTTGTCTTTCCTCTTCAGCCTTTTGAAATGGCCACTGTCTTGTGTGTAGTGCAGCCCACCAGATCCAGCACTCAGCCCTACTGTGCAGAGCGATGCAAAATTCACCTGCCTTGAGAAGCCTGGAAGATAGCAGTTCCTCCATCAACAGCTGAGTGATGATGTGGGCCCAGACTTGGATGAGCCTCCTAGCTTGTGCACTTTTCATGCTAACATCCACTTTTAAGTGAATTTTGAAAGCAAGTTGTTCATAGAGTGGGAAGAATGTAAAAATGCCTCCTAAACCTGTACCTGGATAATGGCTTGCTTCCACTGAGGGGATTTTATGAAGAGTCTAATGGTCTCAAGGATTACAGTTCAATTTCTAGTGTTAACAGCCGAGTTGGAACTCGCAAAGGCAGTAAATAGCCATTTTCAGACATTTATCACTAAAAGAAAAGATATCTTCCAATCTCTGCCTTTTTATCCATCCACTTAACAGAAATCTCTATTTTTTCACACACATGTGAACAGGTATAATACTGTCCTTTTATGGCTAACTTTTAATCTTAGGTCAATGCTTTTTTTCTCTCTCTCTCCTTTTTTCTTCTTTTCATGGAGGAAATGTATATATTTATATATTTTGGAACAACAAAATAATGCACTTCCAATGAAACTCATTCTATTTATATCTGGTAGAATCCTTCTTTTGTGACCCCATTTTAAGACTATAAATTTGAATTACTTTGATAAGATTTTATATAATTTTTCCAATTACTGCCTTCAACAGTAATTAGTCAGGCATGTCCCTTAGTAAGACTCCGAGATATCTGTGGCTCCTGGGTTATTTTCCACTATGAGGAGTTTAGTCCAACCTCATTCAGTTTAACACCTCAATCTTAATCTCTAAGTTATTCGCTCCTTTCTCCCACCAAGTAAGGGCCTGAGACACTGACCTGGGAGACGATGTGGTTCTAGCTCCTTCCACAACGGATGATAAGAAAAAGGAGGAAGTAAAAAAAAAGTAAAGACTTTTATTTAGCTGGATGTCTGATTTCAACGTGCTGTTGAATATATCAGCCAGACTGGCTAGCAGAGCCTGGCTGTGGTGAAGTTGTGCAAAGCAGCCACCCAGATGCTCACTCTTTCTTGCTCTGAGGATTCCTCTCCAGTTGGCTATCCCTCTGGGTGGGGACCCACAGGGCAGCTGGAGCCTGGTCCCCTCCATCAGTATTCCTTGCCAGGCCCTCTGGAGAGGAGAGAGAGACCTCCACCAGAGGGCCCTCTTCTCTAAGCCCTGCCTTTTCTTTCTTTCTATTTGAGGAATCTCTTTGGCTGTCATGGAAGGGTGGGAGTGGATGGTGAGAATTCTTCACCCCTCCCAGTAAAGGGAATGGCCTCAGCATTCCCAAATGCCAAACACTCCGGATGGTCAATTCCCACTTAATGTCCCATTACAGTGATAATAACTTTATCATATGTATTGGAGGAAATAAAATAGGAGCCTGGAGGGAGGGCTCTGATCTCAAGCTGCTGGGGAACTGTCTCAGACCTGCTGGGTAAATCGTTAACCCATTAATATCTCTTCAGTCTCAAGTTCCTCATCTGTCAGACAAGGATTCTGATGATGGTGGAATCATAGAGTTGTCCTGACAATAAAATGTGGGGCCTGACATATAATCATTATTCATAAGTATTAACTCTAATTATTTTGTTCCCATAAATGATGTCATACTAAATTGCCATTCTGTAACCTTTTTCCTATTCAGTGTAAGAATCCTAAGTAAGGTGTGTTCAGTTAAAGCTCCCTCACCAGGACGTCACCTTTTCTTCTCCCTGTGTTGCTTCAAGCACAGAGTGAAAAGCTGGACCATTATCTCCACACTAGGGTAGCCTTGGTCCCGGGACCCCTATTGTTTCAGTGTGGTGATGGATTAGGAAATTATGGTAATAATGCACTAATATGAATACTTGTACAAAATATCCCCTGGTTACTTCCTGGCATCACCAAGAAGATATTTAAGATGGACTCAAAACCTGGGGGCAGCACTACTTGAATGGGATTTGTCCTCTCGTCTTTCCTTCTGTCACCAAAAGCCTGCAGAGCTATGCAGAAGCAAATCCTCTCCAGGTCATTATCATGGAATCACCCAGGTCTTGACAAGCCAAGACCTTAGGACTGTGCCAGACCTTCTGGGCCTTCAGTTCACAGGAAGATTCTGGGTATGTACTTGCTGTGGTCACCTGGCCTGAGGATAGGTCATCCAGGACCTATTTCCTCCTGACCCATTTTCTTATCTCTTCCTAGTAGATTTGGTGAGGGCTGGGGCTGACTCCAGTCTGGAACTGGTTAAGAGAGGATGGACACTGATGGAGAGTAGGGAGCACCCCAGAGGCAAGGAGGTGTTTAGTGTGTTTGGCCTGCAGCCCTCTGGACTCACTCTTGGAAGGTGTTTGATGTGGCCATGTATAATTCATAGCTCTGCTCACCTTGTGGCAGCCCCCACAGCTGCAGAAGACCTCTGCGAGTTCTGATTTTATGTGGAACTCTCAGCTTTGAAAACCTAAAACTGGGCATTAATGTTATTTATGTAAGTCTGCTGGAGAAAAGTTTCTTGAATTTCATTGACTAGGGCTTTTTGAACAGATGGGCCAGCTGTAGGGGAAGTGGCAGTTCAGTGCAGCCAATACAATGGAAATGAGTGCCACCCAGTCTGGTCTCTTGAGGAAATATAGCAACAACTGGCAAAACAGTTTCTTAAAATGCATATCACAGCCGGCAGCCTCCTTCAGAGCTGTTCTGGACACAGGAAGAGATGGGTAATTGGGTGGCTTAAAGATGGTTGGGCAAAGCTGAATCCAGAGGCCATGCAAAGTGCCTGTGCAAATATACTGTATGTTGAGGGAGATTAGGAAAGATACCATATTATAAACTGAGATTTGGTAGACTCAGTGTATTAATTTTTAAAAGGCAGTTTAACAAATACTGATTTGCACGTTTCAGCCTTGTGTGCAGTAATCCCACATTTCGTCAGCTTGTTATCCCATACACATCATCCTCAAAATTAACTGTGTATTTTTATTCACACTGCCCAATTCTTAGCTGAAAGTATTTCAGGGGTTCATTTTGCATGCATGATTTGAAGAGCGTATGAACAATTATATTTAGCATTTAAACTTGAAACTAGTATTAAACATTTTCCTGGAAAGAGGAAGTTCTATGGAAAATGTCTCTTTGTGACTTGTCTTTGTCCTAAAGGACATTTTTATTCTGGGGCAAAAATCTCCTTTAGCAACTGAAGAGTTTCAATAGTTCATTAGGTAGAATCAATTAGTAAACCTGGCCGATTCAGAGGAAAGGCCTAGAATCTGCTTTTCTAATCAGTGACCCAGGAATGCCTCCTGCATTTTGAGGAATCCCCCCTGCCCCAAATTCTAGTGAGAGTAAAAGATCTTGGCCTTAGTCAAACCACTTTATAGCCTAAACGAGTCAAGATTTGGTCACATATTCCTAGCCTGCTATCTCTCATCACCAAAACATCCAGATTTGGAGGGAAACAGAGAAAGCAAGAGTCCATAGTGGATCTGGGACTGGCCCCTAAACCACATTGCACTGCCCAGGGCCAGGCTGCTGATGTGCCCCTTCTAACCACAGCAGAAACGGGTGGGATATATGCCATGTTCTCTGCCTGAAATTCTGTTTTCTTTTAAAATTATTTTAATTTTTATTTTAAACTCATACACCACCCTTTGAGGAATGATGCCTAAATTCTAATTTAAAAATGAAGAAACTGAGGCTCAGGGAGGCCCAGGTGGGCAACAGGTGTCCTAGGTTCACACACAGGCCTTTCTAAGGACTTCAGACCCGCATGACATGACCTCTGTGCCTTCAGGGGCACTTCAGAGCTTATTAGACTGGATTAAGGAGGCCAGAGCAAGTTTTCCTGCCATTTTGCTGATTACTGTGAAGCAGAGGTTACAAAGATTTAGGAAGCAGTGCTTGCTTACAATCAGGCTTACAATCTTACTAGACAGACAATGTACATGTGAATGAAAAGATAATACCACACTACTTTTTTGGGGGAAGGGAGGGCAAGTGAGTGATTCTGGCAATAGATTATGGCATGTCAGAGAAGGGGTGGTCATATCAGAGGTAGGCCCCTAACTGCTGGCTTTATGGAGCAGCATGGTGGATAAGAGGGCACAGTAATGCTTATCCCAGCTGGGTAGATACAATGAAACTTCCTTTCTAACAGGATTGAGAGGCCGCAGTGTGTCAGACACTGTACTGGGAGCCGGTGTAAATGGGGCACTAGCTTAGAGAGCGCCTGTAGTGCAGATTAGACTCAACCCCATTTGTCTCAGGGAGCATGGCTCAGTGAGCAGAGTCCCAGCTGGATTTTAGCCCTCATCATCATCTTTACTACGTGTCCTTATGCTGTGAACAACCCACACAACTCAGATATACCCAGTGCATCTGAGTGCAGGGTCAAAAGGGATGCTGTCCTGGTTCTTCTGTAGCTTATACCCTGGGTAGTGTTCGTCAGTAGGGACAGACCCAAAACAAACACTAAAAACAAAACAATTATTCTAAATTGTACTAAGGGCTATGAAGAACCGAGTGCTGAGACAGCATGCTAAGAAGTCTTCCTTAGGTTGGGGAGATGTCCCTCGGAGGTGACATATAAACTGAGACTTGAGGAGAGGAAGGAGCCAGGTTAAGTGAGAGCAGAGAGAACATTGCAGTCAGATAATAATATCCTTATGGGCCTGAAGAGAGAAAGACCTCAGTGAGTTTGAGAAACTGAAAGAAGACTAGTAAGAAAATTTACATTGGCTACATCAGACTTTAAAAGCTTTTGCACAACAAAGAAAATGAAAAATGAAATGGCAACAAAATAAAAAGGTAACAAAATGAAAAGACAACCTATGGAATGAGAGAAAATATTGGTAAATATTCAATAAAAGGTTAGTATCCAAAATATATAAAGAACTCATACAGCTCAATAATAACAAACAAAACAAAACTAAAACAAAACAAAACAAAAAACTCAAGCCAAAACTCGATTAAAAAATGAGCAGATGATCTGAATAGACATTTTCCCAAAGAAGACGTACAAGTACATGGAAAGATGCTCAACATTGTTAATCATCAGGGAAATGCAAATCAAAACCACAATGAGATATAATCTTACACCTGTTAGAATGTCTATTATCAAAAAGACAAGAAACAACAAATGTTGGCGAGAATGTACAGAAAAGGGAACCCTGGTGTTGCTGGAAATATAAATTGCTGCAACCACTATGGAAAACAGTATGGAGGTTCCTCAAAAAATTAAAAACAGAATTACCTTATGATTCAGCAATTCTGCTTCTGGGTAATTGTCTGAAGAAAACAAAAATACTAACTAGAAAAGATATATGCACCCCTGTGTTCACTGCAGCATTATTTACAATAACCAAGATATGGAAACAACCTAAGTGTCCATCAATGAATGAATAGATGAAGAAAATGTGATATATAGATATATGCATACATACATACATACATACTCATACAATGGAATATTATTCAGTTATAACAAAGAATGAAATCTTGCCATTTGCAACAGCATAGATGGACCTTGAGGACATTATGCTAAGTGAAAGAAGTCAGAGAAAGACAAATACCACGTGATATCTTATATGTGGAATCTAAACAAAACAAAACCAAGCTCACAGTTAGAGAAAAGATTGGTGGTTGCCAGAGGAGGAGGGTAGAGGGATGGGCAAAATGGGTGGAGTGGGTCAAAAGATAGAAAATTCAATTGTAAAATAAATAAGTCTTGAGGATGTAATATACAACATGGCCCCTATAGTTAATGATTCTTATCATATATATGAAAGTTGCTAAAATAAATCTTTATAGTTCTCAACACAAAAATTCTATTAACTATATATGGGTGACAGATATTAACTAGACTTATGGTAATCATTTTGCACTACATACAAATAAATATGCAATCATGTTGTACACCTGAAACAATGTAACATTGTATGTCAATTATACCTTAATAAAAAAGAACTGAATAAAAATGCTATCTTGTTAGAACAAATTTCACGTTTTTATTGAACAGTTATAGAGTAATAAAGTAAAATAACTGATTTAAAATTTTTTCAGGTGATCTTTAAAACAAAAATCTCTGCTAGAAAAGATATTATGGATTAAGCAGAAGCAAGACCTTTATATTAAATGTAAGGATTTTGATACCGCTAAAAAATTACATTGGGATTTTCTAAAATGAAAAATGCTTTTCTTCTATTGATTTGATGCTCACCTAAATGAGTTATTATAATTGGAAAAACAAGCAGAGCCCTTCTAAAATGTGTGAGGGCTTTAGTTACCTTACATTTGGGACAAGGTAAGTGACAAGCCCACGGAGTCAGCATTGAGAATTGAGAGGGAGAAATTAGAGTTTTTTACTGAACAAATATTGTTAAGCACCTATCATGTGCTAGAATCTGGACTTAGGGAGGGGAAACAGATACTTGAACTGACTAGGACAATTCAATTAGAAGAAAGTCATCACTGACTAAGTAATATTAATGTAAAGGAGTCATAAGTGTGTAAAATAAAACAATCTCTGGAAGTAATATTGACTGGGCCTAAATTGTGGGCCAATGAAGAGAGGCCTGCTGTATTATATTCTATAAGATATTTGTTTCAGGATAATTATGTAAACAAATGTGTTTTAATATTACAGTATCATTTCTTATATTGGTTAGCTATTACCTTCATAATACTGCATAACAAATTACATCAAATTTAGTGATGGCAACAGTAGTCACTTGCTTCCACATATGTGCTATTTGTCTAGGTTAGGCTGACTGAGGGTATGTGAGTGGATGGATGGATGGATGGATGGATGGATGGATAAATAAATAAATGGGTGGATGGGAGATGGGTAGGTGAGTAGATAGATAGGTTGTTAGATGGATTAATGGATGAATAGGTAGATGCATAATTGAAAGTGATTTCGGAGATAGTATTCTATGGAGATTTTCTCATTATCTTGCTAAGTATAATTCTCTCTTCCTCTATGTAATTTGTGTATAACAAGTTCTCATAAGCCTATGAAACCTTGAACAAGATGCTAACTTTGCATTTTTGCAAGAATCATTTCATACAGTTCCTAGAAGAAATCTATAAATTTTGTACTCTCTCCATTTTTCAGATGAGGACACTGAGGATGAGCCTGACTTATCCACAGAGCTTCTGTCTATGTCCTTCACACCCACAGACACACCAGTTGTCACAGTGTCCAACGTATGGGAAGGTGCTGAGACTGAAACACAAAAATGGGAGGGCTGGGCAGTGTCTGGAAGCACTCGTACACCTGTATGCCTCCTCAGCAGGATCATAAGTGTCTGTGTCTGGACTGATGCCTAAGGCCTGTTGGAGGCCTTGGTTGTCTCTCTGGCATAGTCTCCCCATTCCTTATACACTGGGAATGTGTCCTCTTGCTTCCTCTTTGTGGCATATCCATGGAAAATGGGTCTCTCTCTTTCTCTCTCTCTCTCTCTCTCTCTCTCTCTCTCTCTCACTCACTCTCACTCTCACTCTCACTCTCACTCTCACTATTCTAGAGTGATCTCCAGGGATTTAGTGTATACTGAGAAGCTCTGTGACTGGCCGCTGTGCCCTCTGTGGCCTAATAATGAACAGTGACTTTATTTTCAGTATCTCTCATGACCCAGTTATACTTTGCAAACCACTTCGAGAACTGATCATTAGACTCCTATATTTCTGAGTATTTTAGTGATGTTTTTCCAGAAGTAAGCAGAAACTTATGAGAATATCTGTATAAAATTTAACTCCCACGTGAAGTAAGCTGCCAATGTTCATGGAAAATATTGGCAGTGAGCATATAGACAGAAACCAACTTGAACTGATGTAATTGTGGGTTTACGGGCAGGGCTGCCATCCTCCTCCCAAAGATTGGCCTGGCAATGCAGCTCTGAGAAAGGCATGCATTTCCTGAACCCCCAAGGATAATAATACACCTCCTATTTGTTTGAAATAAACTAGGCACAAGAAGTGAGATTAATGATATGTCCATTCCCAGTGTAATCACTAAAATTAGCAGAAGCGAGTTGCATAATGCAAGTGGCAAATGCTTTTTCTGGTGCTCCTGAGCTGAGCTGGATGGTTTGGGTAATGAATAATGCTAGGCCTGTTAATGAGAACAAGAATGCTTAAATAGGGAGGCTACTAGGTTCTTTGCTGATTATTATCCACTAGTTACGGATGAATGGTATTTGGGGTTAAATGTAAGAAACTGTGCTTTCTCCCTTTCCCTTTCTCACCCTCCTCCTTCCTCTCTCTCTTTCTTCACCAGGCATTTTATAAATAGTGCTCTGGGTCAAGGGGACTTAAAAAAAAAACATAACTCTCGACAGAAGGCAGGAATAGCAATGCCCCATGGAAGAATATATAGTATGCTGGAGACCATGTGCATAAGGGAAGTGTGGCTTTGTTTCTCTTCTCTCATTATAACTGCAGACACCTGACACAGGTATGGAATTGATCCACTCACCAGCATGAGAACTAGCGTTTTGTTCATCTGCGGTCTGTGTCTCTTCAGTTGCATGTCAGATCATCAAAATCAATTCTTTTTTGATTTTTGCAGCAGCCAAATGGGTCAGCTAACAAATGACAAAGAGCCCTATTCATAGCCAAGTGATTATTGCATTGCAAGTACAGTTTTGCAGGAATTTAACCAAGAAAACCCTTAACCAAGAACACAATTTTCTTGCAACATTTACTACCTTGAAGGATTCATCAACCTCCTTGAATGCTACACAACACAGCCCTCAGGCTGTCTGTGGTACAGAAGACCATCTCTCGAAAGTGGCCACCGTGCCTATGCCAGGCTTTGCGGTAGAGGTGCCTTTCCTCCCATTGACTACAAAGGGTTTTCGCTTCCTCCTTCATCCCGCTGCCCTGACCCCCCCACCACCACCTTCTTGTCTTTGCTCCTGAAAAATTGTAACAGAGCCAAATCCGTGGAGTGGCCATTATTGCACATCTGTCCTTCCTCCATTCCAGCTCCTCCTTCCAGCTGTGATATAGTAGGTAGGGCAGGGTGGTGGTGGGGGCTCCCGGTGTCAACAGCCCATGAATACTGTCCTCATGGTCTCTCTGGAGGGCCAATGTGACCATAAGTGCAAAGCTTGGGATGAACCCTGAAGTTTGCTGTATGGAATGGGAGATTTTTAAAAATTAAAAATTTGTATTTTATAGTTACCCTCCAAATCTATAGAAAGTGAATAGGTAGGCTCTCACAAAGTCTTTAAAATTTTTCTTTGAATTCTCTCCAGTCTTAACAACATATATGATTTGGGGTAATGCCATTTCACTTCTGTTTGCTTTCTAAATATTTGTGATCATACTCATTGATTCTAAGATAGATATTTTTCACACTTAATTTTAAAATCAGATACATCTTAATATTCGTGGCATCTTACAATTACAAGTGGCCACATTTTTTTTTAGTGATATGTTTTACATGACGGAGTCCTACATTTAATTTGAAATGTTATTTTGGATGTGCTGTCCCATGTCCCTAAGGACAAGGCTGGTTCCTGCCACTCCACTTCCGAGAAAGCACTGGCATCTCCTATCAGCTCTTGATGCCACCTTCCTCTGACAACGTAGAGCAATAGCACAGGGCAACCGGGTTTGTAATCGCTGTGCTGGCATTCACCATCAAGGACAATTAAAATACCATCAGTCCCGGTTTTCCAGGATTTAGTATTAAGCTCAGTGTGTGTTATTTTGGGGTCTCTGCTGAGTGGGTAGAGTGATTTACTTTACAAATTTCAATTTTTTTAAGATAAACAAGATAATATATATATATATATATATATATATATATATATATATATATATATATATATTTACTATTTGCTACTTAGACCAGATTCTTGCAATTCTTAGTTCTAATGTTTCAGATGCCTGCCTGCCTTCCTGCCTCCCTCTCTCCCTCCCTTCCTTCTTTCTCCCATCTTCCTTCATTTCTTTTCTGTTCCTTTTTCCCCTCTCCTCCCCTTTCTCTCTTTCTCCCATCACTTCCCTGATCATCCTTCCATTTCTTGTTTAAAGCTGCACTATTGCCAGTCTGCCGTGTGAGATTCCTATGTGGTTTCTCATCCTTGCCTACCTCAGCTCACGTTGTTTGTTCTTCTTTAGCTTATTATCCATCGCAGCTCTGTCTTACCCTTATTTGATCAGAGTAGAATGTGTATTTTCCTGATTTTTAATTTGGAAATCTGATTGAAGCTCGTAGTTTGAAGTTAGGTCTGCCCTTGCTGGTGGATTATTTTCTGAGAAGATGTTGCAGCCCTCTGACTTCCAGGCTCCTTCTAGTCATGGTCATTTGTCAAACAAGTTTCCTTTGCTTCTTGGGCACCAGGCTCCTGCTTATAAGTATAACTTAAGTTCTGGGTTTTTTTTTAGGAGGGAATTTCTGAACAGCCACCTATGCAAGTGTTTCTCTCAGGAAAAAATGACACCGCCCTGTCCACTGAAAACCCTCTTGCTACCGTCCTGAAGCTCCTTAGCTGAGGTTAAAAGTGGAGACAGAAAAAGGCCAGGTCCTGTTTCTGCTACCCCTATTTTTGGTAAGGTAGCTCTGTGAACTGATTCCTGGTGATTTCTATGAAGTGTTTATCCTTGGTCTCAGATGAGCAGTCTAAAGAGATTTCCCCTGGTTGAGTTGGGAGTTGACCAAAGGACCACTTGAAAGTCCTTTGGACCTGTGGAAATCTGACTGCCAAGGGACACACCCAGGGACAGGGACTGGCATAGCTGGTATCTGTCTATGTGCTTTCGGCTCTACTGGCTTCTCTCACAAGAATAGACCTTGGACATTTTTTCAGGAAGGCTCTTCCACTATAGAGGCAAAGGACAATGGGGTGGGGGGTGATTCCTCAGTGTGGGTGTGGGAGGGCGAGGTTAGGGTCTCAGGTTTCTCACAATTGTCAGATTCTGTTTCTGGTTTGCCAGGAGTCCCTTAGGTCCTTAGTTAGGTCCTTTCTGAATTTGCAGAGTTGATTTCTGACAGATTGGCCTGTTGGTGTGTTTCCTGCACACTTTCTAGGGCATGCTGACTGGCATGATCTGCTTGTACAGACATGTAGAAAAAAGGCAGAAAAAAAGGAAATCGAAAGCAGCGTTAGGCTTCCAGACTTACTTTCAGAACTACTACCCTCAACCTACAAGTTGACTTAAAATTTGAGCCGATTTTTGTATAATGCGTTGAAGGTGATAAGGTGTGCTTTTGCGCAATCCTAATTTTTTGCTAGGCAGCTTTAGGGGAGAAAATGGTCTTATGCTATTGCACAATTTGTAATTGGATTTGGTGGCCTTGCATCTCAACAAACCTCCTACGTGCACAGAAATTGCTACTGTGCTTACTCCTACTTATTGTAGAAACCATTTTTAGGGATGTTGGCGCCATCCTGCTTCTGGGGCTTAATTTTATGTAGGTGGAATATTAGAGTTTGGGATTCATTGGGGGAAATCTTGTATTTTGCAACAGGAGGAAAATGTTAAGTTAAACAACAATAAGGAAATTTGAAAGAATTTCAGCTTTTGAAAAAGGCCTTCTCATTTCCATTCCCAGGAGAAAGGGGTTTCCTTTCTCTTTAGAATATTCAAAATCAAAAAGCATTAGAGAGTTCTAATTTTGAACGCCACTTTTCTTATTGGCATTTTCTCTCCAGAAACGATTTAAGGGTTTCTACTGTTAATATTTTGTTATAGACCTAGTTTCTATTGTGTCATTTAAAAAATTACTAAATGAATCTTTTTTATTTACTCTAATGGTAAAATATAGTCATTCTTAGGTGATATATTATATAGTTCATTTGAAATTAGATATTGCCTTTGTTTTTGCTAAAAAATGCTTTGAAACAGTTTTAAATAAAATCTTGGCACTAGCATTGTAAAATATTTTACTATGGAAGCATTACAGGAATGCATTTTCATTTTATATATTTTAGGGCTGTATTTTTACTTCCCCACCCAGCTGACAGCGGGCATTTAAGGGTTTGTTGTTAGCAACTTTAGAGTCTCTGAAGGCAGGAACGAAATAAGATTTTTTTTTTCATTCTGGATTTGGTTGCATTTCTATGTTTTGCAAATAGATGGCACTTTTGACTTACCCAAGAACAGTGCTGATCAGACCTTCACACATGGAAAACACTCACAATGGTCTCTGTATAAGTCAGAAATGTATTACTATTCACGTGGAGGCTGCAGAAATTAAAATTAAGCCTCTCCGAAGACAGCAGTATTGCATCTCTCTTAAATGCTAAAACCTTAAACATACAACAACCCCAGGTATGAAAATGAGTGCATTTTATTATACGTTTTTATGATTTTTATTATGCGTTGGTGCATGGCTATCTTTGATCTTGAAGAGCAAAAGAAAATGGTGTAATGAAAGTTTGATTTGAAATAGCATTGTGTGGGGATGTAAATGTTTTTAGTGACTAATTTGTAGCAAAAGGCCCTTGTAAATATAATGGTTTCCTCCCCTTTTTCTCCTATGCGCGCGCGCACACACATACACACACACACACACGCGCGCGCGCGCCTACACACACACACGTGTGTGTGTGTGTGTGTGTGTGTGCACGAGGCTTATAGACCCTCGCGTACACAGAGGGGAAAAAAATCCGGCTGTTGTCTTGCGAGTGTTACTTATCATATTAATTAAAATCTGGTGACACGATAACACCACCAGCTGTGTGGGAAAGCGAGGGAAATTAACAAACGTTTGATTTGTTGTCTTGCTAATGTGACACTTATTATACAGGTCAGAGTAAAACAATACCTCAGCCAAAATATGCTAATGTGGCGGGGAACTGTTGCAGTTGTAAAAACATTGGTGTTTATTATAATGAGGCAAAATAGCACATTACCTTTAAGAGAATGAAGTGATCTTTGAATCTAATGGCACAAAGTTTTTAAACAGAAAGTCGTTAGAAGTAAAAAAAAATGCATTAAAAATATTTCTATATAAGCTTTAAAAAATACAAGAACATATTTAAAATAATTTGGGTTTAGATAAAATATATTTTCTGTTCAGTTTTTAAAATGGTTTTATTAGGATAAAAAATAAAGAATTCTGTAGAACATTAGCATATTGCAAATGCTGTTGTGTGCTTTATTATCAGTTATTCAAATTTATAAAGATGGGGTGATTTAAAATTGGGTTATTCTTAAGGAGAAATAGTAACATTCCTTTATGGAGGATATAAAAACTTCTCCTAAAAGTCTAAACTGTTTTTAAAAATAGTATAAACAGAAGAGTATAATATTAAAGGAACTCATTACTGCTACATGCCCCTTCTTCCTTATTCTGCTCTACTTCATGCCTGCAATAAGAATTTATTGCACACTTTCTCAAAAACATTTGGCAAACTTTGTTGTGCTCTGAATCAGCAGTTGGGACTTGCTTCTATATGTTCGTGGGGTGGAAAGGAGATGCAAAATGCCTGAATTTGACATAATTCATATAAATTTCTTGGAGAATATATTCAGTATTTTGCATCTACATTCTCATAAGAATACCTGATTTTTACCTTCCCAAAGAGTTCTCCACATCATTGCCTTTTCATCTCCTGTATCTTCCTCCCCTTCTGGTGTATTGTTTATGCTCCTGAAATGGGGTGTATGAAGTCAAGCACTTGATTGACGATCTTTAACAACAGATTATGTAGATTTTGCCCAGAGAACACTAGTCATTGGGAACTGAATGTCAAGTGAGCCATCCGGATCAAAGGTCAGAGGGTGGGATCAGAGGAGACAGACACTTCACCATTCTAGGTGGGAGCATGAAGATGGGAGCCCAGGAAAGGTTAGTGTAAAGGTGACCCAATTCCACAACCCGAAGAGCCAGAGCTCATGTGGAGATTCCCAACTGCTTACTTCCCTTGGGGCTTTGTCCTACAGAAGCGTAAATACTCTCCTTAAGACAGGTCCACAAGCCACAACAACAGTGTATGTTTACCTGCCAACCTTACCTGTGAATCTCAACACTCTCCTTTAGGTCTGAGCCATGATGAATGCAGTTTCTAACTTGCATGAATCACTGTAGGTTCCTTTGGCAGAGGAAAATTGTTTTATATCTGTCTATCACAATATCCTGAATAATTTCACTCAAAAAACAAAGCGTTGATAATTCAGTCAAAATGGCAATTTCCGAATGCTGAGGGTGCTGGTAGGGTCTGGCCTATAGCTTTAAACTTTAGAAATGCTGAAATAACAGTTTGCTTTCAAAACTATTTATTTGAGCTATATCGAAAGGGATCCTTGTCATTGATTAAATCTATATAAATAAACATGTCTACTTCTGTGAGAGCAAATCACGATTAGGTTGAAAATATGATACTGTATACACATATTCTCAGTCATTAGGAGGTAATTTTCAACTCTGTTCAAATTGACAGAGCATAGCTCGCCAACAAAACTTCCTTTTCTCTAAATCCAGTAGCTTTAATTATGCCTGCGTGACAGAACTGGCATTTCAAAATACAAAGACATTTAACTCTGACAAAAAAAATATATAGTTTATTTAGCTTTGAATGGATTTTTTCTGCTTTGAAGAATTTGTTTTTTTTCTCTAAACATTAAATTATTAATGAAAGAGCAAAAGCAATAAATGGGGGACAATAATAAATGTTACATTCATAGCTGCTAGATGTACATTCAAAGCAGAAGAAAATTTCTAGTATTCTTCAGGTTTTTTTTTTTCTTGTACCATGGAGGCTATGTATAGATTCAGTAAGCAAGCTTCTGTGAAAACTTCCCACCTTGCGGTAATCTGGAGCATACCCATAATCTGTTCAGTGACGTTAAAGAGAACCAAATCAATAACAGAGATATCCAGAGTATAATTTGAATCTATTAAATAAATGTCATCCAAATACCATTATATATATTAAAAAAAACACTTAACGTTGATGAAAAATCAACGTATATTATTCTATTAGGGTAAGATGATTGAACTAGAAAATGCACTGTTCAAGGAGCATTATTAAATAGTTTCAGAGTCTGATCTCAGCAGTCCTCCTTTCCTATCCCAAGATAAAGCTAAATAAAAGAAAAACCTATTTGCAATTGCCATTTGTGTAAGATGAATCCTCATCCGGCATCATAAAACAGACTGATTTGTTGAGACTGTGTTAAAATTTATTAATATATGTGAAAGCCAATGGCTGGTTAATATTATCTACTTAAAAAAAAACAATAATTACAAATCACCCAAAGGAAGGATGTGGAGACCTTGCACGCTCCTCTATTCACCTCATGTGTGCAAACCGTCAGGAATATTCTGTGGCAGGAAGTGTACAGATTCACCTTAGAAAGAGCAAACTCAGGCATGTTTTAAAAGAGTCCTCCGAGAGAGTAATACCATTATGTTTGAATGTACAAGCTACCAATAATAGTTGTAACCAGTACATTTGCATTGTTGGTTTTATACTGTTTCTTCATCTTGGAAATAAAAATAGCTAGCTTCAGGCCGATTTATGCTCTGATCTGAAAGAATTTTGTCAACTGGAGCGAGCGCTTGCTTTTGTTTGTGTCTGTCTCATTTTTACTATTCTCCCCCGTTTTTTTTTTTTTTTAATCCACCCTCCTTCAGCTTTTCAAGCTTTCTCTTCGATTCGACTCAATTAATTGCCAAGAAGGCCACCCAGCCTTTTAAAGGGTATTGTCTGTCATGCACTCCACCTTGCTTTTTCGGGAGGTGCTTAGAACACTTCTTTGATATCAGGCTACTGTACTTCCTTCTAATTACATTACTCTGTGTAATTGTACTCATATTCATGTTAATTATTCTTTGCCTAAAACCTAAAACAGTTTATTCTCACAACACAGCAGATTTTATTCTGATTTTCAATCTGCCTAAAGAATTTGGAAAACTATTATGTGAATATAGGCAATATTCCCAAGCTTCTAGCTCTGCCACAGTGGCCCCTCAGATATCTCACTGGAACCACAAAGCTGTTACATGCTGCTGCACTTTACAATTATTTACCGTTTTGGTTTTGTCTTGATCCTGTTTATAACCACATATAACATAAGACTGATTACATACATAGAAAATATAAATCTTGTGTAGGTAATTGAGGAAGGTGTTAGTTATTCTGTTACTCTCTTGCCCAGACATTTCTGACCTTCTAAATGTTAACTTTTACGGCTCTGTCTGCCAGGGTTACTCCCTAGCCCTGAATTAACCTCCTTTTATTTTGATGGTAGTTAAAGTGAGCATTATTCTGCTTGCCCTGCTCCTGTGCCTTGGCAACATGGCATTAATATATTATTTATTTCCTCTAATTCTCCACAGATACTGGGGAGGGTATAGTGTAGAGAAAAGAAGTTCAAAACTTACCATTTGGATTTTAAGGACAGTTTTTGAAAAAGAGCAATTTCCATATATCAACACTTTTTGGTGTGATCCATGAAACATTTTGATATGATTTAGCAAAAACAGCTTTTGCATCAGGAACATTATAGCTACCTCATCTGCATATGTAAAGAATGCAGAATGGAATCACATTAGGTATAAATTTAATGCAAAAAAAAAAAAGACGCCCTTCTTTAATGCAACATTAGGGTAGGAAATTCAAATGCACAAAAGTCATAAAATTCAATGTTTCAGTTCTCACAGCAATTACATCTTGGTCAGATTTGCATAGTTTGGCATTATATATATGCTGTGAGGTTTTCTACCTTAAGAGGGAAGCAACGGCTCTTTGCTCAGCCCAACAATCAGTAGGAAGGAAGGACTGGTGACGATGAATAAATTGTGAAATATGATTTTTCTCAATTGAATCACATTTTGTATTTCCAAACTGAAACTGAGGGTAGATGAAATTTTTCTTATTTGAAGAAATGCTAGTTATGATACTGAATAGAATATAAACCACGGGAGAAAATGGAAAAACTCCTCTCTGTCTATGAGAACGTGTAGACTGGTTGGAGTGTGATGACCACCCTTGATTCTCAGTCCAAACCAAGTAAATATGGTTCTCTCTGGTAAGGTTCTTGCAGGAGGCTGTTGCTTGGAAAGAGGTTCCCAAGGCCCACTGAGGTTGTGTGTCGCCCGCAGCACAGGATACTTGGGTGCTGTCCTAGCCCTATAATTAAAACTTAACATGTGCTTATGTGGGGCACAGCGATAGATTGTTAGAATAAAACGTGCTTATTTGGCCTTAATCCTACTTGTATATTTCCTTTTCTCTGCTCCAACTCTGTGACAAGAAGGTATTCTTACTCTCATTTTTGCACTGAGGCTGCAGGGCTGCTTTACCCAAGGTCAGGGCTAAACCAGCCTTGGATCTCAGAGTTCTGATCTGCATTCTTCCTGCTTTCGCTCACAGCTTTTTCTGCCTCCTGCTTGCAGGTGATGGATAATAAACAGTAACTCTTTTGCAGAGGTGAAATTTGGAAGGCTCTCAGCAGATTTGGTGAGAGGATGGGTAAGGGAGTTATAGTGTTTCAACATCTGTCACACATGAACTTGCGCTCAGCCATTTAGAAGGAACCAAGTACCCACCCTGGAGAATACCATCTTTTTTGACAGCTTCTCTGAGGTGCCAAGAAGGTGAGTCTTCTGAGGCCTCCATCCCCACATTAGGGAGAAGCTAAGATCCCCTGGGCCATGCAGGTGATTGTAATGCCTCCAGAGAGCCCTGAAACCTCAGGATGGTTTTCCCCCATTAAGGAACCCAAGTTCCCCATTAGTAGATTAAGGCCCCATGTGGGATCCAGAAGGTGATACAGGGCATATCCTAATGCTTTTTCAGCTCATTTAGATCTGATCTTATGCCTACAAAAGTCCTTGCTTCTCTCCTCTCTTCTTTCTGCATCCTAGCCCATTCTAGCAGCATGCCACTCCATCCTCGACACCGAGTCCTGGTTCCGTGCTCAACTCCAAAGGTCATGGGAGATTTTTACTTCACAGCATGCATTGAGTTTTCTTTTAGATTTTTCATAGACTTTCTTTTGCTGATTGTTACTACCTATTGTAGCCTCTTTGATGTATTATTATGCTGGCAGAGATTTACCTTCTGGGTTGAAGGGGGAGGAATTGAAAGTCAGGAAGCCCTGACGGGCTCAAAAATTAGTAGCTGATGAGTTGCACAAACCCAGTACCCTGGCACTGGGATTCTAAGACACAGAGCCCAAAGGCCACCTTCTCATTAGGCTCATGGCCCATGGTGACCTCCACTACCTTTGTGGCCACCAAAAAAAAAATGTTTTAAAAGGTGTGTGCAGCTTGGGCATGCTGAGGAGGAGCAAGTATTGATGTGTGACCTTGAATGAGCCCCATGACCTCTCTCTGTACCTGTTTTCTAATTAAAGAAAAAACAGCAGAGCTCTATACCAATTACCTCAGAGATCTTTGAGAGGACAACAGTGAAAACCATCCAAGATGGGTGCCATTGTAGAAGGATTCAGCTTCAAAATGGGGGCTAGTTGAAATCATTTGGAAGCTGTGGGAATTGGAGCTTGTATCAACAGTTCGGCATGGCTAAAGGAAGTGCAGGGTCAGTTTGTCTGGATGACATCTGAGAAGTACAGCTAGGACTTAGAGGCAGGCTGGTATTTACGAAGTAAGCCTTTATTCCTTCTCTTCCTTCCACCTTCCACCAGAAGCCATAAAGATCTGGAGCCAGCACCCCACCCGCACCTGAAAGAGATTCTACGTGTGCATTTTTATTTTCTTTTCTTTAAAAAATTATCATACAGTAAAATTAGTCTTATCTCTCCTTTTGGTACATAATTCTATGAATTTTAACACAGATATAGATTATATAACTGCCACCATAACCAGGATATAGAACAATTCCATCAGCTCCAAAGTGCCTCCTACTGGCCTGCTTTTAGTCATACCTATGCAACCAACCATCCAGTTTTCCTGGGATGTGGGATTTCAGTGCTAGAACTGGGAAAGTCCCAGGGAAAATAAGACAGGTTGGTCATCCTACCACATTACTCTCAACTCTGGGAGCCACTGGTCTCTTTTCCATCATTAGCATCTTTTCAAGAATGTCAAGTAAATTGGATCATCCAGTAACCCCTGAGGCTTCATCTCTCGCTCAGTGTAATGCCCCTGAGGTTCATCCAGGTTGTGCCATCTATCAAAAAATAGGTGGCTGTTCTGGCTGCTAAGTAGCAAGCACCCTGTGGTGTGGATGTGCCAGTTATGTTAGCCATTTATTTGCTGAAGGACATGTGGATCGTTTCTAGCTTTTGGTTTTCACAAGTAAAGCTGCTAAGAACATTTGTGTACAGATTTTTGAATGGATACAAGTTTTAATTTTTCTAGGAGTGGGATGGCCGGTCATATGGTAAGCGAATGTTCAACTTTATAAGAACTTAACCTAACCTTGCTTCCTGGGCATTCAAGATGCAACTCTCAGTCCTTCAGTGTCCAAGGAAATAGAGCTCTATTCAAGTGACAGTGGAGAGATTTACAACTCCTGTGATTTTTAAAATGAAATTCTGACAAAAATAGTGGCATGGGGCATGAGGCTGGGAATCAAATTTAGCCTTTGAAGGACCACAGCCTGAGTTGGGAGAGGGCTTCATGGGGCAGGTTCAGGTGAGGCTCCCTGAGTGGAAGGCGTGAGGGAAGAGGTGAGGATGCCTCACAAGGACAAGAATTGGAGTAGATCCCTTTGCCGGTTACTGAGAAAGAAGAAGAGAAGGAACTTTAGAAACCAAAGGGCAGGGAAATGTGAGGGAAAAAACAAAACAAAATAAGCACAGATACTTCTACTGGACAGGGTTGGGGAGCCTGTAAGCTTAACTTAAAATAATTTAATTATACTCTTTAAATAAAAATTAATTTAAATTTAATTCAAATGGATGAAATACTGTAAGACCAATATTTTGAAGACTGAAGTAAACCTTGGCTGCTCAGTCCGTGAAGAAGCCCAGGATGGGAGGAACTGTCTAGCCACGTGGGGTTTTGTGTTGATATGTGGGATCTTCTGTGTTACTCATCCTCTTTGCTGACCAGTCAGCAATCCCATAGATGTGGGAAATAGCCCAGGGGCTTCTTAATTGTAAAACTCAATTCCCTCACTAGACAAAAATTAACAAAAGTAGGGATGTCTTGGGTGTACTTCTCTAAAGCAGAATGGTTTCCTTGTGTTTTTAGTAAGCACAAAGTGGGCAGTGAAAAAAATGTCTCTTTTATCTTTTCGAGCCAGATCAGAGGTAAATAGTTTATTTAAGGGTTATTAAGCTATAATAATGCACAAAAATGGCAGATATTTAATAAACATGCAGAGAAGAGCTGACTCAATGGGAATGGGAAAAAAATGTAGGGAGCAGAAAAACACAGGTCAAAAATCTTTTCAAAGTCCCCTTTGTTTGGCCAATATATATTCATGTAACTGTTGGTTAGGATTAGTTTCAGCTTGCCAGGTCCTAAAACAGCCGAGAAATAGGCAGACACACACCCACGGGGACCCCTCCAGCTTGGCACTTTTGTTTTCAAATGTGGGTAACAGAGAAAAGTAAATCACCTGTGGTACCTAAAATGTTAGGTACTTAATCCACTCATTTATTTATTTTTTTTCCCTGAAAAATGTAACTTTTAAATGATAGCATATATATTCATTTGATTCTAATTTCTAATGATTACCAGAGCACCATCCAATTTAGAAGCTGCATCAGAGTGTTCCAAATACCTAAATGCCCTTGTAATTAAATTTACTTTTTATCAAGTGTATTGCTTAATTGACCATTGACTTTCTCTCAGCTGCCTTAGGACATACGCAGCCTCCAGCTGGCTGTGGAGTCACTTATCAAAGGTGGGCAGTGGGGGTCTCTATCTCTAACTGCTATGCCCTTGGTCCACTCAGGGGTTCCCCACACGCATGTGGAAATGATGGGGCATATTTGGTGTTACGATGACTGGGGCACTTCAGACTGTAGGGTTGCTCCCAATCCCTGGACAGTCCTGCCCTGAGAAGACTGTCCCACTGATGGCCTGTGAGCTTGCCGGGAGCCCTTATGATGCAGGCATGCTGGGTACCTGGCCACACACCTGGTTGGCTGGACAAGATGGGTGGGCCCATTCTCATGGAACTTGATGTGTCTGCTGTTAGAGAAGGCTGGGTGGTCAGACGTCATGCAGGATGGGAGAAGTGGCATGATGCAGGGTGCCGGGTCAGACAGGCTCTTGAGCAACATAAGGAATTTTATATTTTATCTTGAGAGCAGTGGCAGCCACTGATGCATTTAAGGAATAGGAGTGACATGGCAAGGTATACTTCCCTCCTTTTGTTTGTTTTGTTTTGTTTTGGAGAAATCACTTTGGCCAGTTTGTGGAAATAAATTGGAGGAGGCCAAAAGTGGAGGCTTATTTCTGCCTCCTGAGCAGCTTCTCTGAATGCCTTCAGGCAAATGCTACCCTCAGCTGGCTGAGTGCCATGACTTCCTCTGGCCATGATCTTTGTCTTGGGGCTCAAAGAAGGACTCTCAAAGTCCTTGCAGGAGCCCAGTGAGTCCCTAGGGTCATGCATCTGCACCTTGAACGTTAATGCATGTCGAGTGCCGTGGGTGCAGGATGGATCTGAGACTCTGCATTTCTAACAAGCCCCCTGGTGAGGTCTATGCTGCTGGCCCTCACTGTGGAGGCCTGGACTATGAGATTCTTCTAGTTCTTTCCAAAGTGCACTGGAGCCTCATGTTTTATATTAGGAGTTCTTGACTGCACTTAGACTCACTAGAGGAACTTATAAAAAATTGACAGAAACAAAATTGCTGGGGACCCCAGTTGCCTACAGCCTCAGAGCCATATTGCATCCTGTCATGATGGAAAGCGGGGACATTATAACCTAGGTCACATTTTGAGCTCACAATACCACATGGTCCTCTTGCATTAGAGACCTCCCCAAAGCCAGTAGATGCAGTGTTACTGCAAGACGTTTAGGAGACATTCTAGTTCTCTGTTGGCTAAGTGTTTTTAAAGCAACAAAAATTATTAACTATAAAAAAATGCACAGGATTAAATTAAATCTGATGTAATCTGGAGAGCAAGTGCTTAATGTTCAAAACAAATTGTGTTATATCAATAATACATTAGTAATATCTTGAGAGAAAAGATTTCGTTTGGCAGGGGAATAGATGTATGTATAATGCACATGTATAAATGTAAGTGTTCTGTGTGTGCATGTGTGCATATATTTGTGTGCATTCATGTGTACATATGCATTCACCATGTGTACACATGTATGCACACAAATGCCTGCCTACTGTACAGAGTATACATGTATATGTATATACATCCATGTATATACATGTGTGCACACATGTGTATATGTAGTGTGTGTGGATGTGATTACAGATGAAGAAATGATAAGAGGGACCCATTCCAGGGTTGTATTGGGGAGAGTGATAATTACTTAGCATCCTCCTTGCAAGAAGTCCAAGTGCTTTGACAGTCTTATTTCAGTTCTTTGTAGAGCTGCCAGGAGACAGTTTGCTGATGCATGTCCTCCTCATCATTTTGACAGGGGAGAAATCAAGAGCTGGGAGAGGTTAAGTGATCTGAGTGGGGTGAGGACCAAGGCCACGTCATCTTGGTAGCAGCCTTGCCTGCTCCAGCCCTGTCTGTGCCAGCCAGCACGTAACCACTGCTCTGTGACATTGCTTGTTTGGAAGGGCAGTGTTTATATACTTGCTTGTCAAAATGCCTGGGAGGCCAACTGCTGCCGACTCAGCAATTAGCCTTGGTGGTGCTCTGCCGTGAACACAGTGCAACCTGGTTGCTGCCTGCGGACCTCATGTTCTCATTTCACTTAGTGAGACAGACATGTTCAGAGCAAGCAATGGCAGCGGACTCATGGCCTCTGGGTAGACTCCTTGAATGTCGGGAAGGCTTTCCAAAATAATATTAGTCTGAGAGAGGGCTTCCATCAGAGGAGCAATGTGAGTTTTTGAAAGAGAAATTGTAGATTCATGAGAAATAATTGCTCTTTGTTTTCTGGAATATGATTTAGAATTGTGCCTTTTCTTATAAATAACACATATAAATAATAGGATTAAATATTTAGGGCAGATATACACACAGGAGACATAATACTACAAATGCCTGTGTGCTCACTACTGACCTTAACAGTGGACTGTGGTAGACACTGCCCTCTCAGTCTCCATTTTCCTTCCCCAAAGGTAACTGCTCTCCTGAACTGGTTTTAAGACCAATATGCAATATTAATTTGCAGTTTAGAAATGTTATGTAAATAGCAGCCTATTGTGTAACTATTTCTGTGTTTCTTGGTGGGTTCTGTTTTAAAGACTTATTCATGGTGGCGTGTAGTTCAACCTCATTCATTTTCACTGTTTTCTAGTTTTTTAGTGCATTAACATTGCAACAGCTGTTCATCTATCAACCAGTTGATGGATATGTAGGTAGTTTCCAACTTTTGCTGATATCAACAGTGCTATAATAGGTAGCTTTGAGTGCCTTTTTCTTGTGAGTGTGCATAAGCAAGTTTCACTGGGTATAGAACTAGAGGAATTGCTAGATATTAGGGATGTACCTCTTTAACTTATCTAATTATTGCCAGTTTTTCTCTAAATTATTAAATAAACTTCAGCGCTGGCTGTGGTTTGCTCTTCATCCTTGTCAGAGCATTTTACACTTTTTCTCTATTAAATGAGGCAGCTGGCAGGAGTCAGTAATATTCTCTCATCAACTATGGGTACCAAATACCCTACTCCTAGTTAGCACTGAAGGCTGATGGCTTCTGGAAAACCCAGTTCATTAGCAAACAGAATATGATACTCAATTTTCAAAACAATAAAAGATCCTGAGCCATGTCACTGCTGACCTCTTTCTTCCAAAATGGTTCACATACGTGGGAAAGTAATTAAGTGCAAATGGAAATTAGGACTATAACCACTCAAAGTTTATAATCACCATTAGAAACATCCTAGTAAAAAGCTATCTTTGTTATAAATATTCTGAGATACAGTCTCATTCTTTACATGGACATTATAGTTAATCAGGCTAAAAAGGGGTTCTGTAGAAGTTTATCCCCTTGGTGATGACATTTTCCTATAAATAAAATACTAAGGAATTGAATGCAGTATATATAGTAAGATCAACATCCTGATCACATAAAAGTGTCTCTCTGATAACATAGCTTCACAGATAATACTGAAAACAATTTTACAAGTGGTATCAACTGGAGGACTTGTAAACAGGCAGAGTATAAAAGAGCCCATGAAACACAGGACCTGCATGTGAGGTTGGATTTTTATGTTGCTTCTTCAATGCCATAGTTTCCCTCCTGTTCTCATTTCCATCCCCTGAATTAACAAAAAACACTTTCCTATATAGCTTTTCTGTGCAGAATCCAAATGAAGCCCACTTAGCATTAATAGCAATTTTTGTATGCCTGGCTTCAGTGTGTGCAAAGCTGTGATGAATGTTAGCACATCAGCTCAGGTAGGAAGATGAGGAAGACAATCAGAGGATGCTGTCTAATGCCATCTGAAGGGCAGGGGAGCTGCAGGGAGGTGAGTTACGAGTAGGTTGCTGGCTGGCTGTGTCATGGGACAGCCTGAAAGGATATGCTGGCAGTAGGTTGGCCAGGGAGAGGAAGAGGAGGGATACAGTTATGGAGGTCAGATGAATGGGGAAACAAAGGAGACATGTTTGGGGAACTGGCTTGTATGGATCAGGGGTCCAATTTTAAAAGTCATAAAAATGCAGATGACTATGAATGGGGGATGGAGAGGAGGAATCTTTTGCTCTTTAGCTTCTAGTCTGATATTTACCTCTTGGGTGAAGAAGCTAATTTTTGCTTTATGAATGCCACTTCCAGAACAAGAGGTGGGGTCTGTGTTCCCTCTTATTGTCCCTGGTGAACTGTTGTGACTTCCTAGGCTAGTGTGGTGGGAGGGAGGCTCTGGATTTCTAAGAACACATGGTAGAAATTATTAGCATTTCTGCCTTACTCTTTTGGGAGGAAGCCCCAGAAAAATATAGACAGGGCCATGTAGGGAAAACCTTAGGTCTCTGGCCCACTGTCCCAGTTGAGCAACTAGCATAGAGACAGCCCCAACTTGCCAGCCATGCGAATGAGCCATCTTTGAAGTGAACCCTTGAGTCTCAGGTGAGTTGTCCCGGCTTACACCACATAGAGCAGATGAGGCATCCCAACCAAGCCTTGCTCAAATGATTGGTTCATCAGCAAAGTCAAATTCTGTGATTTAAGCCACTCAGGTTTGGGATGGTTTAATAGCAATAGATAACTGATAAAACACCCTTTAAAAACTCCCAACAAGCTCATATTGCATACTTTACCCACCTTTACTTACTTATATAGAGATGGAGAAGGAAGCTAACTTTGAAGTTTGTTGCGGTGGTGGCTGCTCTCCTATCAGCATGGTCTACAGGAGCCAGCTAAGGTGGGGGGAGGTGACCACCTTGCATAGAGATTGACTCAAGCCACTGGCCAGGTAGTAGTGACACAGGTTCACACAGCTCAGCATAGATGTCACTCTCTTCTAGTACCTAGTCTAGTAGCAAGGCTCACAAACTTTAGTTTTTCTAAATCTTACGCATGCTTGTCAATAAATTTTAGCTTTTACTATGAAAATGTTCAAATTGAAGAAGCCTTTAGAAACAATCATGTCCCTTCATTTTTTAGAGGAAAAGAAGAAGATTAAGAGACTATGTGATTACTGAAAGAGCTTCAGCCAGGCTTTTAACTCCATCCCTCCATCTGTCATCCAACCATCTACTCACCCACTTCATCCATTGACCTCTCCATCCTCCCATCTCTCTATCCAACAAACATTTATTGAATGTCAGGATGCCAAGTGTTGTCACTGATAATTCCTAGATGAAAAGCTCATGATTCCTGTGTTTAAGATACTCTTGGCCTATTGGAGTGGGAACTTATAAATTAGCAATCGTAATGTCATGTGGGAGTTGCACTGACACAGCACAAACTAGATCCCAAGGAAAGAGGAGGGCCACTTCTCTGGAATGTGTGAGGTAGGTTAGGAAAGGTCTTCTGGACTTTAGAGCATGAATGGGTGTTAAGTTGGGCAAAGAGAGTGTTCTTATGTGTGCAGGTGTGTTTCTCCATCTAGCAGCATCTATACTCGCTAGAAGGCTATTAGGAATGCATAGTCTCAGGCTCCACCCCAGGCCTCCTGCATCAGAACCTGCATTTTCACAAGATTCCCAGGGAATTCCTGTGCAATTTAAGAATGTCTGCTCCACACCAAATGATGTTCTCCCTCTCACTCTCAGCTATACCTGTGAAATATAATGGCTTTGCCTAATTCTGATACAAAATCTCATTTTTATTCATGTAAGCTGAGGGTGTGAGCACGGTCTCCATACTTGTCTAATGTCTTGCCTAGAGAATTACAGAACACAGGGCAGCTAAGGTGCATCCTCAGCATGTTGCATTCAGGGCTCACCATTAAATAAAAGCAGCAACATTTTATAAGCTGACCAAGGGCTTAGTTCTCATAAAAAATGGTGTGAATAATATATAAACCAAATGGGCTGTACTTCCCTAATCTTAAGAAAAATCTCCCTCAGGAAAGGAATATGCTATGCTTTGACAAACACATCTCTGCTAGTCTGGCAGGGTGAGGTTTCAGCCTCGCTTTGCCGTCAGGCTGTGTTGGTAGGTGCTCTATAGATGCTCGGGGAGCTGGCTTGCTCAATCTGTGACCAAAGACCTTGCATTGGGCTGAAGGGCGCTCAGCTACCTCTGCTCAGGCTGCTTCCAGGCTTTATGCAAAAGCCAATTTAATTAGAGGGCAACTGAGGCTTTGCTGAGTGGTGCTGTGTGACGGGCAAGTTTGTTGGCCTTGTTTTTGCAGCGTGACACTGAAACAACTGAAACACAGCTGCCAAATGTTCCCATCTCTGACTCATTTGGCAGTGGTGACAAAAGCACTCTCCAGAGTGTGGGCAGACCTGTGTGACCTTCCACCCCATTCCAGAGCTCATCTCTGCATTGTCACGAGAACAGGGTCAAAGCTCCCTTACCACTGCCCTGCTCATGTTTCATCTGTTGATCTTTACCTGGTCTTCACCAGTGTTTTCAAAAGAGGAGGGAAGAGGGATGTGCGGACAGGCAACTTACAGCAGGAGGATAAAAGGCATTGTGTTTTAACACTACAATATGAGTATGCTTTCATAGACTACTAGTATTATCCAAACACTGAAAGATAGATGAGTTGTTTTATTTGTACATAATTTCAGATGCTTTCCATTAAAACAAACATATGTATTACATAGTGAAATATATATTGCCTAGATATTTTAAAGAAGAAATCATGTGGCAATGACAGGAAGTGAAGTTCTAGATATTTAGATTTAGTGTCTCATCCACCCTCACATATGTGGTGTTTGGATTTGTGTTCACGCTTCTTCATTGTTAGCAAACATTCGAAGATGCAGTTATAGTGACTTCTCATTTTTACCAAAAAATAAATCCCTTAATTAAATAAAACACAAAGCAAAATCACTAAAGAAACTCCACTAAATCCAACTTCTCTTTTAACTCTATATACTTTATTCAAATCTTCATTCAAGACTTCATTCTTGAATTCTAGACTCACATTTCTGTTACCTCATTTGGGACATTTTGAGTTGCTGACTTGCTGTCACCCTAAAATCAATTCAAAGCAAATTTGTAACTTTCTACCTCAAAACCCTGCTTCCTTTATTCCCAATTTTGTTGGATGGCATTTCTATTCTAGCCAGACCTTGGTAGACACTTTAAACACTTTTTCTTCCTTATATTAATTCACCAAAACTTCATTGCCAACTCTTGTTAATTATACTATCTCCATATACATTGAAATCCAAAAATTATTTTATTATATACTATTTTCTCATTATAAATATAACATGAGTTTATAGCAAAACAGTTATAAAATATAAAAATTAGAAAGAAGTAGATGAAAATCACCTGTTAACCATTATTTGCTTGTTGTATTTCCTTCTAGTCTGTTTTTCACTATGAGAAACTTCCTCCCATTAGTTGGTTTCTCTGTGAGAACTACTACATGAGGGTCTCTTCTTTCCTCCTTTTATCAAGACTCTGCCTTCCCAAGTCCTTCTTCGCTTCTCAATGAGATTATTGCTACAGCCAGCTCATCCACCTCTCTGTCCGTATGCTTACTCCTTCCAACTCCAGCCTCTGCACTGTCAGGGTAGGCTTTGAAAATGAAATTCTCATAGCCTAATCCCTGATTAAAATCATACCCCCCATTCTCTATGAGACCACATTCACATGTCTCATTAAGGCTTGGAGACAATTTTGAGCCAATCCCTTCCTCTCTTTCCAGTTTTATCTTAATAATTTCAGACATGTCCCCTCTGCTCCACGTGGGCTAAATTACTTGAGTTCCCCAGATATATCAGTACAGTCTCATATTGCTAAAATGTTGCACTTCTGACTGGATTATCACCCTGAGTTCCCCCAAAATACAGCCCCCCCATGGCCTTATACCTCTGTCTATGGGACAATGCCCACTGTTCCGGGCTCACTTGTTTTTTGAGATCGTCTTCCATGGAGGCCCCTTCCTCACACCAGAGACTGAGGCTTTTTGCTTACCGGACAACCTCCCCAAGGGGCATATTCTTCTTTATATTACCAGCACTTGGCTGTGTGCTTCCACATGATGAAGCCTTAGTAAATGTTTGTTGAATAAATGAGTGAATTAGTGAATGAATGTGTAGAATCTGAGGTTTGGTGTTAAGAGTTCTTTGTGTCACCAGATGTTATACATTTTTTGTTGCTTCGAACTTCATTCGCCATTCACCCTGAGTCATCTTTCCATTGTTCCCCATCTTCTTTTTCAGAACAACACTAATGACTTCTAAACCATATCTTAATGAGTAACTTGGCAAACTGGCCAGGGTTCTACCATCCTGTAAGTGACAGATGATAATCCTACATACTGTTAGGCATGCTCTTCCCTTGTCAGCTAAAGTACCAGTCAGCGACTTAGAGATGCAAACCTCTCACAGCAACAGAGGGAGGCCTAAACTGATAAGACATTATTAATTTGTTGAGACCGCCCATCAGATATATAGATCTGAAAACTAAATGTTGACCAAGTTAAGGTTACAGTCAATATTTCTCCTTGGAGGATAGCATGCTTGAGTGGTTTACAGAAGTATGTATTCTTCCACACATTTTGAATGTCTTTATGGGTAATCTCTGGGAAATAGTTTATGTGCTTGGGACCCCATGGTGAGAGTTATTTTTTGTGTGTTTAAATCCTTTAAGAAAAGAAGCCAGAAGACTCTTCCTGTTTACTGTTTACCAAACCTCTATGGTGACAACCCTGCTCACTGAGGCCAGGTGCATGTTCTGTCGGCTCTGATATGCTAATCACCTGGGGGAGAAACCTGACACTTTCTGTTTTAAGAACACAGGGCCAAGTTCTATTGAAACCAGATTGGAGCCAGCTGACCCAGAGCCTCTAAGGTAAATATTTAAGTGGGTCATTTCAAGTTCAAGTTAACCTTACATCCAAAATTTTTACATTTAAATGTCATAAGTTAAGATCTGGCAGCATGTCACACCATCTCTTTGGCATATATGAAGCTGGGATGGACGAGGTACATACTTTGTGAGGATAAAGATTGGGCCTAAAAAACACATGGTGGTGGCGGTCTCTGTGGAGTTTTCCTCAGGGCTGTGCTGTATGTACCTCAGGGGTTTCTCAGCTGCCTGATGTAGATGGTGGGCTCTTGATGATAGTTTATAGACTCAGCTGAAATATTATGCCTTAGAAGTGATGTAAGTGCCATGGATTAGAGCTGGCCTCACTGTTTTTTAAGGAGGCATCATAACTGCAGGAAAGGAAGGTGTTGCCTTGTTCTGAGCTTTGTTATTCACTTAAACAATTGTCTCATGTGTCTCTGTTCACTCTCTTCTTTCTGAATTCATCCCTCTGTTTTGCCTTTCTCTACTCCAACTTTCCCATGGGTACCAACTTTCCCATGGGTACCATTGATTAGTCAATGCCTCGTTTTCAATGAAAGGTACCACTTCTAGGATCTTTAGTCACCATGCGGATGGGGAGGGTGCTCCTGAGAGTCAAAAGATATTATGCGATGCATAGGATGGTCCCACACGATAAAGCAGTATCCCCTGTCATACACAGCTTTCACGTTTCTTCATGAAGGTGAAAACCCTGTTTCTAAGCATCTGAGCCTCGGACCAACTTCTTTTCTATGGCATGTGCCAAAACATTTTTTCACATTTTTAATGCATGTATCTAAAATCTCCAGAAATGTACATATGCTTAAATTGAGGGAAAGTTATTCTTTATGTTATTTGGAGCTTTATCAAGAGTTGATCACCATTTCAGAAAGCCACCTCACCGATGAGAACATCACTAATCTCTGAGTCACTATGTGCACATCTGTCTTCATTGATTTGTGGTTGCCACTTTTTCAGCCATCTGAATATCAACATGAATGTGAGATGACTCCATTATATCTTTGAGTATGGCTATGCCTAGGAACTTTCATGTCGAAATACATATTCTTTCTACTATGATTATCTTCCTTTTCATTCTGTTAAGGCATTATGTTGATTTTTTGAAACCATGGCTAATCAGGGTAGATTTTATTATCCAGTATTCATTTTTGAGATAGCACAGGAGATTATTTTAAAAAGTTATAAAAAAGAACATCAGCGTGCCCTCTCATGTACACAAGGCAGCTCTCATCTGCTTCCTGATGTCATGCCCTTTGCTAGCCTCTTTCCAGAACTTAGAACCTGACAATGGCATGGGTTGGGGCAGGATACTGCCTCTGGGATTTGATTAATTTTTAGGTCCTTCTTGTAACTTCACTCAACTCTAGGTGTATTTTCTCTTTTTAAAATTTCTACCTTAATTTTCTCATTCAAATAGATCATGAAATAATATTTACTATTATGTCATATATCATCACATCATATAACACTTATATTATCTTCCTTTTATTTCTGTATGTAGTCACATACATTATTAAGTGATGGCATTTCCTTGTGTGCATAACTTTCTTCTTGGTTTTATTTATAGTTTCAAGCATTTATTCTTTGTTCTCATTGACCATATTATTTAACTTATGTCTGTTTTAGGAACTATATAAATAAGTATTTAGTTTATGACCTAACTCAGAATTTTAAATCATATTTCAAAAAAAGTGGCAAAAATGTAAGCTGGTTGGTTTACTATAAAATTGTCTTTGATTTTACCCTTAAATGCAGTAGTGGATTTTTTAAACTTAAAAATGCTTCTTTTGATTTATTTTATTTCAAAGCATATAAGGTCTTTATAATGTATCTCTTATAGTTATTGAGATAGTAGGCTGTTTTGGTTCTGTGAATTCCAGTTGTCAGCAAATAGTGGTCTCTTCAACCTCCAAGCTTGCATTCTCATTTGTGTGAGAAAATGGCACTGTACATAAAACAGAATGTAACAAAGAATAGTACATAGGACTATTCTTGGAAGCCAAACCTAGGAGAGAATTGTTACGATACTGCCTACTTGCTTTATAATTCAGTTTTTATTACTTCTATTCCTTATCATTAAAAAAGGGAAGAAAAACCCTTATTCTCTTTGCTTTTCCTGGGAAAGAGATTATTGTAGATGAGAACCAAAATATTGAAAGACTGATGGCATGAGCACATTGGTTTAGGATCGCCAACTTCCATGTCTAAAGTCCTGGGTGGTTTGACTCTGGGTCTTCTCTTTGGCAAATAATAACCATGGGCCTACCATATCCCCATATGCACTGGGCAAGGGATGCAGAATAAAATGGGATGATTCTTCCCAACAGGTCACAGGTCCAGATCACACAGTGTGATGGCACAATGAGAGGCATAGCAGAGGCATATGTCAAGGGGCTTAGGAGCTCAAGGGAAACAACCAGAGCCAAGGACATCAGAAAGTGCACCACACATGTGGCTTCTGAATTCCTGAAACGAGTTTAAAAGATAAGCCAGACTTTTCAGGCAGAGAAGGAGGAGTAGGAAGGCATGCCAGGTAGTGAGAATAGCATGTGCAAAAGCTTGGAGTCCTGCATGGGGAAGGTGCTATCTGGGTGGGTGGTGAGAAGGACATAGTGTGTGGTGGGGAGTGGTAGGGGATGAATCTGGAAGGTGGGCTGGGGCCAGGTCAGGAAGAGTCCGATGTGTTAGGATGAGGGGTTAGACATCCTGTGGGCAGCTGGTGGTCTGTGGAGACCTTTGAATAGGAATATCTTTAGATCAATTTGTGTTCTTCAAAGATCACTCTGGCCGCTGTACCACAGGAGGAGCAGTTAGGAGGTAAGGAGTAGGCTGAGATGATGCGCCTAAACCAAGGCTGTGGGAGTGGGGTAGGGAAAGAGTTGGGTTAGGATATTTATCACATGGAATTCACAGGTGAAAATTGGATATTGGGGAGAAGAAGGAAAAGGGAGACAAGGGAGAGACGTGAATATTTTCAGATTTCTAGCGTGGTTAACTGAGGCAGGGAACCCTAGAAATCAATAGTTTAGTATGGTCTTTTAACCATTTCCCAGGTTCTGGTAGATTTTGTGGTAGATTTTGTGGTACTCAGCAGCAAATGAATTACTGATCAGCTATGATTCCCATTGCTGAGATCACAGGAGGAAAGGGGCCTCTGTGTGGGGTCTGTGAATGTTGGGGCCAGAGCTTAGCAGAGTGTTGGGCAGATAAGTTAGCACATCAATTCTCTGCAGGACAGAAACAACTCACAGGCTTTAAAAATATAAGATTGTAAACCTGTGCCATGATTAATGTGATGGAGAATAGTATGTGTTTAGAGATGGTAGGCATCTTTGAAGCTATCTTGTCTAATTTGTTCATTTTGTAAATGAGAATATAAGGCCTCAAGAGCTTAAGTGAAGGACACAGAGCTAGTTAATGATCAGAAACAAAATTGGATCCCATGTGTCTGGCCCTAAGTTTTCATATTTATATATAAAATACTCCAGAATATGTTGAGATAGTCTGGTACATCTATCTCTATCCATCTCTAATCTCTCTCGCCTATCTATCTATCTATCTATCTATCTATCTATCTAGCAATTAATATATATATGCATATAAAATCCAAAACATGACCAAGTAGTCTTGTCCAGAGCTTGCATTCTTAAACTTCTTATTACATTGTTCCTTTAATGTGGGTGTGTGCTACCATTTATAGCCTGGAGGCAGCTCATGGTGAAAAGTCACCTGCCTAGTAATCATAGTGGATTAATGATAATTGCATGGTGGCTTACTCACTTTTCTATAGTGTTTTCGGTACTTTTCAGTTAGCTCTGACATACATGACCTCATCTGTTCTTCCAAAAGAGCCTTCTCAGGTGTGTAAGACAGGTTTATCATCTCTATTTCCTCTATGAGGAAATTTGAGAAGCTGGTTAAACAACTTTGCTAAGACATACATGGCTAATTTGAGACAGAGCTAGCCTTTAAAGGAGTTCCCTGGTGTTTTGTTTACTGTTGCCCATGCTCTCCCAATGGATGTCTATTCTCCATTCTTTCTGAGGGAGTCTGTAATGGGATCTATTTGGCCATCCCTGTTTGAAAGTGTTTTGTAATGGGAATCTCAAAAATAGGGCCTGCAGGGAATGGTTAAGCCATGGGGAAATGTTGTGTCAAGAAGAAAAATGTTACATTTTCTGTCAAGGAAACAATCCTACAAATCTGGCCCAAATAGCCACCATTTATTTGGTATTCAACTTCCTTCAATAGTTTAATATGGGTCACTATTGTCAGAGTAATCGAAGCCAATCTTCTTTTTCTTTCTTTTTTCTCTTAAACAGGAAGGGTCTTGGATGCCATTGCCAACTTTGCTATAGTTCTGTGACCTGAGAGAAATCTGCACTGTCTGAAATTCAAGAATAATTTTTCAAAAGCATTAGAAAATCTGGAATAAAAGAGAATGAGGGGTGTTTTGTTTATTTTTGTATTTTGAGAAAATCTTGAAAAATAGCCCAGTATACTTGTTCCTGGTCATTCTTATTCCTGGTGACCCTCATTCAATTTTAAAGCTTTTTTTCTGCGGTTTCCTGATATCAGTATTTTCAAATACTGTATTGTTGTGTCTGGGGCACTAGATGGTTTCTCTTCTCATCTTCCAACTACCTAGGAAAACGTTTTCTTTTAATTCCTTTAATCATCAACTAGTAATTTTGTTATTTTATCTAATTCATTAGACATTATTGAATACTAATATTCTGATACACAACTGCAAAAAATAAAGAATTACTGTCCTCAAAAAACTCATCTACTAGGGGAGAGAGAGAGAGACTATGAACGTTAATAATAATAGGAAAGAGATGACCATAAGCTCACAGTCAGGGAAGTCTTCAGAGGGAGAGGTTTTGAACTTGGTTTTGAAGGATAGGGAGGATGAAGAAAGATCTTTTGGGAATAGAGAAGAGCATAGATTAAGGCAAAGAGGCATGAGAGAACGTAGTGGGCATAAGGAAATTCATATGCTGAAACCAGAAGTGTGACTGGCTTTTAACTGGAAGGCATTTGGTTGCAAGTAATGGAAAAGCTAAATAGAGTTGAATTTATTGACAAGGTAAGGAATCTGAAAGTAGGCAGCTTTTGGCACTGGTTTAGCTGTTTAAAGGGACCTAGACTATTTCTATTTTTCTGCTCCTTCTTCAGAATGACCTTCATTTCCATGCCTAGTACCTCATGGTTGTAAGAAGATCCCCATGTTCAGATGTCACATTTGCTGTCAAGCCAGAAAAGGAAACAAATGGGGTGGGCACAGCTATAGGAGTCCTATTACATGAGAAAAGCGACAGCTGTCTCAGAAAGCTTATGCAGACTTCTGCTTATATTTCATTGGGCAGAGTGTATCCCATGAATACCCTGTGCTGCAAGAAATTGGAAAGCACCCCCCAAAAGTCAGAGTTCTGTTAGCAAGAGAGGGCAGCATCTACTATCATGGTTGAACTGCAAAAAAGTTTACTGAAAATATGGATGAATGTCAGACAATGAAAGACTTGAGGTATCCCATGATGTCAGATTTTATGTACAAGGTACTGGGAAACCATTGAAGAATTTTCATGTGGGGAGTGATGTGATTTGATTTGTATTTTAGATAGGTGATTATAGCAGTAAATTAGAGAATAGAATAAAAGGTACAGGATCAGAGATGGAGAGAGAGTTAGGAACCTATTGTAGCAGTCTACTGAAAAAATGATGAGGGTCTGGCCTCGAGGAGTGGGGTGAAATAGAGAGAGGGGCAGGTGGGCGAAATGCCCAGGAGGTGGAGTTGGGGTGAATGATGAGGGAGTGTCTAGGGTGAAGTATAGGTTGGAACTCAGGATTTTGCCAGGGGATGCAAATGAATTCCTAATGTTCCCACAACTTGAAGTTCTACCCTCAGTTTGCAATGCATACAAACATGAAGGGATTATCTTTTATAATTTCATCTTAAATTTTCGGTTACCTTTTGGAGTTTGAAGATATCTTTTCTCTCTCTTTTTTTTTAACCCACAAATTTGGGAGTGGTTAAAGAGATCAGCTGTCCTCCAGAGTCCTCTTAATGAATCTCAGAAGTGGCGTGTAACTTGCTTTGAAGAAGCACATCCTCCATAAATAGCAATTTTGGCAGAAAATCTGAGTAAAGTCCTATGATTATATAAAAACTAGTGTTCATTTTACATAAAATGTCAAGTTGGTCTTTAAATAGCAGTCTCTGAAGCACAAGCCATTTTATTATCCATTAAGTCATTTAGCATCCATATACAATTTTTCAAAATTATTTTCCCCAGAGGGGTTACTGATATATGGTATTCTTGCAAAAAAGTGGCAAAAGGATAGGGGAGAAATTGTTGAAAAGAGAGTATCCTGCAAGCAGTCTCTTACTGCATTTGCTTTATAATTTAGGAAAAACGCAGACGTCAAATTTGAGATAAGAAGTCAAGAAGAAAATGTTTAGTTGCTATTGTAAACTCAGGGCTGTGTTTGGTGCAGTTCAGTGAGAGTTTTCTGCTTTGTTGCCCTAGTTGTTTCTATCTATGTCACCTGCAGTCAAAAGCCATTACTCTGTCCCAAGTCTATACTAGGCACAAATGCAGGTCGGCAAGAAGCCATGGTCTCCACCCCGGCTAGAGCCCTGTCTGGATGGGGAGACTGAGTCCTCACACTTAAAGTAACTTAAAAACCCTCCGAACAGCACTCAGGAGGCCCATCCTACTTGGGATACTTGAACTTGAGATCTTGTTGTTTATAATTTTAAAAGTGCCACAATACCAGGGGCTCTTAAGGAAGTTTTCAGGAAGTCTTTAAACACCCTAAAAGCTACATGCAAAATATTGAGAATACAGCCTTATGGACTTTTTATTTTCTGGGACAAGGATCCAATGTTTATCAGATTCTTAAGAAGGTTAGTGTCCATCAGAAATGGGAGGAATGTGGCATCAGAGCATTACAATCTCCTAATAGGATATGTCAAGTTTAAATAAAAAGATATAGGTCATCCCAACAGACCCCTAATCACATGACTGCCCCCACGAGGCTGGAGGAAACACACAGGCAGAGGGACGGGCAATGCTGGGCTCATCCTCAGGGGTTGACTCCCTCCAGCAAACCCTCTCCCACCTTGTAATCTAAAGAGGCTCAACAAAATTTAAAATGTGCACATGTCACAGACCTCTGGACTACCTGTGGGTGGTTTTCCCTGCAAGGCTCACAGTTCCCTGACATAGAAAGAAGAGGCCCATGTGTGTTCCAGAATATTTTGGAGTCATCATGGAATCTTGAGGTTCGGATAGAGCTGGCAGGGAAGGCTCCTTTTACCTTTATCTGTGCCTCAGTTGCCCCTTGCATTTTTTAGGGTGTGAATTACTGGGAGAGGTGTGTGGTTTGGAAAGAGAACTTGCAGTGAAGTGAAGTGCTTTGAATTCCTTTTCTTGAGCATCAAATGCCAAGGTTAATCCTTGAGGTCAACCAGGGCGCTGTATGTAGAGTGTGCCCCTTCTCACCGATGGGGCATAATGGCCTCGAGCTTCAGCCTGTCCTGGCTGTGTTCAGTGCTCTCTTAACCTTTAATGCATTGTTTCCAGAATTCTTCATTTTCTTTTTTTCTAATCCAACATTTTTGACACACCTAGCAGCAGGGTCCTGGAATCTTCTCTGGGCTGGCTGGGCACTTTTCAAAGGATGCCGGGACACTGAAGATCTCACCTAGCTCTCTAAAAAATTTAAGTCGTTTTATAGAGGCAATTCCTTTGAGGACTCAAGTAGGGATTTCTGCAGGGTGTCTTAGTAAGCTTGACTGCGGTAACAAAATACCGCAGACCTGTATCTCTCAGGTGTAATTTTCAAACCTGATTTGGTGAATTACAGTCTTTGCCTTCTGCCACATTTTTTTTCAGGGACCTCAGGGACTATAACAAATATATTAGGACAAAACTAATTTTACTTGATGTCTGTTCAAGCTGCTATAACAGAACACCATAGACTGGGTCGCTTATAACAACAGAAATTTACTTCTCACACTTTTTAAGGCTGCAAGTTTGAGATCAGGGCGACACATGATGGGGTTCTGGTGAGGTCCTTTCCTGGCTGGCAGACAACCAAATTCTTGTGTCTTTGGTGGATGGAGGGAGGGAGCTTTCTGGGTTCTAGTTAATGAGCAGTAATCCCATCATGAAGGCTCCACCTTCAAGAGCTAAGCACCGCCCATAGGCCCCACCTCCTAATATCATCACATTGAGGGGGTGAAATTTCAACATAGGAATTTTGGGAGACATAATTATTCAGACAAAGACTTGACTTAAATGTTATGAGTATTTTGGGGGAAGGAATTGGAGGAAGTTTCAAATTTATGATGACCCGTTACCGAGGAGTCTCAAGCATGGATGTTTTTTTCCAAGATTTCTGCTACTAAGAAGCTCAAAACGCTGATTTTTTTTTCTGCCTGTCAGCATGTCTGGCATGTTCTGGAGAGAAGTCTGCTGGGAAAGCCCAAGTGAGCTCAGGGAAGCTCTTTCTGGGGCCCCTTATTTCTGAAAAGTGGCTTCTCCCAAAGGCCAGCTTTCAAATTGTTTCCATTGTTGGTAAAAAAAAAAATAATCACAGTGAGGAACCCCAAGCTCTTGATCTAAATAACAATTTCTCCTTCTCTATTTAAAACTGTTTGTGGTTGATAACAAGTGAGGCCAACACAGTGTTTTTCCCTTCAGGTTTCCTCCTTTATGCTGTTTGGAGGGAGTGACTTTGAGCCCCACGCCCCATGCCCCACGCAGAAGGTGCAGCACATCTGCTTAAGATGCTCTGTGTACACAACAGCAGCTGATTATATACTATTCACCAACACACTAAATACAAAGGAGGAGAGGTGCAGCACTCGATAGGTTAATTTGGAATTTTTTGTTGTTGTTAAAACAAACCTTTTAAAAGTACGAAAAAAAAAAAAGAAAAAGAAGAAAAGAAGGAAGAAATCCCCAACAATTCTAGTTGTCTTTGCAGTGGCTTTGCAGTGAAGTAGCCTGTCTCCCTCTCAAGAATTCAAATGAATTTTAAGAATCCCCTTAGAAGTGACAGCCCAAAGTGTAAGAATGATAAACGGCTTTGGCCTTGATAATTTTTATTAAGCACTAAATGTCACATTTAACCTGCATTACTGAAAGCAATTACCCATGTATCAACAGTCAAGCAGCACAGAGCGATGCCTGGAGCAGCGCATTTGGCTCCATCTGGGAATAAGGATTTTCAATTAGGAGGCAAATAGCTGCAGAGGGGCTCGGGTCCTCCAGTGGCTCCCAGAGGAGGCCTGCAGAGTAAAGTCTTCATACGCAAGTCATTGCAGGCGGTGTCAACAGATCATCCCCAGCCATCTGCTGCCAGAGCAGCGCTTACTTTATCAAATCTCAATATTTACAGACGCTGATCAGCTCGTGGGACCAGGATGGCTCCCTGCCAGGGAGTTCTGGGAAATTCATTTTAAGGTGTGTTTCAGTAGGCTAATTAATTTACAAGCACCTGTTTCATTGCTGGGAGCTGTTAGCACAGCAGATGAGCCTCAGCCCAGGCGGGAGACTTTATCCTGGCTAAATTGATTTCAATTGATTTTAATTTGCTGATGGCACAGTTGTAGGTTTAACATGAGCATAGCTTGAAGTCCTATTTTTTTTTTTTCCTTTTTGGAGTAAGCATTGTGGATGGCTCATTTTTTGGCCGTGTTGTTGCTGGGAGAAGTGGCCTCAGCAGGAGGCTTGCGTGACAGACACAGCCTGCAATGGGCTCTTGGAAGTGATAGTTACTGTGTCTAATCAGATATGAGGTGTGGGACTGACAGTTAACATCCAGGATACCCAGTTAGATTTAGATTTCAAACAACAAATAAGTTTTTAGTACCTGTGCGTCTCATGGGGACATCGTTTATCTGAAATTCAAATTTAACCAGGGTGCTGGATTTTATCTGCTGAACCTGGCAACCCCAGTTAGGGAGCTACTGAGTAGTATAGAAGCAAGTTTTGTCCCTGTCTGGGTGGTCTCTCATGCTGCAGGGAAGTTTCTGTTATGGAAACTTGAGTTTTATTTTTAATTCAAAGTTTGGATCAGAATTGCTACCTCTAGGCCAGACATTTCACTTTCACTATTTGCTTATAATTCATACAAATATACCCTCTTAGAGTGAGAGCCATCTTTCCCTGCGATAGCAGAAGGAGTCTGCTACAGACTGGACGTTGGTTTCCACCTCCCCCGCCCCTCAGTTCATATGTGGAAGCCCTAACCCCAATGTGATGGTATTAGGAGGTGGGGCCTTTGGGAAGTAATTAGATTTAGATGAGGTCATAAGGGTAGAGCCCTCCTGATGGGATTAGTACCCTTATAAGAAAAGACCCCAGAGAGCTTGCTTCCTCTCTCTATTTCTCTCAGGCTTCTAGCCTCCACAAGTCTGAGAAAGAACTGTCTGTTGTTTATTAGCCACCCCCCACCCCCATCCATGATGCTTTGTTATAGCAGTCTGAGCTGACTAAAACAGAATCTGACAGATTAGGTCTTGTTCAATGTTGCAGAACTAATTAGGGTGAGGACCAGGACCATGATTGGCATTTTCTTTTGGTGACAAGCAGAGATTCAAAGTTTGGACAATGCTTTTCTATATATAATTAACATGTCCCAAATGAAGCTCATTTGTGCAGGGACTCAGTTCCCCATTCCAGGTTCCTGTGCCTTCTGCCTGGGCCTCCACCCTCATGAAAATAGTTACCTGAAGTTATTGTTCCACTCTATGCTAGATCTGCTTCACATCACAGGATGATATTAACTCAGTCCTAGCTGTTAACGTTCTTCATTCTCATGTTCTCAGAATTCATTCTTAATTAATTAAATTCTCCATTTTTTAAAATTATGTTTTTGTCATTCAAGAAATTTTTATTGCATACTTAGTTACTTGTACAAAATGATGCGCTATGCTCTGAGAGATTCAAACCAAATATAAGGTCTAGACACATACCAACTAGAAGCATATGATAAGTATGCTTATATCTATAATGCTCAGTAGGATTTCATCCCTGGTATTAAGGTTTAAGAGAAAATTCGCCTGTGGGTCCTTATAGGAAGATGGCTGCCTAGAATGCTGAATGTCATCCTAATAATAGTTATGAGGACAGCTTTCAAGAATTGTTTCTTATGGTATACTGTAAGATGAGCCACTGGTAAACCTAAATTCAGTACGATAAAAGTCATTCAAGATTGGGATCCTAAAAGAATTCTAAACATGCTTCTGGTCTGGCCAACCTTGGGCACTGGACTAGATGAAGATGTTCTTCAACAAGCCTTCCTAGTGGTTATTTATTTCTCTTGATAAAATGTTAACTAATGCTATAGCACTGATATTTAGCCAGTGGTTTGGGTGAGTTTTCACTGCCTGAACAGAGTTTGCTGTGAAGCTGCTTAATGTGACTCCAAATAGAGAGCCAGAATTGGCCATTTCTCCAAATTTCTTAATCCGTGCACTGGCTTCCTGGTATTTTTACTATCTGACTGCCATTTGTATACAATTAGTATTTTATTAAACTTAATTTTCTTTTAAAAGCTTAAATTATTAATTTTTAAATTACCATTTTAGCTTCTAAGTCAGCAATACCATGAATGAAGTCATGGGTTTGATGCACTCATTCATCTTTTCTTGCCTTCTTACTTATTTATCCATGCATCACTAAAATCACCTGCATGTGTCCTGAAGACTGTAATTCTAAAGTAGATGAGGTAGCAAAGTCCTCCAGAGAAAATGAGGGGCCTGGCAAGAATAGGCCTAAACCGGGACTGCATCTCATTTACAGAGAGGTAACAAGAGCATTCAAGGGTAAAGATGCTCCACAAAAGCCATATGGGAATGTGTCCTACTGCAGGGAAATCACCATGAAAATCTCAAGATTCTAGTCAAGAATGGTAGAGACAATTTAGAAGGATCTCTTTGGTGCATTCATTTCCTTGGCTGCCCACAGCCCTGTGTATGGACTCTGCCTGCTGCTGGGAAGTACTGTGGATTCAGGCTTTAAGCAAACGGGACAAGGCGGGTAGACATACCCACTGAACAGATGTTCTTAGAGTCAGACTAGAAATGGATTGTTCAAGGCTGGGGTCCCTGGGAAGCCAAATCTGGTACAGTGTACAGGACTTTGTTCTTGGAGAGCTCTGGGATCTACTGCTGAGGGCAGGAAGAATGAAGTGGGATTGAGTCTGGGAGAAATCAGGCTGAGTACAGTCTCAGCAACAGACCCAGCTGACCCCACAGGGTGCTCTGAACCTGGTTGGCTTTTGAAGCTTCCAGAGTTGGAGCAAGAAGGCCAGCCCTTTCTACACTTCGTAGGCCAGGCTTCAGTGCAGGGTGCACAGGAGGGAGGTAACCTTGAGGAAGTCAGCCCTCTCTAGCCAAGACAATTCCTGAGAAGGGCTGAAAGCTGAGGGCCCTCTGCCAGCATCACTTCCTGCATCTGAAGCACAGGACTTTCATTTCTGAGGTCGAATTGGTGGGGATCACAGCATCTGCTACACTGATGAAGAGGCAGGCATGTTTGATGGTTAGTATTTATTTATTACTTATAATATGCCATGAATGCTTTAAACACATTATCATGAATCCTTACACACAAAAAAGAAAAAACTTATGAGGAAGGCATTTTTATTACTCTCATTTAGTATATTAAACTTTCTTCCAGAGATAGTAAAAAACTTAGCCAAAAACCACATACACCTGTAAGTGAATGAGTCAAGATGTGAGACTAGGTGGTCTTGCTCTAGAGCTCATCACATTGTGAGGAGTTAAGTCCTTTATCTATACATCTATACATATGTATGTATATATACATATATATGTATATGTATATATATATACACACCTACAACATATATAATATCTATGTATATATTATATAATATATTTATAATATATACATATATAATACATGTGTACAGTATATAGAGATATGCATATACATATATGAGGATGATATGGGCATATGTGTATGAATATCTGTGTGAATATATAAAAACTTCACCTTGTATACTAGTTAAGATGCTATCAGAGAGAGTATTACCTAAAAATATGCATTGGTTGGTGGATGAGATAGAAAAACTACTCTCTATTGTGAAATAAGAACCATCTGTAAGGGAAGGAGTTCTGGAAAGTAGAGAATGTTGGTGTGTCGGCCTGTGAGGATGAGGAGGAGTCTGGAGTCCCAAGATTCTGGCCATCATGTCCCCATCACAGCTAGTGAAGAAGCGCTTTGAACAGTCCCCTTCCCAAGGAGGGGTGTGGGGGACAATTTACATCCTGATTCATGGAGGAATATTTTAGGACACTTTGTAGAAGGGCCCAGGCTTGTTGAGAAGCTCAGCCAACTGCAAGGCCCCTTTCTTCTCCAAACACAGTCCCTGCTCTTCCACCCCTTTCTCTCCCTGTCCCATCTTCCATCTAGTCTCTAGATCAAAGTGTGGATCTGGGGATGCAGAGCAGTAAAAGCTGCCTACAGAGGCTGTAAGACATGCCCCTATTTGCACTGGGTGCTATTGCTGACTAGCCATTGATTAAGGCTTTGGCATTTAAATGCAGCTCAGCATGGCTGCAATTATTTTAGCCTGTGGGGGTGGTGGGGGAGAGAAGACTTTTATAACAGTTGCTCACTTCAACCATTAGAAAAAAAATGTAAGTAAATTACCTGTACAACTTAAAAAGTCCCCAAATGCTTGTGAACCTTTTAAGATAAATTGGTTGCAAAATGCTCTTCGATGATAACAGAATGAGTTAACTTGCTGCTTGAGCTCATTAATTATAAGCCAGCTAAATAATGATTGATATCAATAATGTCAAACTTAATTTTGGAAAATATCAAGTCTTTGTTAATGACAGCAAAACTGTGCCATCTGCAATGAGAAATATTTGCATTTAAATTTCCTTGGATATGGAGTGGGGAGAAAACATATGGGCAGCTCATCTGAAAATATATGAGGTTAAAAATACTCTTGCGATAACCCTTACTAGAAATTATTGTGTGATTCATCAAAAGATTTTTGCTACCCATGTTGACACTTGAGGTAGTATTAAGGGCCAAATTCTAAATAAGTGTTAATCACTGTATTTCTAAATTGAACACATATCATTTAACCCAGATTGGATTTCTCTCACATATGCAAAGATTGAGGACAACTCAATAAAAATCGTAAGTATGTTTATTTTCTTCCAATCTGAGTTCTACAAAATAATCAAGAATACAACAGTCCTCCATAGCTGTCCCTAGAATCTTGAGTATTCTTCATGCAGAATATTGTCCTGAGAAGCACAAACTTTAAATTCTTAGAAAAGTTAATGGGCAACTATAGCAAATAGTAAGTATGACTGGTATTGTAAAGATCCGCAGTTGAGGAGGGGATGTATGAATTTCATTTTAAGAGTCCCACCAGACAGGGCTCATTAATTTAAGACAGTTGAACTCACAAGCATCAGAGTTCACAATTCAATTATGGAGGGAGATAATCTTCCTGGGGCAGTTTATTTAGCTTGTGATTTTTAATTAATTCTGCTCCATGAGGGAATGCTTCAGATTGCAGCCTGGGCCCATAGTCTCAGGGCTGATGATCTTCATTTTAGTAACCTGTGCCCAGGCACATGCTTGGCATAAAATACCGTTATCCTATCTCTGCCACGTTTGGCTGATGACTTCAAGAGTCAGTGTTGTCATAAATGTTCTTTTAATTGAGCAGTAATTTCTAGAATCTGTTGGGCTGTGTACAGTTCAGTGTCATTAAGCACATTCACATTGTTGTGCAACTATCACCATCATTCATCTCCAGAACTTTTCATCTTCTCAAACTGAAACTGTGTCTCCATTAAGCATGAAGTCCCCATTACCCCTCCAGCAGCCCCTGGCAACTACCGTTCTACTTTCTGTCTCTATGAAATTGACTAGTCTGGACCCCTCATATGAGTAGAATCCTACAGTATTTGTCCTTTTGTGATACGTTTATTTCACTTAGCATAAGTTTTTGTGGTTCATCCATGTCATAGCATCTGCCAGAATTCCATTTCTTTTTAAGGCTGTATATATAACCACATTTTGTTTATCCATTCACTTGCTGGTGGACATTTAAAGTGTTTCCACCTTTTGGCCACTCTGAGTAATGCTACTATAAACTTGGGTGTACAAATATCTGATTCCCTGCTTTTTTTTTTCTTTTGGAGATATACCCAGGTGTTGCCCAGTGATTTTTGAGAACTTGAAATATAGCTGGTATGATTGAGAAGGTGAATTTTTAATTTTACTTAATTTTAATTAATTAAAATTTAATTTTAAATAATCACATGTGGCTAATGGCTACTATATTGACCAGCACAATTCTGGATACCCTTATGGGAGATAATGCATTTCCTTACTGTTTGTATGAGTCTGAATTGTGGTTTCCTTTTACTCTGCAGCCTATGGCCTCTGGACCATCATCAAATGTGCTCCAGTTTTTGTGGGGTTTCCGTTGTTATTTGTTTATTTATTTATTTGTTGTCATGTTGGTAACATCTGGAGAAGAAGCAAATATACTGCATATGTTCAGTCATTGTCTTTAATATGAACTAGGCTGATTTTTTTTTCCTTCTGTAAATTACTTGATTCTTCCTGTAGACCCACTTGATATGATTCAGTGTTGCTTATATATATACAGGGAGCGTCATTTTAAATAGCAGATCTTAGTCTATTTGCTTATTCAAATGACTTTAAAACAGTTCTCTCTCCTTTTCTGTATTCTTTTGCATGCAAACTACTCTTTTTTGGTGTTCCATTGTCGTCCTCATATACTTAATCTTTCTGTAATTGTTTTCATCTTTTTGCCTTTTTTCTGCATCCCATGTGCAGTTTCCTTGTGCTGGGCATCACTTCATGATATGCATTTCTGCAATCTTGGTTCTGCTGTCTATGACTCCTACTGCAACGCTGAGAAGTGCAATGACATTATTTATATCTTCCATTTCTTCCTTTGTTATCTATTTATTTTTAAAATTTTTATTGAACTATAGTTGGCATACAATATTATATTAGTTTCATTTGACTTTTATAAATCTTATGAAGTGATTACCCTAAGTCTAGTATCCATCTCAGTTTCTTCCTTTAGATATTAGCTTCTTTTCCTTCACATCTTCACTGCCTATCATCTCACATTTTGTCTCTCGTCTTAAAAATTTATTGTTTTCTTAGTTCCCTCGAGTTAAAGAGTTTTGTAAAATTTATTTTGTTTTGTGGCAGTACACCCTATTCCAAGGTATTCTCTCATAATCCTTTTGCGTGCCATGGTCTCTGTTCTTTTGCTGCAGAAAATCTTATGTAAAGGTTTTATAATAGTTTTATTTTTCCTCTTTATTTTACTTTGAATTAGAGGGGAGAAAGTTCTGCCCAAGACTGCTGTTTACCACACAGAGTGGGCAATTCTTCGTGGTCCCATCTTATCCTTTAACTTCGTGCGTCAGCCAGACCGACATCCCAGGTCTGGGAGCATAAGGGAGAGTGAAAGGCACTGAGACTGGAAAGCTTGATGTCCAGAGTTTCTTCCTGAGATTCCCCAACCGTCTGTACTGGGGCAAATCCTCCAGATTGGCGATATGTCTTGTCATCCAATAAGGTACCCCAGGTTTTACTTTCCCTAACGTGCTGCAATTATTCTTATCTTACTATGGCAATAATTGCTTCTCCCAGGTCATGTGGCCCAGTCCCCCAGTCTGTGGCTTGGGCTGGGTAGCACTACTTCCTTGGGGTGAGAAGGGGGCTTGCAACGGCTTATTAGTCCTTCCTCTGTCTTCTCCCGTCTACAAGCTTAGCTCCCCAGCATGGTCATACAGGGGAGATTGCCCAAGATTTCTCTACCTCCTGCTGCTGCCAGCTGCCCTTTTGAACAGGTTAATTAGAGATTGCAATATCTGAATTGTCATTCAGTTTCACCAGTTGCATTGTTTGGCCAATGTTTCTCAAAATTTGTGTCATTGAAGCTATCATATTGATGACATTTTCATCCCCGCTTTTTAATCATTTATAAAGTTTTTGATCAAATCTATGAGGGACAGAAGATTCTATACCATATATACATCCTATGGTTCCTTCTAGAGGCATTTCAGACACTAGAGAATGTGTTATTTTAGAAGAGACTCAGATCTCAGTATAAATAGTTTCTGGTGGCCATAGGGATTTTTGTGGTGGTGGTAAGACTTGTATGAGAGATGAGTTATTAATCTCAAAGAGAGCAATTGCTATAAATTTTCAGTAATATCACATACAGATAGGGTGTTTTGAACACTGAAGAGGGGAAGATTGGGATCATGGAAATATTAAGAAATTACATGGACTGACAGCATCAAATTACTCCAGAACTCTGGTTTTCCTTTTAATTTATGCCCGATAGAAGTGAAAAAAAAAAAAAAAGAAGAAGAAGAAGAAAGGAAAAGAAAAGAAATCTTAAGAAATTGACCTGGCATTTTTGAGAAATTACTTTAGTAGCAGAGCATGTGGAATAATAGATAATGGAAAACTTTGTTTTTTAAAAAATGTGAAGTGCCACAGCCAACATAAATAAGCACAATAACATTTGCATTTCCATGTAGTTAGAAGGTTAAGACAGGAATGCAAAGATTCTTGATGCCAAAATTTTTGGACCAATCCAGATCTAATTCCAAGAGAAGAATCCATAGTAATCTTGTCATTACAAACTCAAGGGACAAAAATCATGGCACGGGCAGGTGTAAATTAATATTTAATTATAAATAATAATTAATTAATATGAACTATATGTTAATTAATTAGATGTTAATTAGTGAATATTACTTTATTCTTCAAGTTATACATAAGGCATATAATTACAAAATTTTGCTCTGTGTATGTGTTAATTTTAAGATAAGACATATCAGTAAAGTGTAAGACATACATTTAACAGAGAATTCTGTTTTTATAAGAAAACAAAATACAGGGTGAAGGACAAGTTTGCCAGGCCTGAAGCTAGGTGGCTCTGAAGAAGCATCCTTTTCAAGACCTCTAGCTCCTTCATCTCCCAATTCAGGCAAAGTTCTCAAAATAAAGGTGTTTTGAGAACTGAGCTTTTCAAACCTAAGCTAGCGAAATGAAAACAAAATCACAATACTTAGCAAGATGGACATTCATTTATTTCTGTTGTCCTGTTTAGTACTCATAATCATTTTCTGCAATGAGTAACATGAACAGATTGATCACACCCTGCAGGTTTTATCAAAAAGGTATCTTCATCAGAGAGCCATTTGTCATTACCTGTGGCTCGAAGGGAGGACAGTTACAGGAGCCCTGGCCACTGATACAACCTGCTGTCCGCTTCTATACCGCCACCCCAAATTGCACAGTGGACAAAGGACCTCCTTTGTCTATGCAGTTTGACACTGGTGAAGCCGCTTTCCTCTCCTAGAGCCTGTAGCTGTGTTTGTCTGTGTGGGATTTGTTTTCCCAAATGCGGTGCCTAGAGCTCTGATGTGTGGTAGGAGAAACATGTTGTTATGACAATGTTAGCCTCTCAGCAAATTGCAGAGCCTTGAGGATTGCATTCGAGACGTCATGCAAACGCTTTTTGGAGCTAATAATTTAGTGCCATATGTAAAGCTAGAAACATGATTTAAATAGGTGGCATTTGAAGGAATAAAACAATAAGAGGCTTTTTGGGGATAATGAAGATTACTCTGAATTTTTGAAACTGGATATACAGCTTTTAAAACAAATCGTATGATTCAAGGCATTTTCTGGTTCCCCTCATAGCTACTGTTTATATTATCAGGATATATTTTCAGTACTTATCTTTTTATAGATTAAACTAGATCTCTAGGTAATATTGTTGGAGAAACATTTTCTTAGTTTCATCTGGCAATCATGAAGCTTTCTGTTTAATAAAATTATCTGGAGAAATAATATTTATGTAAATGCAGGGACCGAAAAAATACTTCTAACAGAGGCCAGGCCAGAGACAGGCTTTTGTCAGGTGGTCACTCGGTGCTAATGCTGTTAGGTAGTCAGCTCCTTTTTTTACTTTCTGATTTCTTCCAAGTTATCGAGTATGATTGCTAGTCTTTGTGTATCAGGTCCATAGTTGGAATAAGGGTGTGACATCTGTATATTGTCATACCTATCCTTTACTATATGGAGCATGAAGACATTTTGCACTTTTATTTTTAAGGCCCTTTAGAATTGTGAAGCACAGCATATGATTGATAACCCAACCCACACCTTGGCCATGAGGAGCAGTGCAGCTTCAATGGCTCATTTTTTTCTGTAATAGTCACCACCCTTCAAAAGCAGCATAATCCAAAACCACTGCAGGCTTTGGTGGCAGACCATTTTTAAGCAGTCTATGCTTTCTCTGGTGGGTGCTATGCTACCTCTTTAGAACATTTATTCCATTTAGTAGGAGCCACTTCCTGGTCCCATGTTGCCACTGTTGTCAGGATGATGTGGAGTGAATGGCAGCTGTAATGTGATATGAGACAAACTGTATGCTGTTCCTGACAACTTCACTTTCCATAGAATATTGAGCTGAGTGTGTGTGTGTGTGTATGACTGCATGTATGTGCATGCATGTGTGTGTGTGTGCATGAGATAACAGAACTACGCTCTCTGAAACATAGGCTAAACACATTAAATGCAAAGATCAGTGCCAGAAAAGTCAGTGTGGTTTACAGGGAAAAATTTCTATGTAAGGTGAAGGGAACTAGCACAGACCACCCCTTGTCTTCTGCAGGGTTGCTCAATTACAATGGGTCCTGGTTTCTTTACTTATCAAAGATGGATTACTCTAGAATCATGACCTACAAATCTATACCTGAGACAAAGATTCTGTGGCCTGCTTCATGTTTCAACATGCCTCTGTCCATATTTGTGTTTGCACGTTTGTTAGACTCACGACACCTTTTTCCTGCACACCACTACCTGTGTGAGATCAAAGTTAATTCCTCCTTCTCCATTTTTCATACCTCTGTTAAATACTTAATCATGTTCTGCCTATGTCTGAACTGTTTAGGTTCATATATTTGCTTCCTTCACTCTATTGTCAATCCCTTGAAGTCAGAGTCATCTTTGAATCTTGTAATTTTTGACTTAGGCCTTGTGCACAATAGATGCTCTCAAAATACTTGCTATATTAACTCAATGAGTAAAATCATATGCCTCAGATACCCATTTGAGGTTGTAGCTTCTCTCTCCTCTCCTGTCTTTGAATCTAGACTGACACAGCCATGTTTTTTGCATGTGAGATGGAAGGCTAGAGCAAGAGGAGACTGGGCCCACACTTACCTTTTCTGGGGACCCTGTTGTACACCAAGGCCCTTAGGTTTGCTGTTCTGATCTCAGCATCTCAGTCCAATTCCATTGAAGATCTCTGAGGAGTAAGAACTTGATTTCTAATAAATGTCTCCAACGTGAAACATTCCTCAACTTCCTGGACATAAAGCTGAGCCATGGTCTTCTTTTCCTACATAAAAAATGTCTTTGTAAGAGGGCTTCTTTGTTTAGAAGGGGGAAAAAGAGCGAAATATACTGCGGAGCACTCAGGCAGATGCCTGCCGCTCAAGGAACACATGTATTATGGCGTATCATGTAATGGTACGCTGTGGGGAATAGTAATGAATAGTTTGGGCCACAATAATGTTCATTGTTGATGTTTGTTAAAATAAAGATATCCAATTTATAATAAAAGGGATTAAAAGCTTAATTCATGACTATGTTAATATTTGCCTGCAAGTACACAGATAAATGGTGATGCACCTTATCACGTTGAACACCTGCATGCACAAGTTCTTCCACTGAGATCTCCACGGGATTGTATGTTTTACAGAGCTTAAACTTTCATTTCCCAAAATAATGATATCATTCATTTACATATATAGATAGGCTCTCCTCAATCCAACTCTATCCTGAAATGAGTATTGTGACTTCAGCTACCAAAATATGGGATTAATTGTGGCAGTGATATGCCACGATGTTCTCGCTGCAGTAAGAGATGACTAAGTGCGCACCAGCCAGCAGCATTTGCATGCTTTCCCCACTGCATGCCTGCAGGACGTGTGCGGCACCCGAGGATTCTTCCTCCAGCAGATGAATGCAGGTGAACCTGGCTTTGTGTAAAGTGGCTAACTCACAGATGCTTATACGTCGAATTATATTTTAACTGTTCTGGGGAGTCTGTTCTTTGAAAGAGATTTATGATGCATTCTTTGGATGAAGTGTCCTGACAGAATATGAGCAAGTATTTATCAGCAACTCTGACTTGATCATCCCTGGGCTAATTCCTTGGAAGATGCAAGGATAAGATCAGGCTGTGCTTTCATCTAGCTTCAGAAAAAAATAAATTAATAAAACATCCAGAGTTACTAAGCTACACATGTTATTCCTCAGGATATATGCTCCATAGATGACATATTATCAATATATTTGAAGGTCTTGGTTATATTAGTGTCCTGGGGCTTCTGTAACAAAGTACCACAGACTGGGTGGCTTAAACCTGGGGCACCCAAACCCCTGGCCACAGACTGATAGGGATCTGCAGCCTGCTAGGAACTGGACTGCAAGGCAGGAGGTGAGCAGTGGGCAAGGAGTAAAGCTTCATCTGTATTTGCAGCCGCTCCTCAGTACTAGCATCACCGCCTCAGCTCCACTTCAGGTCATTAGGCATTAGATTCTCACGGGAGCACCAGTCCCTGGTGCCAAAAAGGTTGGGGACCACTGGCTTAAACAACAGAACTTCATTCTCTCACAGTTCTAGAGGCAGAAGAAGATCAAGGAGTGGGCAGGGTCACTTTCCCTCTGCAGATGCTAAAGGAGAATCTGTCCTGGCCTCTCCAAGGCTTTTGATGATTCCTTGGCTTGAGTCAGCAGAGCCCCAGTCTTCCCATAGTCTCTTCTTTGTGTCCAAACCTTCCCTTTCTATAAGGACACCAGTCATAAAGGATTAGGGCCACCCTATTCCAGTATGACCTCAATTTATCTAATTACATCTGTAATAACCCTATTTCTAAGGTCACATTCTAACATATTGGGGCTAGGGCTTTAAAATAGGAATTACTGAGGACACAATTTAGCCCATAATAGTGTTGTTAGCAGCTATAGTTTTGGCCAAGGCAGATGGCAGAGATCAGCAAGAAACCACTGGGCAGAGAATATACTCAGGGAGGTGGCCTGGAGGAGTTAGGCTGGAGCTGTACTGTGATCTGGCTAGTTTTATATTCTCAGACTTTTTTGGTTTATGAGAAGAAGAGAAGTATAAACTGGCCCCATTTTTAATGCAGAATAAGCTACCCATGTTGGTTAAGAATAGATGCAGGTATGTTTCGTAGACCAGGAACTGCCAATATCTCAAAATGCTAGGGAGGGGACAGATTTTTGGGTGGCAAATTGTGATATCTACTGAAGTCAGAGAAGCGCCTGCAGAGAGATCAACTTCTGCATTGGCACTGGTGGAATTCCAGCCCAGCTACAACAGCTCATGGCTTACGTGTGGTTTACATGCATCATCTTGTTTTGGGCCTGGTGGAAATGAGTGAAGCCCTGAGAGGTAATGGTTTTGGTCATATAAACTCATAGAGAGGAAGCTTCTCTTACCCTCACACTGTGCCAGGTACTGTGCTAAGCCTATTGTGGTCATCATGGAGTCTGACCTTCTCCAGGAGGAAGCCCTCATCTCAATGTCTAGATGAAAGTGAGTGTTGAATAATTTTCTCTAAGGGTCTCAGCTGTGTACTAGGTTTGCCCCCATCAGTTTGGGCCCAGAGGGCATGCTCTCAAACATGTGCTATAAAGTCCCTCCACCAAAACTACAAAACGATTTCAGGAGGATGCGTTAGAGAAATATGACCAAGTTGGGCTGAAAGAGCTGGTTAAGCTCTTGTATCTAGGGGTGGGTCTGAGTAACTTGGTGCATGAGGTGTGTTTGCAGGATGGTGGGGAATCTGTCTTTCATGGGCCTAAAGCTATGTGAGCACAGGGTAAGATACAAATTGGGTAGGGAATTTTGGAGTGGTCAGATAGGTTTTGAAAGTAAGCAGAAGTGTTTAAAGTTGACTCTGCTTGCAATGAGCAAGTGTGATAAATTCTTAAGAAGGAGATTGACTTGATGAAGAAGGACAAGATGGACTGGAAGCAAAGAGTTGTTGGGCTGGTGCAAAATCATGAGCTTTGCAAGATGAATAATGAGGAAAGAAAATTTTCAATAGAAGACACTAAATTAGAAACAGATTTACAGTGAAGAACAGGCACTGTGCATCCCTGGTTATTCATAGCTATGATAATTTCACATCATTTAATATTTTCTGCAAAGAATCCATTGCATAGTCACTTAAAGGTGATTTTCAAAATAAATGTTGTGTTATTTTGCATATGAACAGATTCAAACATCTCAAAAAAGTTGTAAGATCATGTGTCCCTTTATGTATTTCAATTTGTAGCTTAGAAAACAAATAAGTACAAGAGAAGAGGGAAGGTGAAGCTCTGAGCTCTGTGTCGTGCCATGGGTGGGTGAGCGTGTGGACAGACCGACTTGGGAAGGCCAGACAGCACATCTCATGGATGTGTAGAGAACACAACTTGAGAAATCTAAGAAGTCACAAATTAGTAAGTGAGAGGCCCGTGAGCCCTGAGCCGGGGTCTAAAGTTGTGCTCTTCTTGTTTATTTGGTTGGACATAGACAAATCCCAGGATGCACAGTGATGACTGGAAAAAGAATGGGAGGAATAAGTGTTAGATGAATGGTGGTTGTTGTTGGGTCAACAGTAACCTTAGAAAGGGATTCTGGAAAAGAGTTTTGGAGCAATGCAGATGGCTTTCCTCATTTTTCATTCAAAGAACCTGGAGTGGAGTTAAATGAACTTCCAAGTTCTCCCAATGAGCTTGTTGACTCTCCCTGGCTCTTATACCATAGCAGAGCTTGCTGGTGAGACTGCTTATGTCCTCTCTCTCTCATCCTTAGTCATCAGGCCCTGATTCTGGCTGAGCTGTCCCAAATAAAGATTGCATCTCCCTGCCCTCTCTGCAGCTGACCTTGGTTGCATACCTAAGTTATAGCTAATTAGCTCTTTAGAGGTATGAAGAGTGCTGGTCTTTATCCCTTGCCTCTGCCTGCCAGCTGGAGGTATGTTGGAAGGGCCAGAGTGACAGCAGCATCATGGGCCAGGAGGCATTCTGAAAGAAAGGAGCTGTGTCTCTGATGCCCAGGGACTACCTGCTCTGGGGTCTTTCAACTGAAGGAGAAATAAATTCTTATTGGGGAAAGTCACTCTTCTCTCAGGGTTTTGTTGTTGGTACTCTCAGTTAAAACTAATCTTGACTAACACTCAAGGCTAGAGCTTTTCCCACCATACCAACAAGAAGAAATGCTTCTGTGAAAGGAAAGGGTGACCCACATCGACAAGAGGGAGACCTGAGGCTCACTGTGGAAATAGGAGTCTATGCCTCATCTCTGGTTCTAGAAAAGGCCAGAACTTACTTTGAATATGAAATCCTCATTGAATTTATCTCTATGTAAGACATCCTTTGGGTTAAGCAGTCTTTTTGACAAAGGCTTGGTTCAGTTAATCTGCTAAACAAATTACTTTGTTTCTGTGAACCTCAGTTTCTTTATCTGTGGAATGGGCATAATGATACCGCTTTGAAAGCTGGTTGTGAGAATTGCCCAGCAGAGTGAATCTATAGAATAGATTCAATATATGATGGTTATAATTCTAGCTTCATTATTATGAATCTTCAAATATATTTTGAAAAAAAATTGAGCAAAAGACAGGAGATTTTGCTTTCCTTGAAAACATCTGATTCCAATTCTTATTTTGTTTAGGTTTTTGCATGGCTGTTTGTTTTAATAATTTTTAATAAATCAACATTTTTTGATAAGTGGGGCTAATTTCTAAATTCCTGGTATAAAGTAAATTGTCAAATATATCCAATATAATTACTGCTTTTGAATTTGGGTTAGTAAACTACGTCAAGCTAAGTTTGCCTTTGGTTTTCTGTAATGTACGCATGTGTTGTTATTATGGAGTTTTAATAGCTGGTCAGTCACAATCCAAATAAAAGAGGAATAAATATAGATTGGAGGGGCTATTTAAGAATTTATTTCTACAGGGTGTTGCTTAGGACACAGTTCATATCTATCTTAGCTGGACATTTTTAAAGATAACTATGTTTATAGAAAGATGAGCTTTTTTTTTTTTTTTACCCGCTCTTTCATTTACACGGAATGACTTTTTTTCTTTAAACACTGGAACTTTTGTTATGCTAATCAGGCAGGGACCATTTCCAATTCAATTTCACCTGGGCCTGGTCAGCTGAGTTCCCTTTTGTGGCTGTCTCTGGGGACCTTCCTTTCTTTTAAGCTGTGATTTAGTTGGAGCCACCGTCAGTTTCCAGTGCTCATTACATTTGTGGCAATATCATAGATATTTCATTGTGCCGATGTTCCCGGACCCAGAGGGGAATGTGCCTTCCAGGCCAGCCCCTTTGCTGGCCTCGTGGCCAAGAGTCGGTCTTCCCTGGCCAGCACGGGCTAGTGCCTCTTGCATACCGCCTGTTCTCAGCTTGGTTTGCATCAAATCTGGGAAGGGAAATTTGGCTCTGCAGAGACCTGTCAAGAAGCACTGCTGCTCAGGAATTAATTAGTAATTTCAAGGAGGTGGACAGGCCCGGGTGGATCACTACCACTGTTCTTGCTCTGAACCATTTTGGGAGAAATGAGATTTTAAACCCATTACTTTTAAACTAGACACAAGAGCCCCAACTGTTAAGAGTGTTTTGTGATTAGTGTTTATCATGATTACTAGTTGTCATGAGCATCAACAAACAGAGGGATTTTCCTATCAGCCAGTTCCTTCATTGGGATGCCCAGTGGTGGGAGGCTGGGTTGTGGGCAATTGTCTAATGGGAACGAGGAAAACACACACCTGCTTGGGTGAAGCTGGGGCCACGGAATGGCTGAGCCACCACATACAGTCATGGTAGAGAGAGAATAAAACCTCAGGAGCAACTGGGAGTCCTTGAACATTTTTTCCTGTTTGACGGGGAAAAAAGGGAATCTTTAGATCAGACCTAAGGGGATCATGTCTTATAATCAAGGAAGATTATTTGTCTTGGACTTAAATCTATCTTCCCATTATATGTGATGGTGATATTAACAAAACAAACAAAAAAGAGGAGACACGGAGAAAGGAAGACACAGAGATTGAAAGAGAGACAGAGAGTGATCTAGGAGTCAAATAATAGACAGAGATTGAGAATTGACACACTATTCCCCTCGTCTACAGTGTCCATCCTCAGATTTTGGTGTTTGTTTTCTGTGCTACTCCTCCTGGACAGTCTGCAGCATTTGAAACCAATTTTAACATGGGGCATATTGCTTCAAGTGACCTTGCTGGGTCTTGGTTTCCTCATCTGAAAAACGAGAATGATAGAACCTCACGATGCTGAGTTATGAGAACACATACCTCCTAGTCTTCTATATTGGAAGAACCCCACAGGACATTATCAGCCCCTAAGACAGGTCCTGACCAGCAGAAGTGCTTCTAACTGCCATTGTTCCTGATTCCATTTTCGGAGTAACACATGGCACAGTCCTGGAGGGTACAAGAGGCTGCACGCCCAGAAGCCCATTAGCCTATACTGGTTTTGCGGTTGATTCTCAAGACTCTCCCAGTCACTGGGGTGCGTGTCCTCCAGAGAGCGCCTGGTGCATTTCCCTTCTGTCGTCACCAGCAATCAGACTCCCCGTCTTCTTCTCCTTTTCTTGCTTTCTTGCTTTCCTTCTTCTCTTACACTTTTTCTCTTTGGCTCTTTATTCCTTTTGCCCTTTACTCTCACTCTTGATTTCCAGTTTCTTCTAGACTTATCATTGACAAACCCCAGTCCCCATAAGCTCTTAAAGGTGAGAAGAGGATCAGCACTTATAAGCAGAATCCCTAACCTTCAGATGTCCTAAAAATACTCTAAAAATATAATCATCTCATCAGTGCTGTGGTCTTTGAATATTTCTGATGTACTCCTGGACATGATCCCATTAAATTTTTCTAGGAGTCAGATAATCAAGTTGTCAGTTTACTATTTGCCGCTGCCGGTGCCTGGAAATGATGGGATCGCCATTTCGTGCCAGTGTTTAGAGACGCGTGCCTGAGCAGCAGCTCAATTCTGGCCCCTGGCAGAGCGACCCAGACACTCACACCTTGTCCCACCAGTCCCTTTTCAGGTGTCTCCACCTTCAGACTGTTGGGAATAGGATGATGAAGCACTGGGCCTTCTATTTTATTCCTTCATTTCTGTGGAAAGTACACATAGGCTGGATGAGGTTGACTTGATGTTGGCTCAGATTTGACCTGTGTGCCCTATCTGAAGACATCATGTTAATGAATATGCTGTATGCTTTTGCCAAAAGGTGCATTTTCTACATGTTAACCCTTCCAAGCTTGGGCGGCATGCAGACTGCTTACCTGGGCCTAGTGGCGACTGCTGTCCATGTACTTGTGTTCTGCCTATGACCAGGTTTTTCTCTCCCATCTCTGTTGAAACCTCTTTGTCTGGCCTTCCAACAAAGAGAAATTGTGTGAGACAGCTTTGCCCAGGACAGTGTCAGCAAATGTTCTTCGGGAAACAATGAGAGGCTAGATAGAAAACAAGTAGTCAACACTGGATCACATGAAACTGGGTTTCTTGCAGTGATATGTAGAATTTTAGAGACAACTGTGGATAATGGAGAGTGTTCAACCTACAATCAGAATGCCTTGGCCCTGAGTGCCAGCCTTGCTGCTCAGAAGCTGGATGACCCCTAGAAGGGTCTTAAACTTCTCTAGGACTCTATTTCCTTATATGAAAAGTGAAACATTATAGTGCCAAGAGAAATAATAAATGAAAAAGAGCCCATGAACTGTTCAAAGAGCAATAAAATGTCAGCTAGTATTGTATTTAGAAAAAAGTACTCTAATAATTTTATCACTGCATACTAAGTGTACAGCACATTAATTGGATCTAAATATTGCCTATTTTTTAGGAATATGTGCTTTTGGTTTGCTCAAAATTATGACTGTGAGGCCACCATCCAAATTACAGGATAGTCAAACGTTTAGAATTAATTTATTTCCATCCAAGTCCTACTTGATGCTTAATTAAGTGATTAAGTAGATAGTAGGAGAATTATGTTTTAATTTTTTTGGTCCCAGAGAGGTTTCATGCTATGGCAACTGTTTTTGAGTTGTCTTTCATTCATTGCCAATCAAAAAGGTATGGTCTATGAGCATCTTTCAAAACGTAGCATGCTAGTCTCTGAAAAAATGGTTTTCTTATATGCATTCTTAGATGAATCCTCTTTAGAACTGGTCCAAATGTGGGTCTCAACCTTCACTTTGTCCCTTCCCATTACTCATAGTAATTAAAGCCCTTTCTGTGTTCTGAGCACTGAATTGGCCACCAATAAAGAACAGTATCTCACGATTCTTGTACATCTGTATTGGGGACATAATGTGGCTTGGTGCCAGTGCCAGAAATGATGAGGTTGGCCTCAAAAGGCATATTGTGCTCACAGTGCAGTAAAAAGTGGGAACTGAAGGAGGTAGGATGTGGAATGGACCTCTTAGGTGGGAAGAAAGCCTCCATAGGGGTTGAGAGTGTGTTCAAGGGCACAGTGATGCTCCAAGATGGTGAAGAAACAGGGAGTTGAGAGTGATGGGCAGGTGAGTGATGCAGGACAAAAATAGCAGAGAAGGTGGGACCAGATGGTGGAAGGCCAGGCAGAGGAGACCAGCCAATGTGATGGGCAATAGGAGCAACATAGTCTTTTGAATAGAGAACGGGCATAAAAGTTCTCTTTTAGTAAAACTGCTCAAATGATGGTAGCTTACAGGGAGGGGAAGTAGCTGAGCCAGGGAAACCATCTTGGCAGCAAATAGAATGATTGGATCAGCAGCAGATGAGCTCAGGACTAAGAAAAAGTCTGAGAGCAAGAAACGTGTTGGCATACAAGCAGGACTTTGTGGTTGGCTGGATGTAGGAGACAAAGACCCTGAGAGAATAATAGAAGGACTAACAGGCCCTTGTGGCTTGTCATTTTTCTTGCATTTTGTGTTTCCTTGGCCTTAGGTGGCAGATGTGCTGTTGCAAATCTTCTTAAGGTAGAAAGCATTAGTGAACCACTCAGAAAGAAGACCAGGTGATCCAGGAAGGGGCCATTACCTGTGTAGGAAACATCTTAGAAATGCTTATAGAAGACATAGGAGTACCTGGCATGGCCCCATGAAATGTATCCTGCTTAGGAGAAAATTAGGTACCTTGAATTAGCAATGACCTGAACACTGCTCAACAGGCATATGCAAAAAGAGTAGCTTTGCTAGGTGAGCCTGAGTCTGGGGACATTCTAGATTTGTGGCAATTTGTGATTAATATGTTTGGGGATAATGTTAATGGTTCATGGCCGGTGAAAATTCGGCCATTCTATTTCAATTTTTTAATTTGCCTTTTGCATTAAGTTGATGATTTCTTTTTATTTATCAATGATCAGACTGTTAACACAGGCTGGTATCTTTCTATGAAGTGTCCTTTCTGGATTCTTATTTTTACCTTTGTGGGTAGAACCCCTATACCATTCAGCACATATGTTCTTTATAGATCTCTAAATTCTTCAGTACAGTAAATCTAGATGAATGAGCCAGATGCAATTCTACCTATCAAACCCATGAATGCATTCCTCATTACAAAGTAGCAATTACTGCATCGAGCATGCACTGGATCACTGGGGACAGAGACACACCTCACCTTGCCCAGCAGACCATGCTGCAACACCTGTTTTATGTCTGGAAACCTCCCTTTTTGTTCTACAATTGTAAATAGCATCATTAAGTTACATCATCTCAGCCGCACACCTTTTGGGAAAGAATCTGAAAAGGATGCAAACATGCCAAGCATCCTATTTTCATGATATTTATCCTTGTATACAGATGGGCTTTCCTATTTGTTACTATAAAAGTGAGACTAGCCTTGGGGAAAGAAAACAAAGATTGCTACTAACTAGTTCAGTGTTTCACCTTTCTCTCTGGGAAAAAAAGTCCTGCTTTCCTTTTATTGTAGGCACAAGTGTGGTTGTTTGCAAAGGCTCTTTTAATAGGAACCTGGTTCAAATGATCATTCTAATGAACTACAATCAGAATACTATTTGAAAATAGGAATGATTCTATCATTTTGAGTGTATTTGAGTATTGACTTCTTTTCTAGTCAAATCTCTTTTAGGATCTTGAGGAGATAAAATCATCTATAGTGGTAATAAAAATAACGCAAATGTTAGATAAACCAGCGCTGGCTGTTGGATCCACTGACTTCTCATATCTCTATATGCTCACTTTGGGAATCCATGAGGGAGAATTAATCAGGCTTCAACACTGCCTCTAGAGCAAAATCACATTGTATTAGGGTCAAATAAAATTAAACTGAAGTTGAAATGTAATTTAAAAGTCAATGTGTCTCAGTCATTAACTGCAGCACTCAGAATCAGACTTGTTCTTTCACGAGTCTCAGCAACCACAATTGTTGACTGGGGACCTTGATGGTCGAGGACACTCTGTTAGCTCTGTCAAGGCTATAGCCACTGATATAGAGCTAAGCCTTGTAGATGCAGAAAACTTGTCCCTCTAGAGCCGCCATACCTTCTTGGACTAGGAGACACTGCACCAATCTCAACAAAAATAATTGTAATAAAGATTTACTTTTTTCTTATCAGAATAATGGCTCCATTTATTAATTATGTATTAATTCTCATTGTCATTCTAAAAAAAATTCTGAGGAAGCTGGATTATTAACCCAGGGGATGATTTCCTTCATTTGCCATTATGGTTTTGCAGAAAGTTTGAAACCAATCACATTTACTTTTCTCATGTTTTTACTCATTTTCTCATACAAGGCCCAGAAGGGAACACCCAGCCTTAGAGAGAGAAGATGTGTGTGCTCATGCCTGTCCCCCAAAGTCTCAGCTTTCTTCCCTCCCCCAAATCCTTCTCTTTACCAGCAGTGTTGCAACTTAGAAAAGAAGTTTCTAGCACCCAAATTTCTTCAGCATTTCCTTTAAACCTGGGTCTTATTCATTAGGTATCTTTATAGCTAAAAATTCAAAATCAAACGAAGTCTTTTAATGGCTCACTTGAGCACATTAATTGCTTTTTATTACTTCCTCCAAAATATAGCTATCATCTAGTATAAATCAAAACTGAGGCAGGGAGCTAAACAGCATCCTCCAATGTCACTGGGCAAATGGGCGTTGGACCCCTGAATATCCTGACTCCTGTGGAACTCTGAACCAGCTCTCCATAAGCCACTGGTGTGCTTGTAGGAGGCAGCGGAGACCCCAGAGAGGCAAAAGGCTGGACACAATACTCTGAAATTGCATTGTGATGTCTGCATTAATATGTGATGACACACTGCAGTGACCTAGCCACACAATGGGAATGTCATAATGGAGTAGGAGATTGTCACTCCGCCTGGGGCTCCCTGGGAGTTCATTCAGAGAGGGGTGTTTTCATTTCATGGGCTTCTTAAAATTTTGTTTTAGAAAGGCAGCTTTGCTGGGATTTTTTTCCCCAGCTAAAACATTTCCTGCACTGGAGTGAACATTTTGTTTGTCGAATTGCTAATTTTATTACCTTCTTTGATGCTGTTGAAATATAACCTTCTGGCCCACAATACTCAGAACCATTTTGGAGGTCATCTGGTAGTGTTCTTTTTCTTCAAAATGAGAAAAAGCGTTTAATCTGACTATAGATGTCATTATCCCTTGCTTAAGTAGATGCAGATGTAATATTCAAGATGGATGTTGATTTTAAGGACAGGCAATACAAAGGACAGACACTAGGTAAGATTTGAGGAACTTCTTAAATCTTCTGCACCCCTCTGTACCTTGAAGGACTATCAAAGTGTCTCGAATATCACAAAGGAATTATATTCCTTTGCATGATGTTTCTTTGGCTCTGTGAAAAGACCCTAGAAAGGCAGTACCACTTAACATTTAAGACCTTGTTAGGGAGATGCATCTGATTAGTACGTGTCATTTGAAGTGTGTCTGATGACTTTTAGATGAAGCTATGACCCTTGGGCCACGCCACATGAATTGTTGGTGACTTGTAAATTTGGTCAGCATGACTATTTTGTGCCTATCTATACAGCTGTGTATGTGGTGGCAATGGCAGTAGTTTGTTCCCCCCTGGTCTGCACGCCACTGTTGCTTAGCATTTAAAGATCAGAGGGGTAAAAGTATCCCTCATGTAACCCCTCCTAACCTCGAGCTCCCATGCCTAGAGGCAGCCACTCTCCATTCTTCCAGTTTTTTCTGTTATTTGCTTCATATAGCTAAATGCTGTACTTACAATGCTATTTCTTGAGTTTTCAGCTTTAGGTATTATTTATTGACCTACTAAAATAAGGAAGGTTTAACTTCCTTATACCTTTCTGGAAACATACTTTCTCTCTCCCACCTTTTTCACATAGGAAGATTTTAACATTTGGTAACATTGATATCCAGGATTTATATTAACTTGATGATCTGCCTGTCTTCATGCTGAGTTATATAGTATACAAAGATTGAGCTTCTTTTCATACACCTTTTATTATTTTTTTGGAGTTGTTTTTTCCATTTGCATACTTTCCTATATACTTTCCATAAATTCATCCCTAAATGTTTATACATTAGTCTGCCCTTATCCACAGCGGTCTTGAAATGGATGTTTGAAGACCCCCAGTGGATGCCTGAAATTCTGGATAGTACTGAATCCTATGTATGCTATGTTTGTTTTTTATAAATCATAACTATGATAAAATTGACTTTATAAATTAAGTACTGTAAGAGATTAACAATAATAAGTGATAATAAAATAGGACAATTACAACAGTATAATGAGAACAATATACTGCAATAAAAATTATGAGAATGTGGTCTCTCTTGAAATATGGTACTTATATGAACCGTGTGGATATGCTTAACAGAGGGATGATGCACATCCTGGGTGAGATGGAACAGGACAGTGTAAGATTTCTTCACACTCTCCAGAAGGGCCCATAAGTTAAACCTTATGAATTGTTTATTTCTGGAATTTTTCATTTAATATTTTTGTACCACAGTTGACCACATGGGTAACTGAAACCATAGAAATCAAAGCCATGGATAACGGGGGAGTACTATAATTTAAATACAAACATTAGACTGAACTGACTGCCATCGAGACCTGCACCTCACTGGTTTTCTGGACTCTTCTGCCTGGACATCCTGGGATGGTTAACTACTCCGTTGACTGGATCCTGTTTCCTGGATCCCATATCAACCACTCATGGTTTTACTTTCCTTTTGGTGGATCATATCTTCTACTAAATTCCGGAAGAAAATGTGTGTGAAAGATAAAATTTAAATCACTATCTTATTTTCTACATTTATCCATAGTCAATGGTTTGGCTGGGGATAGATATCTAGATTGCCTTAAAGTTATTGCCCATTCATTGTCTTCTAGCTTCTGGTGCTGAGAGCCCTGAGGCTGTTCTGATTCTTCATCCTTTGTAATAAACTCTTTTCCCTACCCCTAGAAGCATTTTAAAAAGATCTTCTTTTGATCCAAGTATACTGAAGCTTCAAGAGTATGGTACTTTTTATTTATATTTTTATATCTAGTGTTTATTCTGTGGATAGGTCATTGGCAGCCTGGATACTCGCATTCTTCAATCTGGGAAATTTTCTTTAATTTGTTTCTAATTTCTTCCTCTACATTTTCCTTGTTTTCTCTTTCTAGAATTTCATTAATCAAAAATTTTATCTTGTTTACGAAGCATTTAATTTTTCTTATTTTGGCTTTATTTTCCATCTTGTTGATTTTGTTCTAGTTTATGAATAATTTCATGATATTTTCCTTCTGTTAAATGTTTAATTTTCATTATATTTTTAATTCCTAAGAACTCTTATTTTTTCTTCGAGTGTGATTTGGATATCATTGTTATTAAGATGCAATATCTTCTCTTTTTTTCCTGACATTATTAGGGATTAGTTTTTCTTTATTTTTTTGCATTTCTTCTGATCTCTGCCCAAGTTTTTCTTTGCTGTTTGTTTCTTTGTTTTATCCTCAGCCTTTCTCCTTCGCACCTTTTCTCACATGTCTGGTGACTTAGTGGCTACAGGAACATTTAAGGGCAAGACTAAATAGCAGTGCACAGTCAGCTCGGAATGGGTCATGAGAACCTACTGTTAAATTTTCAGGAATTTTGTGAGCCCATTGTAATATATTTCCATTACTAAAACTTAAACTGTATTGTATAAACTCACAATTAAATAAATTATATGAACAACAAAGGTAATAAATACTCAAAACGTCATTCCAACTACATTTACTGTATTTTACTATTGTCCATACTTTTATCATTCATGTCTATCATATGGTAAATATACTTACTATATGATGGCATGCTTCCCAGTTTTCTTCCAAACTCTGCATTTAATAACATCGCAATGAAATCAGCTATGGTGGGAATATTCACACTGGAAACTGGACAACATTACTGAGCAAGGCTCTCCCAAATCTCCACCCCGCACTGGAGAGCCTGTTGTTAACACATTTACCAGCACACCACTGCAGTAACCCTGTTCTTTTTTTTAAATTTAATTTTATTATTAGTTTCAAGTATACAGTACATTGGTTAGACATTTATAAGAGCTTGTGAAATGATCTGCCTGATTACTCTATCTTACCTCAGGCTCCACACATAGCCATCACATTAATACTGACTGCATTCCCTATGCCATACTCTCCATCCCTGTGACCATTTATCAACTACTAATTTGTACTTTTTTAAACCTTCACCACTTTCTCACAGCCCCACCCCCATGCCCCACCCCTCTGGCTGTCACCAGATCATCCTCAACATTTTTGATTAATTTGTTCTTTTTGTTCCTTAGATTCTGTATATAAGTGAAATCATATGGTATTAACCCCATTCTTTATACTATAACTAGTGTTTACTTATCCAGAAGATATCCATTTGGGGTTGTTTTCCAAATGTGAGCATTAATTTGCATTGATTAATGTAATGACCCCAACCTCAGCCCAAGGTTCCAGGACTCACAAAGAAATGCCCCTTTGTGAACAAACTTCTTTCCTCAGCTGGCAGAAATTCTTTCTTTCCTCAGTCAAAACTCAATTTCCTCTAAACAAAGACCAAAACTTTGGCTAATAGTCTTTCTAAATTTTACAAAAACATTTTATAAAAATGTTCGCCTTACAGTTTTGAAATGACTACTTTCCAAAGAACAAGGCTATTCCAATGTAGATTTTACTTCTCAGTAGGAGTGTTGCGATTCAATTCTTTTGTATGTTTAAGAAACTATGGATTTTGTAAGGTATGCATTTTCTATTCTTTTATTTGAAAATATTTATAATAGTAATTAACACCATACTCTGCAAAAAATGTTTAATATTTACTATAAAGGGAACGGTAGCTATGAATGCCCATTGCAATGTGATATTTTAAAACATTCAAAATGGAGAGTCCTATAGTTAAGAAACAAGACATTTTTGAAAATTAAATCATATACATATATCATTTATAACAAAACTAATATTCTCTAGGCTCAATATTTTAGTCTGAAAATTATGACACTGTGACTAAGAAAAAATATAAACAGCTAGAATAAGACAATCAAGAAGAAATGAGATAATAGTGTTCAGATGAAACAATTAAATATGAATTATAACATAATTACAGACCCCCCGATGGGTAAAGAAGAAAGCTACTGATGATATAATAGTGTTTTCTGTAATGTCTACTGCTGTTTAGGCTAAAAAGATATTTATTCCATTGCAAATTCTTCTATTTTATTGTTTTAAAGTTTCTCAAATGTTCCTTTAGACTGGGAGTTTATGTGCTTTAATTGAGTCAAAAATAATAATATTGAAAAAGTTTAATCAGAGTCCCAGTGGATTTGTCCATCAGAATACTTTTCTTTTAAGAGCTCCACTGATAGTTATGGAAACATAATTTCTCCCAATGTGGTTAAAGTTAGCCATCATTTCAAATTATCAACAGTACAAATTTTGAAGTCACCAGGAACTTATTGTCTAAGTAGTTTGATATAAAATTTATTTAAAAGTTGAAAAAAATTAAATAGACTATCTACTTGTACAGGACTATTATAATTATTCTGACCTTAAGGTTTAAAAAGTTTTTTGTCTTATATACTTTCATTCAGTAGTAAAAGTGGTCAAAGTGACCACTTTAAATTGAAAACTTATTTTCTGGAATTATGCAGGTGAAAGTTGAGGGAAGAATTTATGTTTACATATGAACATAAACATATTCATATGCACATACATATACATAAATACATGATTATAAACATACACATTTATACACATATACATATTTATGTACCTTCACAGAAACACAATTATATATTCATAAACATAAACATACATATTGTATTTCTATTTGTATATGTATTCATGCTTATGTATATATATACATATATATAAATGCACACATTCATAAACATTTATATATACACATATCTATTTATTTAATGCAAATACTAAAATAATACAAATATTCATACAAACATCCATACCTATACAGATATATCCATATACATGAATGTATTCATGAATATATGCACATTCATGGACATATTCATGTACATACAGAGAAAGATAAGTTGGTGCATTTTGTGACTCATGCCATCAGAATCAGGTTATAGTGTTTGGGGAATTCAAATGCCACGATAGCAGCTATTCAGATTTGTATTTTATTTACTTTTAAATTAGTGTTATAGTCATGAATTGTTGGCACACTCTGGCACCTGTACCCAATTTGATTTCTCAATGGCCCTGTTAGTAAATTTATCTACGATTGTGTTTGGCTTCCCTTAACTTCAGTAGATTAGGGCAAAAACATATATGATGGCTGATCTGGATCTTTCATTTGTAAATTTATATTGTCTCTTTTAAAATAAAACTTATATTTAATGTAATTTATGGTTATTATAAAAATGTGGGAAATATGGAAAAATATGGATTGACAGGAGCTGTTGAGCTACTGAGATGGTTACTGCAGCTGTAGCATTCAAATGGAATAATGGTATATTTCTTTTTTTTGTGATTATTATTTTATGGTGCTGAGATTCTGGTTTTCTTCTAGCAGTGCTTTGGCATAAGCATTTTTCAGTGATATTAAAATTATTTGTCAACAGTTTGCAATGATTGTAAAACATTCCAGCATATAGCTGCCATTTAATTCACTTATTCCTGGCTTTATTATTGAGCATTTAGTTGCTTTCCATGTTTTGTGGTATCAGGATTATCTCACGGTGATCATCTTTGAATTAAGGATTATTTTGTAAGAATAGATTTTCAGAAGTAAAGTAACTGTGACAAGAGATATAAACACTTTTAAAAATATTTTTTAATTTTTCAATTACAATTGACATTCAATATTATTTATATTAGTTTCAGATGTAAGGTATAGTGGTTAGACATTTATATAATTTACATAGTGATCGCCACAATTTGTCTAGTATCCATCTGGCACTGTACATAGTTCTACAATATTATTGACTATATTCCTTATGCATATCTCTGTGATTATAAATTGTAACTACCCATTTGTACCACTTAATCCCTGCCCCCTCTTTACCCATTCCCCTAACTGGACCTTTCCCATCTGTCAACCATTAAAATGTTCTCTGTACTTATGAGATTGTTTATATTTTGTTCATTTATTTTGTGTTTTAGATTTCACATATAAGTAAGATTATATGGTATTTGTCTTTCTCTGTCTGACTTATTTCACTCAGCATAATACCCTCTAGGTCCATCTATGTTGGCACAAAAGGTAAGATTTCATTTTCTTCAATAGCTGAGTAATATTCCATTGTGTATATGTAGCACTTCTTTATCTGTTCATTTACTGATGGACAGTAGGTCCATCAGTTAGGTTGCTTCCATGTCTTGGCTATTGTAAATAATGCTACAGTGAACATATGAATGCATATATCTTTTTGAATTAGTGTTTTGGGTATCTTCAAATAAATACCCAGAAATGGGATTACTGGGTCCTTCTTTTTAAAAAATTTGTATATTTTTATTTTCTCAATTATAGTTGACATACAATATTATATTAGTTTCAGGTGTACAACACAGTGAACAGACATACAACTTATGAAGTGACTACCCTGATAAACCCAGTACCCATCTGACACCATACAGTTATTATAATACTATTGATTATATTCCCCATGCTATACTCTACATCCCCATGACTATTTTATAACTACTGATTTGTATCTCTTAAACCCCTCCCTGCTTCACCCATCTCCCACCACCTAAACCGACAACAATCAAAATGATCTCTGTATCTGTGATCTTGTTTCTGTTGTTTGTTTATCCTGTTCTCAGATTCCACATAAAATATTTGATGACTTACTCCACTCAGCAAAATACCCTCTAGATCCATCTGTGTTGCAGATGGCAAGATTTTATTTTATTTTTTATGGCTGAGTAATATTCCATGGCATATATATATATACCGTTTCTTCTTTATCTTTTTACTTATTGATAGACACCCAGAATGCCTTAATTTCATGGCTACTGTAAATAATGCTGCAATGAATATATGGATTTACATGTCCATTCAAAGTTGTGTTTTGAGTTTCTTCAGATAAATACCTAGAAGTGGGATAATTGGGTCTTTGTTTTAAAGTCTATTTTATCTGGTATAAGTATTGCTACCCCAGCTTTTGTTTTGTTTGTTTCCATTTTTACGAAATATACTTTTTTCATCCCTTTACTTTCAGGCTATGAGTGTATTTTGATCTGAAGTGAGTCTCTTGTAGACAGCATATGTAAAGGGCTTGTTTTCTTATCCTATTTTATGATTGAAGTATTTAATCCATTTACATTATAAGTAATTGTTGCTATGTATGTAGTTATTGCCATTTTATTATTCATGGTTTTTAAATCTTTTTTTCATTTTTTTTCTGCTTCTGAAAGAAGTCCCTCTAACATTTCCTGTAATACTGGCTTGGTGACAATGAACTCCTTTAGCTTTTTCTTATTTGGGAAGCTCTTTATCTGTCCTTCAATTCTAAATGATAACTTTCCTGGGTAGAGTAATCTTGGTTGTAGGTCCTTGCTTTTCATCACTTTAAATATTTCTTGCTAATCCCTTCTGGCCTGCAAAGTTTCTGTTGAGAAATCAGTTGATGGTCTTATGGGAGCTCTCTTATAGGTAACTCATTGCTTTTCTCTTGCTGCTTTAAAGATTCTTTGTCTTTAAACTTTGATGTTTTAATTGTGATGTGTCTTGGTGTTGGCCTCTTTGGGTTCATCTTGTTTGGGACTCTCTGTACTTCCCAGGTTAGGGAAGTTTTTAGTCATTATTTCTTGAAATAGATTTTCAATTCCTTGCTCTCTCTCTTCTCCTTCTGGTATCCCTATGATGTGAATGTTAGTATGCTTGATGTTGTCCCAGAAGCCTCTCAAACTATCCTCATTTTTTGTATTTATTTTTCTTTTTGCTGTTCTAATTGCATGTTTTCTGCAACCTTATCTTTTAAATTGCTGATTTGACCCTCTGCTTCATTTAATCTATTGCTGATTCCTCCTAAAATATTCTTTATTTCAGTTATTGTAGTCTTTATTTCTGATTATTTTTGTTTGTTTGTTTTCTACTTCCACTTTTATGTTTTATAACTCTTTGTTAAAGTTCTCACTAAGTTCATTTACTCTTTCCTAAGTTAATTGAGCATTCTACAACCAGTGTTTTGAACTCTGCCTCTGGTAGTTTGCTTGTCTTCATTTTTCTTTCCCTGGAGCTTTGTTCTGTTCATTCATTTGGGACATGTTTCTTTTTCCATTTTGGCTACCTATTTGTGTTTGTTACTGTGGGGCTGCTATGTCTCCTAGTCTTAGTACTGAGCAACTTTATACAGTTGGTGTGCTGTCCCAGTGGCACAGTCTTCCTGGTCACTTGAGCCAGGTGCTCTAAGTATGCCCCTCGTATGGGTTGTAGTTGAGCCTTGTTTGCTATTTGCTCATCAAGGGGAAGGAATGACCCTTGGGCTAATTGGTCGTGATGACTAGCCATGACCAGTGGAGGAACTGTTGTGCATAGGCTGACCCTACAGAACAGGATTTACTTTAGCAGAGGTCTGGTGCTTGCCTTCTGCCCTTTGGGTGTGTTGTCCCCATTGTGTGATCTCGGGTGGTGCTCTGGCTAAGACCAAAGCCAGCCAGCAGGCATGCAGGCTGTGGCCTCCTGGGAGGGACCCTGCCGCAGACCAATTTCAGCTGTAGCCTGTGCCCTGCCCAGGGCCACCTGGCATGAGCCACCAATCAATCTGCAGATGACTGCCACCCATGCTGGGCTTGGAAGTGCCTTGAGAGACCAATCGGCAAATTGAGGCTGGCTACTGCTAGTGCTAGGCATGGGGCTGCTTAGCAAGAGGTACAAGGCATGCTGAAGCCAGATGCTGCTTGTTTAGGTTTTGTGATCCTTTGAGAGATTTTAGGAAAGTCTGCAGCATGAGTCAAAACAGGCTGTTTGTTTGCAAAATCTACTGAGAGAGGCTTGGGTGGACCCACAGTTTGGGAGAGGGTAGGCTTTCATGGAATCACCAGGGCTGTGTGACCAGTGTTAGCTAAATTGATGGAGACTCCGATATGGCACCCACCTGGGTCTTCAATCTGACGGAGGAGGGCTCACCAAAGGAAATCTGCCCTTTGCCCTCTGCCAGCACTTCTGTCTGAGAGAAAGCTGCCTCTCCAGCCCTCACCCTGATTCCAGACAACTCAATTGCTCCCCGTATGTCCCAGCACCTTTCAAGCTGCTGCCCCATTGCTGGACCTCAGAGAAAGTAAGTCCATCACTGAGTAGGTTTTTGTGTGGACCCCTTAAGAGGAAGGTCTGTGATTCCCTTAGCTCTCCATCTCACTCAGCCACAATCTCCACTGATTTCATAGTCAGAGTTGTGGTGACTTCTCTTTCTATCACTGGGAACCCGATGTGTGGCCGGGACCCCTCTCTCTTCCATGAGAACCCCCACAGCAGAGATATTTCTACCAATTTTTAACCACCACATGAGGATGTGGGACCATTTTGCATCTCTGTCCCTCCTACCAGTCTTGCAGTAGTTTCTTCTGTGTGTCCCCAGTTTTAGGACTTCTGTTCAGCTGGACTTCAGGCGACTGCCAATGATGGCTATTCTGTAGTTTAGTTATAATTTTGATGTGGTTGAGAGGAGGTGAGCACAGCATTTACCTACTCTGCCATCTTAACAGGAACTCAGATATGAACATATTTAAGGCTTCTGATATATTGCCAAATTGTTTTCCTTCCCCAACAAGTGGTTTGAATTTTCACTTCCACTGGCAATGTGTGAGCCCATATCTTGCATGTTTTTGAACTTGGCAGTGTTTCTAAGTGCCTTGACTTCAGCACTGAGGTTCACAGATCATCCTCTGTTTTTCCCATCATCAGCTTATTGGTGGGCGGGTGTGGGAGGCATTTTTGTTTTCTATATGATTATACCATTTCAAACCCTCCAGAGATCCAGGTAAGATTTTTCTCAACCTGCCCGTTCCATATTCTGTGCCCTGGGAAAGTCAGTTTCTTTCTGGGTGCTTTCTCATGATCTTCTCTGGTTTTAGCTCATGCTTCTGCTAAATTTGGTCAGTTTTAAACTTTTTTCATTATTTATCATTTTTTTCTATTCCATGTTGACTCAGATATGAAACTCAAGCCCTTCTTTGGCTTCCTAAAAGCAAGCAAACAAGAGTCCAGTCCTTTCTTAGAAAGAGAAGAACAGCTGGAATATGGAGTGGGCAAGGGGCTGCATTGAAGCAAGACAGATTTCCAGTTGAATATTAGACATGGTTCAGGGTGGACCTCTGGGTCTCAGCCAGGGCCTTTTCATCTGGTCCTGCTCCTCTGTCTTCTCCCCTCTTCCCATTCCTTCCCATTCTCTTATTGACCTCCAAATTCCTCTCACTCTATGCACAGCACCATACCTCCTCCATAACCTGCCCCCAGTGGTCTCAAGATCAGGCTTTTATATCAAAGAGTCAAAGAAGTCCATGGGACAAAAGACCTTCTCTTGAACAAGCCCTACTCTCTTTAGAAGGGAGTTGAGATTCTAGTGGCAGTATGTCTCCCTAGTTACAACAAAATTTCATAAATAATATAGTACATCTTCTAACCTTAGGGTGATGATTTTCAGAGTTATGGCCATTTAGTAGCACTGATCACTAAATCTGCTTTTTCTCTTTATTCCCTCCCTCCATCCCTTTCCTTATAAAATTTAAATTCTCTCTCAGGCTAGTGCCTACTTCATAGGGTTGTAAAATGGTCTGCTTTAGATTTCATCATTTTATAAACAAATACAAAATATAAATAAAAGTTCTTGTGAAGTATGAGTGTGGAGATGAGTATGAAGGACTGAAGGCCACTGGCTTTCCTCTTCATCGTTTGGAAGTGAGGGTGACATTTAAAGACTAGAGTCTTGGAAAAGATAGAGGGAAGATGCTATAAAATGACAGGGATAAAATAAGAATAATGAAGATAACTCATCTTCCCTATGAGATAGGAATCAGGTTGTTTTAGTAGTTGCTTTCAATTTGTAGGCTATGGGTTAAAATGGCTTTTTAAACGTTGGTCCCTAGATCAGCAAGCAGGGTGGACCTCCCAGGGAACTTGTTATGAATACAGAGTTTCAGGTCTGGCTCGACCCCTGATGGCCTGAATCAGTTCTCTTGGTGCAGCCGCAGGGTTGTGAATTTTAACTAGGGCTCCAGATGCAATTGCTGAACTCTCTAGTCTGAGCATCATGGGGCTAATGATAGCAGTCCTGCCTCTTCTGAAAGATGGGGCTTTGGGCTTTGCTGGCAGACTGTGTTGGACCGTGTCTGTGACATGTGGCTGTGATGTGTGGATTGAGTGGGTTCCCCTGTCTTGCTGCATTTCCGTAGTTTCTTTGACAGTAGTTGAGATGTTCAGCAGGGTTAGGATGCTGGGGACAGCACACTCCACAGGAGTATCACTCATAATGGTTCATGATGACAGAGCTGGCACCTTTTTATGTAATTATAGTCCGTACTTACTCATTATATTCTACTTAGCTAGATCTATACTTCAAGTAGATGTAAGACATAATATGGGAATATTGTGTATGTATAATGCGTATGTGTGTATCCACCCACATTCAATACCTACGCAGATAATACCTTATAATAATGTGGTATACCAGATTTTTAATCAAAGCATCCCTTTGTCAGGGTACAAAACTAATTGTGTTGTTGTGTGTTGGAGGTCAAAGTTGTTATAATAAAACATCCATCTTGGAGCTTTTTAGAGGAACCTGTTTAAAAAGGTTAAAGTGGGTAATTATCACACCCTAATTTACAACTACTTGGCAATAAGAGTTGCTTTTCAATGAACCATTTATTCATGATCCGCTGCTCCACACTGCAGGATTCTTCTTGACTAGGTTAGGAAATGTAATTAATAAATGATAGGATTATTTATGGTTCATGGTGCCAGATTGGGAAATACAATGATATACAGAATGAGCTAAAAATTATTCTGACAAGCAGCCTAGCAGAATTTAATCCATGGATTGAATTGTCATAACACTTGGTATAGTAAAGTGAATTCTGGATGGAATTCTGAGATGTTTCTGCGTGTTGACCTTACTCTTTCTTTTTTGTGCTGATAGAAAGCAGTCATGTTCCTTCCAAAACGAAGTTAGGGAGCAACCTGTATGTCTTGGTCTGGGTGTGTCTGGATGGTTTTTTGTTTTTTGGTTTTTTTTGGACAGCAGAAAGAGTAAAGGGATGTTCTTATGATTACCGAATCGAGAAACTCTCTCTAAATGATGGTTCAAACATAAATTAGGACTCAGATTAGAGAAGATAAAAAGAAACTTGACATACTCAGAAAATGTGACTTCATATTATAAAGTGAGAACAGTCCTGTTCAGTCTGTGCAACCAAGTTTTTCCAAAAATGATTTTTTTTTGCATTAAAAACAAAAGTTTATAATGGTGTTTGTTCTCTAAGTGTCTCAGGATGTGGTACATAGGAAATACTTAATAAACAACATGTATCATTGAAAATCGAGACTTATTTTGACCACATAAGATGCCAGAGCTCCAGCTTGTCTCTCTGGGGACTGTCTGGGAAGACTGGAAACAAGCCATAGGATTTGCATACTTCCATTAGTACCTGACTCCAAGATGGCCATGACCACAGCAGTGACAGCAGCTGCAACAGCCACTGTAATTCTGATTGATTGAGTTTCCGAGATGTGCCAAGCACTTTGCTATATATTTTGTGATTTGTATAGTTTATCCTCACTATACCCTGGAAGGTAACTGATGCTATTCCAGCTCCAGATGAGAAATTTGGGCTCAAAACTTAAGTGATTTGTCCAGTGTGTCACAGCTTCTGTGGAACAGAATAAGTTGGGGCTTAGGATCTAAGAGCAATGACCTTATCCATGAATATATAAAATGTGCATTGTTTGTAAGCCACCCACTGTGCTAGGCACTTACTTCTTCATGCACTTTTATAGTGTAACCTGCATGCTATCCCAAGAAGTAGGTTTTATGTAATTTATACTTATATGTTATTATTAGTAGTAAAAAGTAGGGTCCCTGAGTGGTGGGGAGTGACAAGACTACAAAGGAAAGAATATACACATCTGGTATTGTCCTCTCATTTATGGTCCATGGAAGAAGCTGACAGGAAAGTGACTGGAGCCCTAGTCTAGAAAGAGCTTCATCTAGGTCAGTGGTTCTCAATTCTTTTCAGCCCAGTACTTCCCCCATTATTACAAATAATTTGGAATGTCCGTTTTCTACCTGGACTGAGTTGACTAGAATCTCCTCCCCACAACTCATTCAGGTCCACCAGGAACTTGTGTGTGTGACTTATTTGGAAATTGGGTCTTTGCAATGCAGTTTGTTAAGATGAGGTCATACTGGGGTAGAATAGGCCCTAATCTAATGACTGGTGTCTTTATAAATAGAAATTTATGTGGATGTCTCACTTGAACATTCAAAAATCACACGAGAATAGGAGCAGATCTTACTTGGGTGGGGATCTGAGGATATTCAGCGGTAGTTAGCATCTCTTGTCTCTATCACTAAGTGCCAGAGAATATCCAAACATCGTGACAGTCAAAATCAGTCCCACATGTCTCCAGATGCCCCCTCCAGAGTGTGCACCAGCTTCTCTGAGAAATGCAGATGTAGGTATTGTTAATGGCACCAGGTCTGTAAGATGCTTTGGGGTTTTGAATCATGATAAGAGTGGATGCATGATTTTGTTTTGTTATGGGCATTACTTCAAAATTTCTTTGGGTAGGGTCACTTGTTAGGTGACTCTGCAGCCAGTGGGACCATTTTCCTAGCTCCTGAAAAGCAGGTTCAGGCCAAGCAAGGGATACCCAGAGCTCCTAGACGTAGCATCTCCATAGATGAGGCTCTGGAGATGCAATTGTGGAACTTGGCATATATAGGGTTCTGTTACTGCCTGAGTTTTAAATTGATACTTCCAAAATCCTGTTTAGAAAGGAGAGTTGTATATATATATATATATATATATATATATATATATATATATATATATATATATATATATATATGTATGTATATATATATATATATATACATCCTTCTCCAGCTGCAGTTCAGATAAGGAGGTTGAGAAATGACCTTATTGAATGTGGGAGTCAGCTCTTCAGTGGTAACAATTGCCATGAACTATGCTGAATCTTCCTTTCATGACACATGTTGTATTTGTGGGGTTGTACCCCACACCTATGCTGTTTAGAGACACTGCAGAATTTTCTGGCTTTTTTCTTGTACTTAACAAACATAAAAATATTCTATTCTGACAGGGCTAAAAAACACAAGTGCTTTTATGTCAGAAATAGTTACTCTTAATTTTGAATTGTTCAGGTAGAAATGACACAATTTGTGAATCAGACATCGATTTCCATTCCTTCTTGACTTGTCAGTATTGTCTCAATTTTATTCCTTAGCAGCGTTACCCAATTAGGAACAGCAGCTGGAGAAATAAAATTAAAGTTGTTCATGACATTAGGTTTTAAAGTTCTGGTAAAATGGTTGATGGGTAATAAAGTGTACATGTGATAAAAATGGATGATTGGGATTTGATTTAGCCATGCCCTTCCTATTCTTGGAGAATTGATGGTTTAGATGCCCTAAGTATTATTTTATGTAATGGAATAACTTGCAGCTTTTTTGACAGACAGAGCAATATTTCTTTACCCCAAATTCTATCATTGTGGCTTTTGAGCTTCACTTAATATTTTGAATAATGAAATAGAAGGCTCTTTGTTTGGCAGCTTGAGAGTAGAACATCACTGAGAGATGAAAGTGCTGGAGTTAATCAGGCTGAATAGCACTGACATTTGCAAGAAGAGATTGTGGGTGAATTAGGATAGAGATGTTCTTAAAGTTGAACTGATTCATCTGTGATTTTAGAGAAAAAACTTAAAAGCACAATTAAGTTTTCCTGGAAGTATTTTTCTCCATGGAATTGAATTTCTGCATCTGATTCCAAAACTGGTATATTACAACACCGCTGTTCATAAAGAATCTTAGATGTGAGTGAACTGAAAGGAACAGTTTGGGAGTCTTCCCATGTATTTTTTTTTATTACCAAATTCATTTTTTTTTTAGGTGTAGAAGGAATATTTGAGTTTCATTGCTAATCCATTCAACACTAAGTTGTTACTTAAGTTCTAAAGCAGTCTTGTAGAGAGGCATCTATCTGCTCTCCCCCAAATGAGCTACAGTGCTGGGGCTGGAGCCTCCGTTTTTTCCTGATGTTGGTCGATACTTCAGAGCCTCTGTTTTGATTTGGATGCTCGTTTTCGGATAGGAGATTCAATTCTGTCAATTAAAGTAGAACACCTGCTTTTTCTCTGATTTTTCAGTAGATTTACATTTTAAAAAGCAAAGCAGGTGCTTGAATTTTGTAGTATTATAATGAAATGGAAAATTGTCAATGTCACCAAAGTGATTGAAAAATTTCCAAAATGAAGTTGAATTCATGAAATATTATGAAGCTGTGAGACCAGAATTCCAACATGGCTTTCAAGGAGTGTAGTGGAAGAATTTTGAGAGACTGATTTTTTATGTACCCAAACCCCAGGACTTTATGAGTTTTCCGGGGGTGGGGGTGTGTGTGTAAAAAAAAGGAGTGTCAGGAAGCAATTTTATGTAGTATGTTTAATATAGCATTTGTGAATAGCAAATTGTCAGGAACTCTTAGGAGTGCTATTATATCTGTGATTCTGGAGCCAGGAAGAGAGAGATATGGGAAATTGCAGCAATTATAGTCCCATCTCATTGATTAACGCCGATTGCAAAATAGTCACAAATATATTGGCATTGCAGCTTCAGTCTGTTTTACCTAATGACGTGCATGCCAATCAAACCAGATTTATCAAAGGAAGACATTAAAACAACAGAGGCAGCACCATTTATCATCTCAGTGTATGAAACTTAATGTATATAAGACAAACTCCAGCAAATCTTTCCTGAACGAATCTCTTCCCAATTCCGATGTTTAATTTGCAATCACTGTTTCTTGGCTTAATCACAAGACACAAAGACAGTTAACTTTAAAATGCTACGTTTTGATATTTAAAAAAGCTGTCAAATTGGATGGTCCTGTTACAGTCATATAGAGAATCACTGGAAAGAAAAAAACCTGAAAGCCATATAATATCTTCCCTGGAAAGAATAATTAGTTCAGGAATTATGTTTATATTTATGTATCTTTTCACCAAAAATGAGTGGTTATACTTTGACGAAGTTCCCAAGCATATGAAGGTTGTTTACATTTCCAGATTTTATGTTTTATTTTCTAAGTCTTGTTTCACAAGAGCATTTGTTTCATATCAGGCAGCAACATTGGATCCCTATTATTATGTTCTATACCTTGTCCTATATCTTATTCTTTATTTGTTCTATGACTTGTCCATATCCTATGCGGGAACACCTTTGGTCAAAGAAAAACTGTAGAAATAAAATTTAAAGCATTTGGCAAAGCTTTCCTCTCTTACCTTGCTTTTTCGCCCTGTATGAACGTAAATACAAATTTATGTTGAATCAAGAGTGACAGGGATTTGGAAAGATAATGAGGCCCTTTTTATCCTGACTTTTATGTGGTAATTGTAGGATATCATTAGATTTCGAGAAAGATTCTTTCTACAATTGAGAATCTACTAGATGTATTTGGTTGGTATTCAGGAAAAACTTTGTAGTACCCAGACCTAGATAAAGCTCATTAAAACTAGGATATTTAGTTTGTTGTTGACTTAAAGCTAAAACCAGTCATGGACAAGAAGTAAGCCAGTCTTACGCTGAAAATGTATAAATTGCCAGTGCACCTCAAAAAGGGTTGGGTGTAAATAAAACCAGCGGCCTTTATTTTAAGCCAAGGAACCACCAGAGAAGCCTTGGAGAGGCCTGGCCAGATCCTCCCCTGCCCACCCACACCTTATCTGCCTCCAGAACTGCGAGAGAATGAAGTTCTGCTGTTTAAGCCATCCAGTCTGCGGAGCTCTGTCACAGCAGCCTCAGGACACTAACACATCTAGTCTACAGAGAAATATTCTAGGGCGCATAATGTATTTATTCATATAGTGGCAGATAATGTTTGACAATCCCTCAGATACAGTTGATCTAGAGTTTTTTGCTTATGCATTTCACTTCCTTCAAAACTTTTTCTTAACTGAAAGTACTTAGCACTAAAGGTAAGTGCATACTGCATTCACGAGCAATTCTTAGCTTTTTAATCTTTGCTTCCCATTTATTATTATTCTTTCAGAGATTTTGTTAAAACCTTTTAAAAAATAAACTTTATAAAGCTTTTGTATCTTGCTCTGGAAAGAAAAACCCATGCCCGATTCCTGAGGTGACCGACAGCAGGACAAGAATTCTTTGAGGCTTTTAGGCTGTTTATGGTCATCATTATTATTACCATCTTCAGCACTTTCTCATTCCTGTTCATGCCCAATTGTGTCTCTGCCTTAGTTCAGAAATAGAAAGAGAGAGGCTGGATGCAGAGGAGGTCTAGAGGCCTGTGCTCTTCTCTTTCTGGTCCTCTCCCTGCTTAGACTGGGTGCTTTGAAAGCTGCATATGTCGAAAACACAGAAACAGAATCATACTTAGTCTGAAAAATTCCTACTAAGCTTTTTACTAATGCCTAATTGCAAAGAAAGGAAAACCAGAAGAGCTAGTGTGGCTTGATCTTGTCACATTGTCCAGGGTGTTCGGAATTTTTTTCTTGACTTTGCTTTGCTGCCTAATATCTTGGACAATCTCTTAGAACGATAAATCCTGAAAGTTCCTGATGCACCCACCAGCATCCAAGTGAAGTCAGTGATTTAAATTCTTTTTTCCCTTTGAGGTGGTGCAGCAGCGTTGGTTATGTGACAAGCATTTTGGGGAAGATTATTAAGTGATTCAATGCTACTTTACTTTCTGGAGCTACTAGGGGAGATTCTTTACAGAAGAACTAGAGTGGTTTAAAATGTTAATAGGATTTGGTGTATGATTAAAGAGAAAATGTAGGAATTTGGAGTGAAGGGAAAGTAAGGCCGCAAGAAACTGTCAGTGGTTCATGGAAGAGGCAGCCAGTTAGGAGGAGTGTTCAGCTGCCTGACTGCAGATGTCTCTTCTCCCCAGCCACCACCAACTCCAGCTGATTCTAACTTCCCTTCATCACTCTGACACAGCCATCTACCCTCATCCCACATTCTCGTGACTGCTCACAGGCCTCATCCTTCACCTGTACTCATGTTATGGTTCAACTGCTAAATTTCCAACACGCTTTTCTATCTTTTTCCACCTGAATTTGGAATTTAAAACACTTGACCTCCACCCTGCTTCTGTGTACATGTTGTGCAAATGAGCCTTCATGAGAAATAAATGCAATTGTTTGAAACACCCAGGAATATAGGCCCTTGGCTGTAGCAGCAGGCTTAGAATGCCTCAGGAGTTCCATAGTTTGTTTGTTTGTTTGTTTGTTTCTTTCTTTCTTTCTTTTTTTCTTTTTTCTGGAAAATATTTGCTGCTGTTTTGACTTTCAGCATAATTGAGACAACATCTTGATATGCATAAACTCCAAGGCCATCTCACTTCAGGTAGATGAAAATGTCACTTGGGTCTAATTAAATGATTGTTTTGAAACAATTTTCAGAAAACAGCTCCAAAGACGCCGTGTTCTCTCAGGCTCAATAAGTTGTGCCTGCCCTCCAAAGCTAGGATCGCCCCCACAGTGGCTCCTTCTGCCTCCCTAGCCACTTGAACAACTTTCCATCCAGGTACAAACCCATAGAAACCTTGTCACTCTTTATCAGGAAACATTTCTCTCTGACTGTTGAATAAGTAGAGAGAAGGTGCCATCAGAACACACTCATTACAGTGTTTTAAATGTCTCTTAGTATTATATTTGTTGGTGAAATGAGCTACCATCCCCTTAAAGGCAGCGGTATTCACCTTGATAGGCACCTCTGTCCTGACACTGAAGCTCTGAGGGCAGCAGAGAGATCTTTTATAATAGCATCATAAAATGCTCACCTCTGATCAGCAGAAGAAAGTATGCTATAATCAGAGCTGGCATCTGCCTAGCTCTGACCTTACCAGAGTAGTCTTTTTTATTCCCAGTTTTTCTGTTTTTAATATGAGAGTAACAACTTGTCCCACATCTTTCACAAGGCTATCTTATAGCATCAACGAAGAAAAATCAGAGTTAGGCTATTATGTGTTATATAGTCAGATGTATTTAGGTGGGGTGGGGAGTTGTCTGTCCTTGGTCGTTACACAGAATGGGTATTAATTAATAATATATTGATTCAATCCATGTCCCTATTTCTGCTTCTCCATGTACTTAACTATCTCTCTCTACTTGGATTCTCTGACAGCAGGGACAGGAGGCCACAATTTTACTCCAGTTCTCCATGGCTATGGAATTTTAGTAGATATTCCCCAGAGCCACCAGTTTCCTTCTGTCCAGACTCATATGTGTGTTTGTCCCCAGCCAGTGTTGAAATCCCTTTTCTGGTTGGAAAGTCAGGCAAACTTTACTATACTGAGAACTCTGTCTTTATATAGCCTAAAAAATACATTTACTTAGTGCTGCCTTCTTTGGGTGCATTATCTGCCTTTATTGTTCCCTTTTCTGCAGTGTCTCTCTGAGGGAAACTCCCTCCTGCTCCTCTCCCCTGCTCTCCACTGCCTGGCCCTTCCTTACTATTCTGGACTCTTCAGATCAGAGTCTCATTTCTGCAGTGGTACCCCGGCCCCATGAAGCTCACAACACACACATCCATAAGAGAGATGCCATTGACCCAACAGTTCTCTCTTGGAGCTGTAAAATTTACTCCAAAGAAACAAGAGAAGCCTCACAGAAACCTGTTTTTAATAGTAAAAAGTCTGGCAAAACCAATTACAATGCATATTTGCATTGTAAAGATGGAGCGACTATGGGGCGAAATGAATAATGGAAGGATGATGTAGATATCCTTCAAAAAAGAGTTCAAACATTCAAACATTTTTGTTAATAATATGGAAAAATAGTTCTCATTTTAAGTTCTGCCATTTTCCAACAGTATTAACTGCCCACTCACAGACATGCAACAGACTGCCTGCCATACCCTCAGGCAGTAATACATATCATTGGGTACTTTTGAATGTTTGATGAAACTTGCCCCACAGGACCAGGACCATCTTGTCAACACTTTGCCTAGAACAAGAACCAGAAGAGGATGGAACAAACAAGGGCTTCCACAGCTTTGGCATTTAGTTGTATGACCTGGACCAGTGAGCTATTTCCTAGTTGCTTCATATGCATACCTACCTGGTAGACAGTAGGGAATACCTCACACAGAGCCTCCTCTCTCTTCACAGCCTCTCCAGGCAGCATTCATCCATTATTTCTCTGTCATTCCTGTGGTGGAAGCATCCACATCCTAATAAAGTCTCTTTCCTTCATCACAGTTCCCCCTGTATCTGAGGCATTTTCAGTACTTTTCGATGTAAGATTCTTAAACTGACATCCAACCACCCTTAGAAAATTGATGCTTTAGGGAAGGCCATGGAATTCCTGAAATTGTGTACAGTTTGGTGTCTATGTATATTTTCTGGGGAGAAAATTTAAAACTATCATCCAATTTCCCCAAAATGTTCAGACCATGCTTTCCTGGCACATGTTTCCACTGGAAGGAATGTAGAGCATATTCACATGTGAAGTGTTCTGTGAATCTGTAGCTCCAAAACTTGAATCCCAAGATTTGGGGTCAAAGTTTCCTGGTTATAGGAAAAGATTTTAGTCAGGATTGCCCATGTCTCTTTTTTAAAATCTGAGACATGTAACTTTTTTGTATGTTTAATTAGTGGAATACAGTTAGATATGGTCGTGGTGGTTAATTTTATCAACTTGATTAGGACCTGGTTTCCAGATATTTGGTTAAACACCAGTCTAGGTGTTGCTGTGGAAATATTTTTCAGACATGATTAACATTTTAATCAGTCGACTTTGAGTAGAGCAGATTGCCTTCTCTGATGTGGGTGGGCCTCATTTAATCAGTGGAAGGTCTTAAGAGAAAAAAAACTGAGGTCTCGCTCAGAAGAGGGAATTCTGTCAGCAGACTGCCTTTGGATTCAAGTACTGCAACATCAACTCTTCTCTGGGGCTTCGACCTGCAGCCTGCCCTGCAAAATTCATACTTGCCAGCCCTCATAATCTCCTGAGCCAATTCCTTAAACTAAATCAATCAATCAATCAATCTCTCTCTCTCTCTTTCCCTCCTCTGTTTCTTCACACATACAGACACATACACACATTTGCTTCTGTTTCTCTGGAAATCCACACTATTGCTTCTGTTTCTCTGGAAATCCCTGACTAATACATAGTCCCATTTTTTTCCTATTAATATTTATTAGTAAATACTAAAATGCTAAGTATTTTATATATAGTTTTAATTCTCAAAATAACTCTATAAGATGGTAATGGCCCAATTCTGGGACCAGGAAGAGGAGTCAGGTCAGTCTGAACTTTCTTTTCTGTAATTCTTAGTGGGATAGGGAGCCGATTGCATGCCTGAGTTTCTGGGTTGTACCAATTACCTTTATTAGAGAAGAATTTGTTTTGCCTAAAGCTATAAAATATCAAAGTATGTTCATTTCCTGCTTTGTGTCAGTATGAATTTCTCAGACTTTCTCCAGCTCCATTGTGAGCCTTCTTTTCTAGACTATCACTTCTAAGAGTAAAGAAGAGTGAGCTCGACTTGACTAGTAGGGAGCCTTTTGGCGGCCCTGTCTCCTTTGCAGCTTGGCCTCTGTTCCACCTGCACAAGGCTGCCCACTTCCTCTCCCATCTTGGTCCTGGCAGGAGGGAATGCTTCCCTGGAGAGCCATGCCATTGCATTGGACTCCTCTGGACATGGCGCATGGCTAGCTTATGCTCATGAAAAGCACAGATTGATTTGGCATAAGTTCAGCTGTACAATTACTCCCACTGGGATGCTAAGTTCTCTTTCCTGGCCAAAGGACTTGGCAGAGCCTGGACCCCATGGGGAGGTAAGGGTGCCTCAGTCACCTCTTCTGTCAAGCAGACATCTCCAACACTACTCACCCACATTGACCACACACTTGAGCCTGACACTCCCCTCATCATCCAATTATGCCTGGAACAAGGAGGGGAAGAATGCAGCCACTGCAAAGACAGGAAGGGGAACACCAGGAGCTCTTCCTGGCCCCTCCTGCCCCCCGCTGCATTCTGGTGAACTGCCAGCCCTCCCAGATGACAAGCAAAGCAGACCTCTCTTCTCGTTTATTCTTGGGTCGTTGCTGTACAGAAACACTGGGACAATGTGAGCAGGGTTTGGCAGATGCTCTTGGCTTCAGGATTGTTCTAAATACTGGATTTAGCATTGCTGGGTGGCACTGGAGGAGTGCACATTTGATTCTGTCATATGAAGGACAAATGTGCAGCCACCACCACAAGGTTTGGGCCTCCAAGGGTGAACACGTCACACTGAAGTTGTTCCTAAATGCCAAGATCACAGGAAGTAGTGCTTGGCTCCTTTAGGGAAGAAGCCAGGTGTGGAAAAGGAGGGCATCAGGGTAATTGGCAGGGTGGTGACATCAAGGAGACCAAGTGGGGCCGAGAGTTACGGAGTGCTTCCTGTGTGCCAGGAGTCTTCAGAATGCACCATCTTACTTGATGTCAACCATCACCTTCTGACACACATTATGTTATATTTCTTTCCTCCCCCAAAAAAATGTGGCATGGAAGGAGGAGACTTTTGTCTTTTGCAATCTGTGGCAGGCTTTTACACAACTCTGTCTCTTTAGCTTCCTAAAGGAATCTTTGCTCCAGACAAAGGGGTCTACTCTACCAAGTGGGGTTTGGGCATTCCCTCCTTCATGGCTCTGCTCCCAGCCTGAGTCACGCCCACATCATACTTCTCCCAGTCTACCATGTTCTTTACCTTTTCAAAACTGCACTTTGAGATCCAGATTTTGTCCTGAATCCTCCTTCAAGCCTTCTCTCACCAAGGTAGCTGTCTCATCCTTGTTCCTTCTCCATGGCAGCCTGATATTGTGCACTATCCCCTGCATGATGTATGTCTCTATCTGATCACCTCCTGGCCAGCATGCTCTCAGGGCCCACAAGCTATGGTTTGTGTTTCTTTGTGGTGCTTGGTACAAGCGCCGGTGCTCAGTAAAAGATGAATACTGAGTGATATAAGCTGTAGCATGGCAACAGAGGGATAAGGACAGGAGTAGCCAACCTCATGAATGGCAGGCCAGGAGAGCAGTGTCACACCAATACAGTCAGCCACTGTGAGGGCATGCTGACCGCTGAGTCCTGGACTTCTTCCCTGGACCCCATGAGGAGGTGAGGGTGCTTCAGTCACGCCTTCTGTCAAGCAGACATCTCCAGCACTGTTTACCCACATTGACCACTAACCTGAGCCTGACACTCCTCTCATCATCCAGCTATGCCTGGAACAAGGCATAATTCCTTTGGGTCAGTAGTATCTTCATTATACTTTACATATGGCTCTTCAACATGCAGTTGGGCAGGTTAGAAAGTCATTGTATATCTCATGAGAAGTACGTATTTTCAAAAAGGAACCAATCAGAAAATCTAGCTGGGCACTGACTGCATAAGTGTCATGGCTCTAGACATAAACCTCTTATTTCAGGTACCTTAGAATGTAGTATGCTCATAGGATAGGAGTCAAAGCAGACAGAAGTGGTAGTGCAGCACTACAGGGTGGCTCTGTGAGCAGTCAAGATCATTAAACTGCTCACTCTGTGAATGGCAGAGATACCAAGATGAGTAAGTCTGTCCTGAACTTCAAGTCTAGAAGGGAGTACACACCAATGGCTTCTTTAAGCAAACTCAACCTTGCAGGATACTGATGAGCTCAAGTTTAGAATGACTGCATGACGTAGTTTATGAAGGCTCTGCCTCATCCCTTTTTCCATCCCACCAAATCTCTCTTGAAATATTTCCTCCATCGCTACCTTTATTAATTAGGGTTCTTTTGCTACAAATAACAAAAACCAAATCTGGCTAATTTAAACAGAAAAAGATTTTTATTTTGGGCTGATTTGAAGGAAAGAATCAAGAGCCAGGTTCTGATAGAGACAGAAGCCAGAGCAGCTCTCGGGTCTGGGTAGGAAGAAAATGAACACTTTTGTGGTGTGCTGCTGGAAGAATAAAGGGGCCTCTGCCCCTTTCTTGTTGCCTCTTTCTATCTTGCCACACCTTACTCAAAGCTCAAAGTCACAGGAGAGAGACTTTGGTTAATCTGGCTTTGATAAGGGTCCACTCCTGACCATCACCTTCATTACCAGTGACCTGGTGACTTTTTGAGCCCATGGCAGAAGTGAGGATCTAGAAAAATTCTAAGGTTTCAGTCTTACATTGTTATGTGTATGGCGATGGGGTGTGGAAGGGGAAGAGCAACTCTAGTTAAGAGGAAGGAAAGATAATGAGCTGATCTATGACATATTAAGTTTGGGATAGAACATCAGTTAGCAGTTAGCTTAGAGATCAGGAGAGGGTTCTGGATGATTGGGCATCATGTTAGAGGGTAGTGGACAGTGAGAAAATGGGTAAGATTATACAAGGAAATTAAACAGAATGAGGACAGAACTCTGGTAGAACTGTGACACTGAGTAATTGTCAAAATAACTAGAGCAAGTCAAGAGGGAGTTACTAGGAGAAAAGAGTGCTCAATGCTGACTGACCACTGTTGTTGAGAAGTCAGGCTTACTATCTCCAGTTTGCCCTCGTCACCATTTCCTCTCTCTCCCACACTATCTCATCAAGGGCACCATAGTGAAAGTGAATACAAGTATTCCTCAGGTGTTAGCCTAGAACTAATTTAGGAAATATTTAGTAGCAGATTCCTTTGATGGAAGCTCATGGAAATTTCCACAGTTTTTGTAAAAATTAAATATTAACTTTGGAGAAAAGTGAAAATTTCTTGTCCCATAATGCTTTAGAAAAACAGGTTTTTAGAAGAACCGTTCACAATTTTACTATGTCAGATCCTTCCTCCTCACCCTCACCACCTTTCGCTTTGACAGAGCACACACATCACATTGTTTAACAAGCCACTTCCTCTAAAGAAATTGTACAGTCTGTTTGCACAGAGGGAAAAGGCTGACAAGGAAACACATCACGACATCTTCAAGGTTATTCTTGCCAGGGCTCCAGGTTCCTCAGCAGTGGAAGTATAAAAAATTGCCACTGATTTGGTTTCCCATCTCTGAAGAAATGAGTAACTAACATGGTAAATTGTCCTCACTATCTTTTATCCCTTTCTTTTTCTGTGCTCAATACAAAGATAATGATCATGGCCACTGCACCTCTTGGTGGTTCTGTGTCTCCTCATTGGCTATTCAGTCAGAATGATTCAATTCTGCCCACATTATTTGGATGGGGGACTTCTGCGCATAGTGAGTGAGCATAAAAGCCCTATGGTGCGTTCAGCCATCTTGGCATTGTTGTTTGAGATTTTTTTTAATTAAAAGTCTGCCTCAGAGTATGTCAAGTACTCCTGTATTTTTGCCATTCTTCCTATCTCTATGGCAACGAAAATATTTCAACATTTACATGGACATCATATTCTTTGCTAATGTACTATCTGAACTGTGTGTACGCCGAGAAGGGGACCAGCAGAGGCTGCTTCTGCTGGCTGGGATGCTGGAGTTGCCAAGACAACCAGGGGGCCCAAAGATGTCCTCACTGGTAGCATTAAATGGAAGCTTTAAATTCATTCACCCTCATGTGTTTTTGTAGCTTACGTTGTTAATTGAAATAATAAGAATGACCTTCCATGTACATTCAAAACACCTGTCCTATTAAAACCGTATGTGCTATTTACTTAAGTACACTCATCTATCAGGTAAATCTAGTGTGAAATAGGGGAAAATGAAAGACACATTGCACTGCTAATATTGACTTGTGGTAATGGGGAAAGCAGTTTTTCTTATGTCGCGCTTGAAATACTGGCAATAAAAGTTTTGTATTTTAAACTTCATTTATGTCCACTCTCTTCTTGCCAGTCTAAATCTTAGGAACTCTGCAGTCTGTCCAAATGCTAGCACTCAGTTAAGGATAGTAGCATTTCCTGTTCCATTTATGTGACTTGACACTGAGTGCCCTGTGCTACTCTGAACTGCTCCCATCAGCTGTGCTCCCATGAGCATCTAGGGCGGGAAGTATTCCACCAGCCTGATTCCTAACATCTAGCATAGCCTCGCATCTCCTCTGCCTTGCCAATTTGCCTGCTTCTCAGGACTCTACTATATGAGCAAATCATAACTTTGGGATCCTAATTGATTTTCCCATTAAAAATGAAAGTCATGGTAATAAGTGTGGAAAACTGTAGAAAGAACTTTTCTCATTCATATAAATGAGGAAACCCAGGGCTCTTTGTGACTTTGCCTCTAAAGAATATTCTATGTGGGATTGTGGATTAAATTTAGATGTGAAGTATATCAATTTGAGAATTGGGAGGGAAGAGTAAAAGTATGCATTTGCATAATCCAAATGTAAAAGTTACCACCAGCTGTAAACATAGTGTTAATTAGCAGGTGCCAAGTGAAGGTGAACTGACAAACACTGGAACAGTGGTCTGCCACCTTCCATGAAATTTCGTTTTTGTTTAATTTGAGACATGCAGTAATGGCAAGTACATTGGACCATTATTGCCTAGTAATGTCTTGCTAAGTGTTTGATTGCCAGAATAGGAATCCTGTCACAAGGCTTTGAGGTGATGAAGCCTGAGGAAGGCTCACACTTACCAGACAAAGCATAGGAGCCCTCCAGGAGGCCTGGGGCTGGCCCAGCATTGGCTAGGGTGAGCACAGAAGGGCACCTGCAGGCATGCTGATGCTTCAGGCTTTGAGAGAAGGAAGAAAGGAAAAGGAGGAGAGGGAAGAGGAGAAATCACCAAGAGGAGAACTTCAAATGTTTCTACTTCCTGTCTTTGTGCGAGACCAACTTGTACATTTGTGGGTGTAATTTATCTTTTTTCCTTTCTCTAGTTTTTTCTACAAAGTGTGATCTCTGTTGTCCAACAATTATACCTACAGAACAAAACAAAAACAACAAACTAAAAAGCAAATTCAAAATATGCAAGTATACAGAACTCTTTTCTTTTGGAATGAAATTCTGATTTTCCTGGATGTATCAATAACATTACTTTTAGAATGTAAAATATGTCATGTAAGAGCCATATCTGTAGAAAGTGTCTCAATAGTTCCTGTTAATTGTGATAATAGAGTGAGAAGCAGCAGGGGGAAGAGAAAGGATGTAGTCCTTGAGGGCATAAAGACCACACTTTAAAGTCATCAGTCTCCAGAACTTCCTGCTCCTCTGTGGTCTCTGAGCTTGGTGTCCCAGCTCTAAGTCAGCATGGGAGCCACCCTCTCCCCAGGCTGTACCTGGTGAGATTTCACCTCACTTGGCTATTCAAAAAACAAACTTCAACCCTCCCCACTGGCGTATAGCCTCTCATTTGATGAAAGTTGAACAAAACCCACTGGCATTTACTTGGTGCCTCTTTCTGCCATGATGTCAGCCCAGCCACAGCCGCAGAGCCTCAGGCTGTTGGAGGAGATAGACAGGAGGGCGGTCTTGGGGCTGCTGCAGAAAGATTCCAGGTTTCTGGGGGATTGGTAATTACCCTAATGGTCTCCTGACTGCTGATTTTAAAGTCATTACCAGGAGGGCTTTTAAAATGATGACTTTTACTTTATAGCTGCAGTACGCACATACTGTCTTTTCATGCTTTCGACTAAATAGAGAGCTGACCTAAGCATGGTTCAAGAAAACTCACCAGTGAAAAGTCATGATTATTGCTTTTTCATTTGGCAGGGAGATGAATTTTAGTTTTCTTCTAGGTATGACTTTTATTATTTGGGTCTAGCTTTTCTTCATCATTCTTCAATAGATGGCAAAATGTTACTTTGTTTAAGGAAATAAGATCCCCCCCAATTTAAAACTTTTATTTCTCCTTTTAAAAGAATTAATGTTATTATCGCCATAAATGTTTGACTTCCATTAAGTGACAATTTTAGGCAGATTTGGTGCCAGAAGTAATTAATAAAAGAAAGAAAATAACTTATATCATGTATAACATTTATCAGCACATTGCTTGTATTTATAAAATTATTATTGCCACTTAAGGACAGCACTCCCCAATTCTCCTCCAGAAATTTTTAAGAGTTGGAATGTCAACATGCAACTAGTTTTAAAATAAGAACTTAGTAAAGTAAAAATACTTAGTAAATAGTATCACTAAGCATACATTTGACTATGTTCATCCCTGATCATTCCTTGTTGTACTGGTTTGTTCATTTTAAAAAAGAAAAAGACCGGTGGAGATATGGCGGTACTTCTTCAGAAGAGGTTTTTTTATTGTTCCAGAAAACAGGATCATTGGACACTAGGTTGGATTATTCCAAATCAGAAACTGAATTGTGGGTTGAAAATTAGTTTTGTGGAACATTTTCAAGTAAACAATCAGGAACTTGGAAACATCAGAGAGGATACATCCCATAAAAGTAGAAATTCCTTCTCCAGAAAATCAGCTCTTCACTGATCAGTGAGTTGATATACATTTATTACAGAACCTTATGTGTCCAGGGCATAATCAGAGAAGATCTGCATATGTGATGCAAGGATGGCCCTCCAGCCATATTTCTAGTGATAAGTGATGAATCATGAGAAACTGAAAGGGAAGTTTAGGCTTTAAATAAGTCTTATTTCATTTTCTTCTTGAATTTGCTAAGTTCATTATTGCCTCACAGTGATTTTTGTCATACTTTTGTATATTTAATTTCCTTTTTAATAGACAAACTGTCATGGGAGGTTACACAAAGCATTATTATTCAAAGGAATGTTTATATCACTCAGATAAATATCATAGAGAATTATGGCTTGGGAGTGTATTTATTACATATACAACTGAGAAAAATGACTGTGTATTATCAAGTAAATACATGCTATATTTAAATAATGTGATAACAATCACCAGTCACCAAGCTTTTCCTTGGTGTTCTGGAATTAGAATATACAGACAGGCAAATTAATATTTAAACTCTGCATAATTTTGGGAATCCATAATATGCATAACAAAGAGAGATGACTTTGGGCCATGCTGGGGGTAAGATATCATAAATGGATTTACTGTGGGAGGCCAGTAAGTAGTCATGTGGCAGGGGGACTCAGAGACTAGAGGTGATGCCTTCAGCACTGAAGATAATTCCATTATTATTAAGAGCTTTTATTGCTTGTAGCTCCTTGGTGGGCATCATATAAAGTACTTGAAACAAAACATCATATGATCTTTGTGAGTTTAGAAAGCAGGGCTACAGATAGGAATGACGGAGACATCTGAGGTTAACTGCATAATTATCAAACATACATAAATCATGTACAATTTTTTGTAAGTCAAAGGTGGTAGCTGAAAAAAGGAATAATCTACAGGAACAAAAGTTTAGACAAGGTGGAGTTCTCGTAGGGCAAGAGGTGGGTGATATTAGCTTAGTGAATTTGAAAAATTTTATATGCAGTTGCCCAGTCAGAATGAGGTTCCAGCATCTGTAGCTGCTCCAGCTTTTCTTCATTTGGGTTTCTCCCCTTTGTCTCCTCTAGCACAATTTCCTATCTACCCCTGGAGGAATTAAAAGTGAAACACTCTAAGTTCAAATCTACCCCTAAAATCCCACAAGTTATAAAGAACTTAGTATAGGATGACCTCTTATGAAAAATGCAGTGGTGCATTCAGTGTGGTTCCTTTCAGCTACCCAAAGAATATTTTTTCTTCTCTTTCCCTTTTCCTTAGTAAGAAATAAAAATGAGAAGCAGTTGAGAACAGCATATATGTCACAAGAGTCCAAGTAGTAGAAATTATCTACATTTAGGAAAAGGTCGAAGTTAGAGCTACTGAATCCAAAAGAGAGAGCACCTGTGCATTCTTTGTGTTTCTTTTAGAGCAGAGACTCCCAAACCGGCCATAATGGTTCATTCCTGGGTTACATTATCCTGGCAGTCAAGGCTAACCAAACTCCCATTTAAACCATTTTAAAATGGTAGGACTGGCCAAAACTTTTTAGAAACTATTAAGTATAATCCCTTTATTTTGGAGTCTTAGGGAGGTGACATTCTTTACTTAGGATTACCTGAGAGATCGTTGCTGAACAGGGGTTTATCTTACTTGCTGTTTATGTGAATGGACCAAACCTTCTCCTAGAAGCCACTTACACCACCAAACCAGCCTTACCCCAATTAGCAGCCCTAATTTCTTGAAAATTTCCAACTATAGCACCTTTTTTTTCTAATTTTAAATCAATGACAAGTTGAATATAATATATATGATATATAAATGTATACTAGATAATACAATGTGATATCTAACATATGATATATATATATATGATATATAAAGATATATAATCTCTAATAAACACCCGGTAGGTTCCAGAAACTTTGTGCAAGATTCTTTAAAACAGTATCTAATCCTCATAAAAATTCTGCCACGTAAATATTATTATTTACATTTTAAAAGGTGAGGAAGGTGAGCTTTACAAAGTTGAATAGTTTATCTTTAGAGTTAAGTAGTTGTAGCAGAAATGAGCCCCACATTCTGGTCTGTCAATGTCTAAATACAGCTGCTCTGTATCGTAATATGTGGATTTAGCTGAGTCCTTCCTTCTCTAAACATTGATTGAAACTTAGATACCTTAATAAGAATTTAAGCAAGGGGAGATCTCAGTGGAATAACATCTCTCTGTTTGTTACATGTTATTCTGTGATAGAAGTCTTGCTACATGAACCCCCTGTCATTGACGCTGCTCCTCTCGAAGCCCTGATCCCTTCTACTTACCTTAGTTAATGCTTTTAAATCTGAGTGGGCAGCTCTGTTTTCTGAGACCAAGGAACACACATAGAGGAACAGAGTACTGTGCTGTAGTCAAAAAAACTTACTCCAGTACATATTAATGGTGTGCATAATAATCATTTTGCATGTGGTAATAGTAATTAACCACAAACAGCAAGCAGATCTCATAAATGACAATAATTAGTTTACTATTACAAAGCCAAATCATGTTTTCCTCTTATTTTTCTTTTCCTTATTTTACTCATATCTTTAAGCAGCATCAAAGTTGACAGTTTTCCCAAACTTTTCTACAAATTAATCCTCTCTGTCGCTATCCCCACCTCTTGTTCTTCTCTCCCCTCTTCTCTTTCCATCTGTCTTTAAATCACACACACACACACACACACACACACACACACACACACACACACACAACTGAAAGATGATCTTTATTTATCCCTCTGAGTCTCATCCCCCACCCTTCAGTACTAAGACTTTATTTCCCCCTTACTCACCCTCTTGCTTCAAGGGTCCTCCCTGAGTGGTCCCTTCAACTTCCCCCATCAAGGTTCCTAATGTCTTGGTGCAGAAGAAAGAAGGGGAACATGGGCCAACACTGGGAATCTGAGTCCTGGATCTGCGACTGGAGGATATCTATATTCCAGACCCCTTCTTTGTAGACACCCTTGAAGGTGGCACTGCTTAAATGCAAAGTGACTGTGGTCAGATGGGGGAAGAAAGATAGAATGCAGTAGAGCGCAAGACTCTGGGAGTCTAAATAGAGCGGTAAAATCAATGGTAAATTGGGAGATATACTGCTGATTCCCCCTTTGAGAGAATAACCATCTCCCAACTGAATTTATTCATTCAACCACAATTCATTGAGTACTGAGTGACTACAATGTTCTGTATTTGTGAGGAAAAAAGTCTTAAGTGGCTTTTTAAAGAGCTCAACGAAGGCTAAATCACTCATTTGGTCTCAAAATATCAGCCATTGTGGCTTCAACTTGACAGGAAATGAAAACTGAGTGAGACTACTCTACATGTTTGGGAGGTGCTAAGCAAGAGAGAGCCCCCATTTGGCATATCAGTTGAAGGTCTGTATTGAGCTGAGACCAACAGAAAATGAAGCTTATTAGGGATTTTATTTTTCTTGACTGGCTAGGGCAGAAATCCTCTGCCCACAGCTGGTATACTAGTTTAGCGGAGTGCTAAGGGACTCTGTTTCTTTTCTATTTCTACTGTAAGCATGATCTTGTTGTCCTGTAATCTCTAGATGGCTGATCTATTGTCAGCATCAGCTCTGCATTGTGGGCAAGAAGAGAAATATACATGCACACACATGAGAATGTACCAACCAAGATCTGCCCTTAGAAGGCTTTCCTGGAAGTCCTGCACAGCAACTTCTCTATAGCCACTGGCAAGAACTGCATCATATGACATGCCTGAGGAGACTATAGATTGGAGCTTTCTACATGGGCACATTGCTACCACACATAAGCCAGTTTTGATAACAAGGAAGAAGGAAGAATGTGCATTCCATAGATGATATTCTGCATTGGGTGAGGAAAGGTCTTTAGAAGTTGAACTCTTAGGAAGAAAAATGGCAGAAGACAGTGGTCAGTCCATCATGGGCATCCTAGGAACGACAATGAATGATACCATAGATATCGTAGCAAGTCTACTGCAGGCAGGGAGGCCTGTAAGGGCTAGAGTGTGTGATGTGGGCTTAGTTCAAGGCTGGGCTTGTTTACTAAGTGCCTGTTATATCCTAGAAGCTGAATTTTACATACATTAATTATATCAATTTAATCACTATAACAGGGAGACAGTGGTTATGGTTATGGTTGCTAGAGTCAGAAAGACCTGGATTAAAATCCTGGTTCTGGGTTTCTCAATATTGGATCAAGAGGTTACAAATAAGCAAGTGGAGGAGACAAAAATGATGGCTTAGAGTTGGTGACATTAGTGTGAACTCATGTTTAACTTATGTGGACACATATGGTTACATATAAAAATACTTATAGCTGTGGGTACATACACAAGTTAGTATACAGACATATATTTCTTTTTTCTGTTAGCTAAGAGGGACTAGAAACAATGACATCTCAGTAACAACAACACACTCACACCTATATCTGGGTTTCTAATACCATTCTCTAATAAAAGGAACCAGATATCCTAAAAGAAATAGCTGATTTTAGCACTAGGAATTTGCATAGGAAATACAGAAAATGAGCCTAGAGCATCATGTAGTTCCAGCAAGTAAGGATGGCTAAAAAAAAAAAGTTATGTCAAAGGGACACAGGAGTCAACTGAGAGTGCCACGGGCCAAAGCTGGAAGAATTTGAGAAATGTAATAAATAAAGTAATATCTGATTGCAACCCAATGTATAAAATAAATATTCATAGGTCTATGGATATAAATAAGTGATTGAATTTAAAAAATGGGGAAAAGAGAAAAATTTCCTGTCCAGAAGAATTCCAAATAAATTATGTTGACACTCCCCTCTCAAGGAGATGGAGCATAACCCCCACGCATGAAGTTTGGGCTACACACAGCAACTTCCTTCCAAAGAGCACAGTATAGAATGAGGAGGAAAGAATAAATATATGGTGAAGAAGCCTGAGAAGCACCTCAACCAGGTGATCTAGGCAAAAATCCACAGTGATAAATAATGAGGATAGTATGTTCCTTGGATATGACGTGATGAGAAGGGCATTTTACTTTTGTGATCCTTTCTAAAACCCATCATTCCACTGTAGTCATGAGAAAAATATCAGACAAAATCCAACTAAGGAGCATGCTACAAAATACCTGACCAACACTCCTCAAAGCTATCAAGGTCAACAAAAACAAGGCAAGTCTGAAAACCTATTATAGACAAAGGAGCCTAAGAGGGCATGACAACTTCATGTCCTGTGGTATTCTGGATGGGATCCTCTAAGAGAATGAGGACATTAGAGAAAAACTAAGGAAATCTGAATAAAGTATGAACTTTAGTTAATAATAAGATGTCAATATCAGTTCATTAATCAAAACAAATGTCTCGTGCTAATATAAAATATTAAAAGTAGGAGAAACTGGGTACAGGGTATATGGGAATTCAGTGCTATTTCCATAATCTTTCTGTAAATCTAAAGCTGTTCTAAAACATAAAGTTAATTATAAAACTTCCTGGTGCTGCCTCTTGCCTTGTGGTCATAGACATCGCTTCCTCTGTCGTGCTGGTGTTTCCTCGTGTCTATGATGGCCTTATTATGGTGCCCATTGTGGAGGCCTGAAGAGAGATGTGGGTGAGCCAGCGCATGTTCAATGTCCACACAATGCTGCACTTATTCTACAGTTCAGATACCTGAATTAGCTAAAACATTGTCCTGCTAGTGTCTCAAGCCAGATGTGCCCAACTCAACCTGCACAGGGGTCAAAACAAGTATGACCACAAAATAATCTTCACCTCCATTTGTTGTGGTATAAAGTTACTGAAGAGTCTGCTATCAGAAGATCAAGAAAGAAAAGATAGAATTTTAGGAATTTGTCATTTCCCATTTTCTCATATAGCTGTCACTCCATCATGAAAATGGAAAGTCAGCATGGGGCTCTTCAGAAACCTACATCTCCCTAACCCTTTTTCCCTCTCTAGCTTTCTTTATACTTCTAGGTTGTAGCTCATTGATTCCTTCACTCTTTATAGTAGAAACTCATGTAGCCCCTTGTCATAATTAGTTATCCCAGAATCTCAGCATTCGTGTGGCCTTCAGAATTCATATAGTCTTCCCCCTTACTAGGATGAAACTGAGGCATCAGTGTTTGAATTATTCAGATTTATACAGATAACTGGTGACAGCTGGGGTCTTAATTTATTTATCTGGACTTCAGAATATTATTTTATCTTCTTGGGTTATTTTTTTATAAGAAACATACCACTCTCTCCAATTAGAGGGCAAAAAAGGAGAAACTGGAGAGCAATTTTAAACAGATTTTGTGAAGCTAATGTTCAAAAGAGTTTGGGTATTGAAAGGTGTCTGGGAGGATACAGAAAAACCTCTAACCAAGAGAATGTTCCAAAACAGAAGCAGGTGATCAGTATGAGCAGGGGTTCATAAAGTTGTCTTTAAAAGTGAAATGGGCAGAAATACAATGAAGTGGTCCTTAGCTGTGACTCACCAATATGATATGTGGTCTTTTGGGGTGAGTGGCAGGACCCATGTGCAAAGGGCACATGGATGTGACCCACTCATTGCCTACAGAGCTTCTGAAGAGACACTGCTTAGTAATAAAGGGATTATTCTTTTCTGAAGCATGAAAATATCTGTGATGATATGTCTACTGATGACTTCATTGTAGGACTTCTTCAAAATGTAGGGCTTAAACAGGCAGAAACACCCTAAATTATGTCCTCAGATGCAGGGCAAACCTGGTCACTGAGCATACCTTTCATAACCTCTGCTATCCCCCCAAGGTGTTACTGTCATGACATTGCATCATTGCACTTGAAAATGAAAGCTCCCAGGGGCTGGCTGGGGACAGTCTTAGATGGCCACAGCCCTGAAGACATCAGTATGTCCCAGTGGTAAACATACATGGCCTCCCCAGCTCATCTTCTAGTTGATAACTTATGGCATTAGCATCTGCTCTCTTTGTTTTGTCCCCCAAACCTATGACCCCTTCCTTTGAGAATGTGAAGTGACTACAAATGGGAGAAAGGGGCCCTGAAAGATCAAATGAGGCAGACTTCTGAATTTTTTAAATTACTATTGAATGGATGGATAATTGGACTGATGGAAGGATAGATAGATAGATAGATAGATAGATAGATAGATAGATAGATACATACATACATACATACATACATACATACATACATACATACATACGCATGTAAATTGCTTCCTACCTTAGCCATCTGAGAAAATCCCATGTCGTCCTGTTACCATTCTCCTATTGTTCTGCTGTGTACTTAATATCAGAGTGTAAGTTCTAGAAGGGAAAGTCATGTTTACTCTGATTAGCTTCTGCATCAAAATTTCTATTCACAGTAAGAGGCCACAGGAGTCTATCAGAAACCAAGAGCCATAGGAATGAACTAACTCTCTCTCTCTCTCTCTCTCTCTCTCTCTCTCTCTCTCTCTCTCTCTCACACACACACACACACGCACATGCACACACACACACACACACACACACATATCAAACACTGGAAGAATAGTGGAGAATGTTTACTCTTGGACTCAAGTATCCCAGAGTGAGGAGGCTGAGGCATGAATCGCATTCACTGAAAGAATCAAGTCATGAGAAATTGCTATTTTAGAGTGAGCTAAGAAAACTCTGTGTTCTCTGTAAATGTCCTCCAGTTTCAAGGAACCCTGAAATCTTTCCCACATGAGCTAGGATTGCTACAAGTTAGAAAGATCATTAACATTGATGTGCCACTTCTCAGGAAGGCCCAGGTATTAGGTAGGTAAGGAGTTGCATGTCAATTAACCATTGTGGGGGAAAAGCCCATGGTGCACTACCAAAAGCAAATTTGGGATACTTATGGAATGGACATTTATCTGAAGAACTAATACCAAGGCCACTGACATTTCTGTTAGACTCCCCATCTCCCCATTGACTTGACTTAATGTACTCTGTGGCCACTTGTATTTGAAGGCCCATTTGCTGCATTGCTTTTTTGTGCATTAGTGTCCATTATAAGGTAATGTGTGTCTATCGGTGTCAACATGTCTGCAACCAATTAATTCAGCTCACTACTATTTCCCAGCAATCATGAATCACTGGACCATCTAATGTCACATGATATAAGCACCCTTTTGACTACTGTAAGCAGCATTTAAAGGAGGACATGGGAGAAAGTGACATTTAGTGTCTCATTGCCATGAACTGACAGGCAATATTGCTTATGAGAGAAAGAGATTTTTTAGGAGGATTTTTTTAATAGGAAAATTTATATTTAGCATTATGTACATTTTAGGATTTATATTAAGTATTAGGATATTATGGGTTATGTATTAAGGGTTATGTATTGAATATTAGATGTAGACTATATTTGGTAAAAGATTTCATAAAAATAAAGAATACTTATGTAGTAAGTTTTTATTTTTTTAAGGTCTTATAACCAATTAGAAGAAATCATGTACTGTTTTCATTTAGAACAATGACTGTTTTCATTTAGAACATATATCAGTCAACAAGATAGACACAGTCAAGATAAAGAGGCTGCAGGCTGACTGAAGTGAAAAATTCCTGAGTTTAAATAGATTAGACAGTTCAACAAAGACTAAGCCACAGGAACTGCAAGAGCTATGGGCCCTTCTTCAAGCTCATATTATGATGAGAAACACCTCCTGAAAGTGGTAATTTGAGATGCATTGACAGCTGTCCTAGCTCCTTGTTTGTGGGAAGGGTTGGGAATAAGATTCTGTGGAATGAAGGCAGTGAACAGAGGGAAGTTATAAATAAAAGGCAACCTACTGAACCCTGCATCCTCAGGGCTTCTAGAGTTTTGCCACTTTGAGTCACCCCCACGTGCACTGACTGTAGCTGGGTGCTTAGTTCAAAAGATGATGTGGCTCAGCGCCTCCAAGATGCTCTAGGCAACATATCAGGGACCATCAGCTCTTCAAAATCTATGAAGAAATCTGGAGGGGTGGGGGGTGAGGGAGGAAAAGAATAAATTACTTCAAAATAGAAGAAAACAAATCTAAACTTTTAAATTAAATTTAGTTTTCATCAAAATTGTATTACACTTGGAAATAATTTATAAATTAGCTTTACTTACATCAATAATCCTTGAGTATGCATAAGAATTGCAAGACAGCATAGACAATTGTAAATAAATTATTTGTTGCCAAACAATACCACTATAACACAAAAGAACACTTACATAGGGCTTATTTTGTACCAGAATTGTTTCTACCTCCTAATGCATATTAATTCATTTACTTATCATAGCCTATGATATAAGCACTATTTTTATTTTATAAATGAGGCAGAGAGGTGGTAACTTTTCCCAAATCATACCGAAGTGAGATTTTAACACAGCACTTAATTACTGTTCTATGATATCTCTCAAAAAAAATGTTAAAATCCTTCAAAAATTTGAAAGTAAAGAATTAGGTTAGATGGGGGCTGTGTAGGCATGTGCACATGTTTGAAATTACTTAGGGCTAGGCCTTTGACAGTGAGACTGCTTGACTCCCCCAAATACTTCCCAATGGCTTTCATGGTGATCGGAGATGAAAACTGCATTGGTTAATAATTCCTGAGGGTTTGCCACAAAGGAGTCCTCACCTGAGAATGATGGCCATGTTCCACCAGTGGCTTTGCACACTGCTGTGGTTCAGTAGCAACGATGTGCTTTACCACCTGGACTCTTCTCTAAACCAGACAGGGTGCAAGAGGGGACCAATAGACAAGGGGTTGCCGTGGCCAGTGCTGCCTTCCTTAGTTCTTCATGGAATTAGAATCGAGTCTTTTCTGAATATGCAATCTTTGAATGAATGGGGTCGTTCCTATTTGTCATTTCATTAGCAACTCATTATAGCCATTTCTTTGAAATTAAAAAGAGAAGACAGAATGAACATAGGTAAAAGGAGTAAGCTAATAGTTTACCTAGAATGTGGTGGCAATTTATGGGAGCTTGAATGAAATGACAGAATTGCTATAATGTTAAATTTAACACATTTTATTTTAGCAATATGATCATATTATCGTATCTCCAAGTACAGCCAGCATTACAAAAGTAATTTTTATAATTGTACATTCATTCACTCTAAGATGGTTCAGAATGACTTTAGAGACCATATTACCAAATTTTCAGTTTAAAAAATGACTTTATCCTATCATGTATATAACTACAGTGATATGAACAAAACTAGGATTTCTTATGTGCACAGTGAGAAATAGAATTAAAGTCCCCTTGTATGTTATGCTCTGAGAGCATGAATTGTTATTTGTTGTTTTTTATTATTTTAAAATGCTTGATTATAACTGAATTTAAAAGAAAATGCTCATGCTATATTAAAAATATTAAAATGTATGGGAATGAAAACTATGGTGCAAATTAAACCCCGTATAATTCTCCTGAATGGATTGTGGGGCCAAAGATCAGATTTTATTAGTTTTTTCTTTTTTATGAAATAAACTAAAGGAAGAAAATAGCCTTTTTCAAATTTATAAAAGAAATCAAATTCAAGCCTGACATCAAAGCCATTATTTTTTAGTAATATTTAGTGTAAATATATAGTAAGGAGAAAGGATGTGTATTGGTTAAATAGGCACCCCCCACCACCATGCATATGGCAGGTGTGTGATATTTTTTTATGCACTGAAAAGTTGAAGTGGAAGCATCATTTACATTACTTTCTCTGGGTGTCCAACAGTGACTGATATAAATATTTTATTAGGCAAATCTGCAGGTTTCTGAAGATTATATGTCTTATCAAGTTGACCCTTATAATTATGTTGTCTTCTGCAACCATGGGATTTCTTTTAATTTTGTGGTTCTTTAGTAAATATTGAACCATAAGGAAGATATACAACTGTAAGCAAAGAAGACTGAGGATAAAAGCCATGTAAACACAATTCCGATGTGTGAGTGAAGATGCATTTCTCTCCCACTACTCAAGAGAAGCCATTGCTTGGAGGAAAGCCCTAATTAGGCAAGAAAATAAATGTTCATTCTTTTTGATCCTCACTTGCTCTGCCAGGATTTGGATCCACCTTCCTCTTCCACTTAGCAATGAAACTTTCTTATTGCAATAGCATTATTCCAAGGTGGAGCTAAGCCACTGGGGCAGGAAAGGCTCAGAGGTTAGCTGGGCACTTCTTTCTTTGTGTTCCCCTCCACCTCACCTGGGGCATTTGTTTCTTCTTATCATCATTTTGTGTTTCAGCCCCCAGACCCCATGGGCATGGCCATCAAAGCACCATATGTGTGACCCTTTGGTGCAAACGCCTGGCTCTCCTACATGGGGCAGCGCACGAGAGGGAAAGAGCCCCTTAGCCCCTGAGTGTGCACGGGGAGGGGTGGTTACAGGTCAGCCCATGTCCTTGATGTGTTGCGTTCCCCTCCTCAGGCCCGTCTCTCATCTCTACTCATGCCTGTGGGGCTCAGCCCTGCACATAATTCCTTTGAAGCTAATGGAGGCCGCTCCTTGGATGTGCCCTGCAGGATCTCTTCCTTCATCACTGTGGTCACTTCTGCATCACTCGCTCTTTTCCCTTCCTGCCTTTCTCATCCTACTCACTCAAAGATAATCATGCTTCGCACACCCTGCGCAGACATGACCCCAAACAGGTCTTTGAAGAAATGTTTATGAGCTGAACAAAATGGCAGGCAGTGAGCCTGTGGGCCACCATCCATACTGAATTCTAAGCAGTATGACATGTAAAAAAGAAAGGATGTTTCCATGGAATTGTGTGGCAGTAATAATGGATACTTTCTCCTGCCTAACTTTAATAAGGTTGCTTTCTAGCAGCTCGAGCGCATGTCTGGTGAATGGTGTTGATCAGGCTTCTCATCTTGGGGCTCCCGGGGTCAGCCAGTCATATTTAGTATTGGTATGAGACCCACTGGCTGTGAGGGAGGACTGGTGGTCAATCCAGCAGGATTCTGTTGGCTCAGGCAGTCAATGCCATCCTAACCAAGGGAGGTACAATCAAGGGCTGCAGAGGTTGCAGGACAAGTCCACAGGGGTTCAGACAGAGCCCTTGCTAGCATTTGATATCATTATTATTTCTATTTTTGCCATTCTGATAGGTGGCAAAAATAGAAATAATATCTCATTGTGGTTTTAATTTGCATTTTCCTAACAGCTAATGATTTTGAACATCTTTTCATGTGTTTATTTGCCATCTGCATGTCTTCCTTTCTGGTAAAGTATCTGTTCATGTGTTTTGCCCATTTTCTATATCAATTTTTAATTTTTTGCTGTTGATTTTTGAGAATTCTTTATATGTTCTAGGTACAAATCCTTTGCCTAATACCTTATTTGCAAATATTTTTTCTCAGGCTAATTTGTCTTTTTATCCTCTTAATTTAACATTTTCTTCATTAACAGCTTTAATTTCGATGAGTTCCAAATTATCAATTTTTTTCTTGCTTTGAGCTGAGCCTAAGAATTTCTTGGCTAGTTCTAGTCCTGAAGATTTTATCCTATTTTTTTTTTCCAAAAGAGTTGTAGTTTTACATTTTACATTACTCCCATGATGCATTTTGAGTTAATTTTTATACAAGGTGTAAGGATAGGTTGAGGTTCATTTTTTTTCCCCATGAATATTCAATTGCTCCAGCATTATTTGTTGAAAAAGACTCTTTTTCCTCCATTAAACTGTGTTAATAGTTTTGTCAAAAATCAGTTGGGCATATTGGTATATATCTAGTTCTGAGTTCTCTATTCTGTCTGTCTGGTCCATGTTCTGTCTTTCTGCAGCATCATACTACTTTGATTTACTGTAGTTATATAATGCCTTGAAATCTGTCAGACTGATTCCTCTCATTTTTCTCTTCTTTTTCAAAATGGTTTTGGCTATTCTAGGACATTTTCCTTTCCATACGCATTTTAAAATAAGCTTATCTATGTTTACAAAATGACTTTGCTGGGATTTAAATAGCAATTGCATTAAACTTATATATTTATTTGGGGAGAACTGACTATCTTTACTATGCTGAATCTTCTGTCCATGAACTCAGTATATCTCTCCAATTATTTAGGTCTTTATTCATTCTTCATTATCATTTTGTAATTTTCAGTGTACATGTTTTTTTCTTTGGAGCAGTTGTAAATGGTATTACATTTCTGATTTGAGTTTCCTCTTGTCTGTTGTTCATTGATAGAAACACAATTGACTTTTGTATGTTTATCTTATGTCCTGTGACTTTATTGGTTCTAGGAGTTTTGGGAGATTTCTTAGGATTTCTACATGGACAATTATATCATCTGTGAACATAGATGATTTTCTTTCTTCCTTTTCAATCTGTATGCCTTTTATTTCTCTTTCTTGCCTTATTGCACTGGCTAGTATTAGGCTTAGTAAGAGTGGTGAGAGCAAACTTGTCTTTTCCCAAAACTTAGGGGAAAAACATTCAGTCTTTTGCTATTAAGTGCGATGTTAGTTATAGGTTTTTTTTAGGTATTCTTTATTAGGTTTAGGAAGTTCTCTTCATTCCTAGTTTGCTCAGAATTTTTATCATAAATGCTTATTAGTTTTTTTTGTCAGGTGCTTTTTCTGCATTAATTAAAATAAGCATATGATTTTTTATTGTTAATCTGTTGATATGGTGGATTACACTGATTTTATTTATTTATTTATTTTGAATATTGAGTCAACTTTGCATAATAGAATAAATCCTACTTTGGCCATGGAGTATTATTCTTTTTGTACATTGCTATTTTAGTTTGCTAAGATTTTTTGAGTATTTTATATTTAAGTTCATATTTTATATTTAAATTTATATTTAAGTGAAATATTGAGCCAGAATTTTCTTTCTTCTTTGGCTGGTTTGGGACTCAGAATAATACTGGCTTTATTAAATGAATTGGGGTAGCACTCTCTTCTCTGCTGTTTTCTGGGGGAGAGTGCATAAATTTTGTTAATTCTTTAAATGTTTGTAAAATTCTCCAGAAAATCACCTGGACATGGAGATTTCTTTTTCCAGAGCCTTTAAATTACAAATTCAATTCTTACATTATAAGACTATATGGTTTTTTCATTTTTCAAAAGCAGGAGACAGGTTCTATGAAAGTTTCTTGGGTAAGAAGTACAACACTTGTGGAAAGGAAGAGGAATAAGAAGTGGAGATAATTTGGGTCAGTATCATCATGATTCTGAGATTTCTCACTTATAAAATCATCTATTTGTTGGATACATAATGTGATGCAAAAGTTCATCTTTATTTTTATACATTATATTCTTAAGACATCTGTGGCATGATTTTGATAAACTTTACCATTTGCTATTTCTCTTCCTCCTTTTAAAAATTTGGACCTTTACAATATAGAAATACTTCTGTTCTTAATCTAGTTTTTACCCTCTCTCTTTCTCTATTACGTTTCCAAAGCCAGTTTCTTTTCTTGAATTTGTTACACAGGAAGAAAGCATCTGCCCAGATAACTAACAGAAGCTGAAAATCTGTTTCCAGCATGGTCCCTACTTACATAAAGTAAAGTTTTTAAACTATTACATGTTCTCCTAGCAAGTAAATCATGGGATCCTCTGTTATCAGCATCCGAGTCAGCCAGGACAGTGCTAGTTAGCACATATCAGTGCTTTGAGAGTGTAAGCTCTCCTTTACATTGATGTTTAAAAGATACATGTGAAAAATATAGGAATATACAGATACTGTCTTATCTGATGTGCTGGTTACTGCAGAGTAGTAGCTTTTGGCAAATTTGTTTTCCTCTGAGACCTAGAAGAATACCGGCTACCATGTCATGCTTATAAAGAGCTTTCAAATGCATTATTTCAAAAAAATTTTTTTTTCTGTTAGGCTGGGAAATAGATGTAAATTATGTCATTCAGGTCCTTGAAACAATATGTTGTCTTTATAAAATATATATTGCAAATGTTCTGAATGTATTCTTTAAAATGAAAAACATACCCGTAAGAACACTTGTTTGATTGCCCATAGCAGGGTGATTACTGCTTGGAGTGTGTGATGAACACACAGAAAATTGTAAAATGAGGGACCACTATTGGCTTGGCTTTTTTGTATGTAAGAATAAGAAAGTCACCCACTTCCTACTGGTCACTCACCCACCCATAAGAGCCAAAGCTGGCACTGCTCATCTCAGCATAAAGAATCATCCCAAAAGAAAGCCACTTATTATTTAGAAGTGCATTATTATCAGTAAATAAATGCTCTCATTTCAGTGTTCATAATGTTAGGGAGAGGGATATTACATTAATTGCTTGCATCCCAAAGCAGATCAGGTTTTCCTGAAAGCAGGCTCTATATAAATAGCGAATTCAGATTCTATTGGTAATATGTCTTTGGACTGCTATTTATTTTACCTTCAACATGTGTGAAATGTTGCTGATCTTTTTATTTCTTGGGGGATGAACAATTGCAGCATTAAGAGACATTTAAATAATGCTTAATTTTTAAAGCAAAGGAAGGAGACAAATGGATGTGTTCAGCCCAGACTTCAGATCGAGTTTTTGTTTTTTAAGCTTAATGTGTTATATTAGCCTATTAAATGGGATGTTTTATTTGATATATTCTCTATCCCCATTAGACATCATTTCTACTGATGTTTTGTATTGTTTGCACGTTAGCATGGCTCATATTAAACTACGGGAGCTGAAGGGGGGAAATAATTAGATTTATGGCTTTGTACTTTTAGTTTCCGATTTAAAGGTCTATTAAAAACTGACTCATGATATGGTACATACAAAGCCATTATCTGTTTAAATTAGCTTATCAAAATGAAATATCCCCTTTAGCAATTTTTCTGGAGAGGGAGGAAGCAGATGACTGACCCTTCCACTCATTGGAGACACAACTTGTGTTTCATCGTGGCAGCAAAACCCATTCATCACAATAGTCATTATTAGCCAACTAATAATATTTTCTATGTAACTTTTTAATACTCAAGTTTCTCTTAGGAAAGCTGGAAGGTGGTGACCTCCTAAGCCTTCAGGCAAGCAGGAGGAAGTTTTGAGTAACTGGTCCTGAGGCTCTGGTGGGAGGCTGTGCTCAGAGTGGCTCACCGGAGAGGAATCTACAAGACTGATGCTCACAGCAGCCTGTGGTGCAAATTGTACCTTGGGCTGAAATGCTGATTCAATCCTAAAGAAGGTGGAAAAGAAGGTCACTATTTTGGGGAATGTCACAGCTCTAAGTACCTATTCTATCTGCTGATTGATTCCAGGCTATTTTTTCATAGGATTAAGTATCCTTAAATTAACAGTTTAAGATGATGGACTGGCAGATACACTGGCATGGAATTTAGACCTCCTACTTCACATGTTTTACTTTAAGTAGTTTCACTTTTGAGTAAATTTTCTGTTTTTAAATGTGGGAAATATTAGTTTTGTTTAAATAATTTTTGCTTTCTATGCCTGGGAAATCTTTTGTTCCCATAAATTAAATATGGACTAAATTTGAAATAGCCTATGACTTATTCTTTTTGCTCTGACTTTTCCATCCATGGAGTAATAGTTTGTTGATGTAAACACAGTATAGAAAGAAACGATAAAAATAAAGTGTGAATATATCTGGAGCCAGGTTGACCTTGACTAAAATCCTGAATCTAACACTTTACCTTTCTATTGCCTTGGGCTGACCCCTCAGTGTCTTTATGCCTCAGATTCTTTATTGTCAAACAGGGATCAAAACACCTACCTTGAGAGTTGCAGGAATTCTAGATGTTTTCTGTAACAGAATACTTGCCTTTTTTAAAAAAGGAATTCACCCTGCAATGCCATCTTCATAACACTTCTAGGGGGCACTATTATTGTTATTGCCCTTTCTTCGTCATAAAAGAAGATGGAGCTCCTTCATCCCCCACCATGTAAATAACTCTTGATGAGTTTGTGGTCCTTCTAGACTCTGCTGGTACTTTCCCTCAGGAACTTCTTCTAAAGCTGGTTGTCGCTCTCCCTTGCCGTGTGTTCAGTAATGGTAATATCTAGAAACCTTCATCTCCGATGACAGAAGTGGGATTGAATTAGAACCTATGTTCCAGATATTGACATTGACCCAAATCCCTCTTAATTAACTATAGCTCCTTTACAAGTGATCAATCATAGTGTAGGAAAAGATTATGTTCCAAATATATTAACAGTAACAAAATAACTGAAAACCTTGATACCTCTCACGAGCTGATAAGAATTTTTAAAACAAAATAATCAATGTCTTCAAAGAGAGCCATAATTTTAAATATACATATCTCTGAGTTAGAAAGTTTATCTGATGAGATAGTTTAAGCTTTAGGACGCATTACTGAATATGTAACAAGAGGAGAATGATACTTGCAAAGATGCCTTCTACTTTTTTTTCAAAGATGTTAATATCTTCAGAAGCCATATGTTCAATGTGAGGTACGGTATAAAAGAAGTCATGCAGGAATCAGTCTGACTGTATTATTTTCCCGCTGTGTAACCTGGGACAGTAGAACATGTGATCTAATCTTTTGAAGCTTAAGGCTCCATATCTGTAAAATGGGATAATGCCACCTATACCCTGGATTTCAAGGATTAAATGAAATAACATATATAAATATGCATAAGTCACATGGCTCAAAACTTGACACAGCATGAGTGTTTAAGAACTACTCCCTTCTGTTCCTATGATTATGGAGGAAAAGTAAAAGCATTTAGTAAATTATTAAATGTTCTGTCTATTAACATATTTCTATTTGGGTTTTGAAATCTTGTATACATACCCTCTAAGGTATCTTTTATCTTTCAGAATCCCCAAGCATTTACAAACCTAGTAAATGAAGATAACCCACCATTGATCCACAGGGGCCACTAATCCACTTCTGGAATATGACCTCCTCTGGGTAGAAAGATCAACAAATATTTATCAGCTACATAACACCTCGACTAGATTCAATGGAGGTCTTTTATAGTATTTCCTAAAGGATGGAGATAAGAATGCCATGAACGACGACGCTGTTACACCTGTGTGTGTTTATCCAGGTCTTTAAAAGATAAATACTGTAATCAGGGAGTCAAATATTAGGCAATTATAAGACTTCAGAGACTAGATGATGAATTCAGTCCCTTCTCTCTAGCTGGGTAATGGATTTAAATCAGAAACAATAATCTTGCCCCAAAGGGAGTTACACTCTCTTCTGGACTGTGAAAGCACAGGCTGAGAATCTTCTGCCTTTTATTTGTTTGTGTATTTTTCAAAATAAGTTATGCATCTTCTGAAATAAACCTGGGTGTTAATCAAAAGATTGGTGCAGCTCATCAGCTCCATCCTTGCACTTGGCTAATTGCATTAAAATTCTTACATGAGCACACAGTGGATAGCACAGCCACTTGGAGCATTCAGTCAATTCCATCTTTCTGCCCTCTAATAGCCTATTGTATATTTGCCTGAGATTATGACCCATGTTTAACTTTGAGAGATCTGCATGCTTTGGAGCACACAGTACTGTCCACAGGTCATCACAGTTTCCAACAAAAGCAGAGCACCTACAAATCTACTTTGTGGAATGTCTGTGACTCAATTTTCACTTTGTCTTCATTGGGCGGTTGCTTGATTTTGGAAGACCTTGATGTCCCAGTATCTGAATTAACATGGAGAACCAGTTAGCTTCATGTCTGAAGATTCCAGATGAGAGACCAGTAGGCACACTAAAGCATAGCAAGTACTCAGCGAAGAGCTGGGCTATTATAAAAGGCTGCTGGCTTCTTAGGAGACTGGCCCAGATGGCTCAGGCCACTTCCCTTGGTCACATGCAAAAGATCAGGGATCTATGGAGGGCTAGGGAAGAGTCCCTGGTGTTTTGATTTGGGGTTCTCTGGATTGACCGTTTCCCAAGGATATTAGCCTTTAAAGGGAAGGACGATAAAAAGAAAATTAGGCCTCTGGAAAAAATATGCTTGACAGAGATGCTGCATATTATTGAGGACTAAATATGCCTGACAGGCAGAATCTCTGTTAAGCATATTTAGTCCTCAATAATATGACTGAGCCAGGCAATTAAAGCAAAGGGGGCAAGAGGAGAAGGGATGTAGAAAGAAAGAAAAAACACAGAAGGTTAACAAATCCCCAGGAGACCAGGGCATGAAGAACAGAAGGATATGAAATAAGGTTACACTCTGAGAGAAGAAACAGGAAGGAAAGACAGTAAGAGAGCATCAGAGTCAAAAAACTGCTATGTGACCAAAAAATGCTTTATCAGCTGCCTTTTATTGAGTATGTGTTATGTTTGAAGTACTATGTTGAGTAATTGACATACATTATCTCATGACTTTGCTGAGAAGGCTGTGAAGTAGATATCATGTTCAGACTTCATAGGTGAGGGAGTCCCTCTCAGCAAGTAAAGCTCTGGCCACTGTATCAGAAGCCAAAATTCTTATCCACATTGATCTGCCCTGCCTGTTTGCTACTACACTGCCCTGGTTTTGTCTACATTGGGGTTGGCAAAATTTTTCTATAGGGCTAGATAGTAAATATTTTAAGCTTTTTGTTTCATACAATCTCTGTCACAACCTCTCAACTGTACTTCATAGCTCAAAAGTGACCACAGACAATATGTAAATGAATGGCCATGGTGGTGCACAAATGAATTTTATTTATAAAACAAACAGTGGATCAAATTTGGCTTGAGAATCCTGTTTCGCTGATGCCTAGTTCATGTGTAAGTGAGCAGCTTAACTGGGGACAAAATAAAGTCAGATACATGCCTGGAGGGAAGCAGAGTTTAGGACATGCCAAGAAGCATATTTAATAGGGACAAAGGACGGTAATGCTGCTGGCTACAGCCGATTACAACAATGATGGTTCTTGCAGAAGCTTAATTTTATTATCTCTTCTGCTTTTAAAAAAGTTCATATACTTTAAAAGTATAAATTAAGTAACTCAGTATGCTGAGTTGGAATATTTTCTTTCCCAAGCATCAGTCCCCCATATCTTCTTCCGTTTTCAGTGACATCCCTTCCAGGAAATACACTCAGATGGCTCCCAGAGGTAGCTCAGTCCTGTGTGAGAGGCAGTCTGAGTAGCTGAGTTTATCAAGCACTTCAGTTTTCGTCTCTGTCCTTTCATTAGCTCTTATCTCTATTGGAAGGGAGTCAAGAGAATTGTCCAATGTCTTTTTATGCTTTCTACAAAAATATCAAAAGCAAGTATGGATGATTTTTCAGCCAGCCAAGTTGCCTTATAAAAATTGATTTAATAATTTGTATGTGTATTTTCTGTTTATTGAAAGCACTTTGCCAAAAGGAGGCTATTTTATTATAATTCGTTTTTGTTGACAGGAAAATACATTGAAAATAAAACACAGAGGTGGCATATAAGAACAAACTTGAACTTAAAGTTGCAAAGCATTGATCTGTGTCAGCAGTTTAAGGAACAATACAGGAAATGCTGCCCGTTGTCCAACAAGGAGAGAATTCAAGGACACAGTTGTTGATGCTGTCTGAGAGTGAAACTTGCTTGCTTTATTTTGTGCCCACATAAGTGTGCTCCAAAAGCATTACCTTTATTTGCTTTGTCTTTTTCTTCGTTTGAATCATCAATAGCTGGTTTCACCTCTGTTCATTAGCAATACCAAGAAAAAAAATTCTTTTTATCTTCAATTAAAGTGTCTTTTTGAGCTTCCTGCTTCCTCTAATTGTTTTACCTCAGCCCAGCAGACGCACCAGGAAAAATTCTTCTTGTTCACCATTAAAAAATTTCTGTTAAGTCGTAGGATATAAGAAATTGTCAGAGGACTGTGGGGCCATCTGGCTCACTTCTAAGTGATATTATGCCCAAGAGAGAGGTTTAATGAAGTCTAGGACATCCTCAGAAATGTTTGTGCTTGGACCCAAAATGCCTGGAGATCGTCACAGCTCTTGAAATGAAATACAAAAGCAGAATGTTATAATTACCAGAGAGACTCCTGGGTGTTTATCCCAGAAGTAAGATCTTCCCCAAAGATGAACTACCTGTTTATTCTCATTTCTGCTCTTATTGTTTGCCTGAGTTTCAAGAAACTGGTGGTAGTTTTTCTGAATGCTACAAAACATGATTTTAAAATGCTCAACCAGGAAGCCAGACATCTTAGAAGACCTTGGTTCCAATTTTCATCAATTATGAAAATACTTTGGGTTAAGTGAGTCTTTTAGGAGTATAAAATACAAATCTAGTTGTTGTTGTTGTTGTTGTTGTTGTTGTTGTTTTGCTAAGCATAGGGCACTGGTTTGAGATTGTCATACTCAGCATCCTTATGTTATAACAATGAAGCTATAGCTTGTTAAGGCCCTTCTCAGTTTTAGAGCAGGTATTGGCCAACTATAGCCTAGAGGCCAAGTCTAGCCCATGCCCATTTTTGTATGGCTGGTGATCTAAGACTGATTTTTACATTTATAAATGAATAGAAAGCAAATTAAAAGAAGAATTATATTTCATGGCACATGAAGTTATATGAAATTCAAATTTCAATGTTCCTAACTGAATTTTGGTTGGAATGCAGCAATGCCTATTTGGCTTCTTTAGGGCAACAAGGGCAGAGTTTAAGTAATTGCAACAGAGACTGGCCTACAGAGTCAAAAATATTTACTGTCTGTCCCTTTAGAGAAGAAGTCTGTGATACCTGTACTGAAAGTTATGCCTGGCACTGTCCTTGCTTTCTCTCATGTACATTATCTTTGGATATTTACAAAGTTCTGCTTAGGCACATAGCACCTTGGTTTGGGAATATTTCCAATCGGCTGTCAACCCATAGTGTGGAGAACTTCAAAAATACAACAAAGACATAAACACTGATGGATAAATACAAACACACAATAGTTCACTGTTCAACATTAAAGACCCAGGTACAGCAGGCAAACCAAACCAGTTCCAATTGCAAATCGTTTTCCCTAAATATAATGCATTCCATCAAAGATTAAGGAATCCTGTGTGCTCCAGGCACAACAACCACAGGGCCCAGGCAGCAGGCACCAGAAAAACTGAATGCATTCTTCCTCCCTTCTCTGGCACCTCTTTGTTGGGTCTTTCTGGAATCTGAGCTTTCCAGGAGCACCATCCTTTTTGCAGGCAGATTTCTAGTTCGTGGTACCGGAGGCAGCAAGCAGGGGAAGTGTAGGCAAGGCTGGTGCTGATCTGCAAGCGAAAGCACATCTGTTTTGCTACTGTTCTGCACAAAGTGTCTATAATTTATCAGGTATGCGGACTATATAATAAAAGCCAGTCAGCTCAGTGAAAATAAGCTTTTGAAAAACAGAAGCTTAACTTAAAAAAGGGGGGGATCAGTCCATGTCAGGTTATAAAACTGGGTTTGATCTCTCTCTCTCTTTTCCCTCCAAGTCAGGGCTTTACAGTTGGCTAGCTTTCTAGTAATTGAATCTGAAGGTTGAGTCCTTGTTTTCTAAGAATTGCCAATGAAGTCTTGTAATCCTCTTCTGGTCTTCTCAGTGCATCAGGACTTCAGTTTATTGACATGTAATTAGGTCAGACTGTCACTACATCAATGTCAGTGTAAACATCACGTAGTAAGCAGCTGATCCTTAAAGATCTCCACTGGGATGCCAGCTGGCTTTGTCAACACACCAGTTGAGGGCTGTATCTCCTTTCCTATGGCTGATTCCAACAATCGCAGAAGCTGTGACAATGGTAGAATATGGCATCTCGAGACTTTCCTATTGACATTCTGATTGTTCTATTACTTTCAACATTGAAGGGCACTGGTGACAGTAAAATAAATAAGTCAGGGACATGCAAATTCTATCCTCCTGTGCATTTCTTTCCTCTCCCATATGTCACTTCTAGGAAGAAGTGAATTAAACAGAAGGGCCAAAATGCATAAAGCACCTGAAATGCCCATTTGTTATGAGAGTTTCAGCTTTTAATTAATGTAAAATAATTTGGAAAAAAGAAACTTAGTTTCTTTTTCTGAGACAATCAAACAGATGTTTATTGATAACACTATAACTGATAAGCAGAAATATGCTACACAGATAAAACTTAGAAGTCCACAGAGACCTGCTTATAGATTATCCCTTACTCTCTTGACAGTGACAACATTCGCTATGGCTACTGTTTGTTGAACATTTGCTGAGAGCTAGATATCATGCTGAGCATATGTCTACCATCTCACTTATTCCCTATGAACTCTTTGAAGTAAGTACTATAATCATTCCCATTGTGCCAATGAAGAAGCTGAGGCTCAGAGAAATTTACTGTCTTGCTACATGTCACACAGGTCGAAATCTAGGTGGGATTCAGGTCTGTGACTGTATCACCTATGCTCCTAGTCATTGGCAACAGAGGGATTTTCATATGGTATAATTATTTGCGTTAGCAATTCTGGCAGTGGCAGGCAACTCAGGAGAGGATGAATAGAGAATAAATTCCAATAGTTCTAGTGAAATCCAATGGGTAGCCTAGACTCAAAGCAAGAACACTCAGCTCCCAAGACAAATGGTTTTGTTTACCGTAGGATAAAAGGGTAGAGCTCTTAAGCTGCAGGAGGCAGTGGTGAGGAGGGGAGGAAAAGCTAGTTTTCCTCTACCACACAGTTTCCTCACATGTGTATGGAGGGGTTGGGCTCCCCAGAAGGGATTGGCAAGGAAAGTCAAGTCTTCCGTGGCCTTACTTACTTCTTGTCAAATGCATATAGTTTTGTTTTTGCTATTTCAGTGATTGAGTCATTGAGCTATCTAAAATCTGCCTTGGTATACCCATAACAGAACAAGGAAATAGAGCAGATTGAAGGATGGATCCACTCAGGAAAATGTGTATTTTAAATGAAACAGAAAATGCATTTAATTTCTAAAAGAAACTGCCAAGAGCTCTTATTAAGGTTCCATCTGATTTTTCCTGCAAGTGCATGTAGCTGGCCCTGATGAAATGATGCATGTAATTAAGGGCAATGTTTTGCCCTAGAAAAAAATATATTTTTTAGAAGAATTTATAAAATGTTAAGCAACTTGAAGCTAAAATAGTGAGAGAACCAATGAGATAGTTGCTTTTTCTTTTTTGAAGAGAAAAACATCTTGGGCACAGTTTTCTATGCTTGATGAACTTGACCAGCTATGCCTGCCTATGTTCTGCCACAACCCTAGACAGCCAGACTTGGGGTGTGGCCACGGGAGGCCAAGGTCCTTCCATCTCTAGCAAGTGTCAAAGCTACCCTGAACTTTAATTTTGTTGGCAGCAAAATGGCGAGGACTCTTGCCTTGTGAATTCTCTACCATAAGGTTACCTACTTACTGATGCATTCGATTTTAATACTTTGAAGGTGACAGAAATGCTTTAAAATGTCACATCAATCAATAAGGCATATGACATTTGGTGGAAAAAATAAATAATATGTCTTATCTTTCCTAAGGTGAAATGTATATTTTATTTTAGGTAATTAAAAGAAAGTTGAAAAAAAGAGATATGTTAAAAAATAAAAAAATTAAACCAGTACAAAAAAATATACCATGAAATATAGTCCTGTTCTCTGAAGACAACTACTATAACCAGTTTCTTGCATATTTTTTCAGCAATAATTTACACTTCTATAAGCATATATTGTATGTATATCTATATCTATCAACCTATAATTGGGTATATGTCTTATAATACAATGTTATACATATATATTTTATATATTTAATTCTGTATATCTAGGTCTATGTATTTTAAAGTTAAATCATAAATACTGTTCTGTACCTTATATAAGACCACTTGGAGATAATTTCTTATCAGTATATACAGTTGTCTTATTTTATCTCATCTTACCCACAGCTATGGTTAATCTGGTACACACAGTAAGTACATCCACACCTGTTTAAATTTTTCTGATGCTTTCGTGCAATTCATTAGTAATTACTGCCCAGTCCCAAGGTGACCCCTGCCACCCCTACCCGGCTGCCTTGGCTCTTGGGGCTCCAAGTGTGCATCCTGCAACTTTGTCCTGGTAACCTGCTTCTGCAGCCTGTCCCCTGGTTGAGGAGAGAGGGTGCTGCAGGCTGCAGGCAGAGCTGTCACAAAACTTTGTCTATTGCATTTTACTACTCTATAGAATGTCGCAAGAAATATTTTTGCACTCATGTGCATGTGTAGGATGAATTCCTAGAAGTGACTCAAAATTATGAGCATTTTAAATGCAGAGAAAGAATTACTAACTCCCTCTAAACCCAATTTGTTTCAATCAATGTTTGAAGACCAAGTCTATGTGGGCCTGGAATTGATAATTTAATGTCACACGAGCAAAAGCACTGATGTAGGCTCCAAACGCAGGGGAACAAACAGGATAAGGGCCAGCATTCTGTCTGGAGTCCACCAAGGTGGATTTTGGTGCTGGAATGAGGGTTCAAAATATAGGGTCTGGTTGTCATGGACGCCAAGCCTCAACTTCTCAGGGTCAAAGCCCCCGCTGGCCACAGGAGCATCTTCTCAAATAATCTTCAGAGCATCTTTCCAAATAAGAATTTGAGCTAGAGGCTGTGACTATAGCAGGCAAACACCTATCACCCAGCCAATTTAAATATCTCCTACGCTTCCCCATTGACTTTCTATTTTTGTTCTGATATGGCATCAAGGTCAGGGACATTAATAAAGAGAAAATTTTAAATGGACATTGATTTTATCCAAAATTCCATAGAAAACAAAGAGAAAAGGTAAGGTAAAGAAATTATTTTTTAAAATCAGGTAAGCAGCCTAAGATGAAAGAACCATCATAACAGATAAAAGGCATTTTATTTTATGGCCTAGTAGGTTATATTTAATAGTTATCTGTAGACTACAATGTGATATACCAAATATACTTAGGTTTCTCAAAAGTTAAGCATAGATTTATCCTATGATCCAGCAATTCCATTTATATGAATTTTTCCCAAATAACTGAAATTAAGTGCTCAAATGAATGTACCTAATACATGAACACACATGTTCATAGCAGCACTATTCTCAATAGCCAAAATATGGAAACAGCCCAGATATTCATTAGCACATGATAGAGATGTACTGACACATGCCATAATGTGGATAAACCTTGAGAATGTGCTCCATGAAAGAAGGCCGGCACAAAAGGCTACATATTGTGTGATCACATTTATGTGAAACATCCAGATACAGAATGCAGCCTTGTAGTTGCCAGAGGCTGGGGAAAGGAGAGCGAGGAGAAACTGTTTAGTGGGTTCAGGATTTTATTTTGGGGTTTCAGAATTAGATGGAAGTGGTGGTTGCACAACATTGTAAACACACCGTGCTGTTGAATGGTTTGCTTTAAAATGGTTCATATTACATTATGTGAATTTCATTTTAGTAAAACTTTTTAGATGCTTAGAAGATACATTAGAAGGAAAGATAGATGAGTTTTACTTTTTTCTGTTTCCTGTTTCTTTAGCATATAGAGACTTGCAAATTATAATTTTGGCCATGGCTCTGATTGACTTCAAGTACTTGGGAAATGGATGGTGGTGCTCAGACCTCAGAGTATGTGTTGACCTTGACTTTAGGTCAAAGCCAGCTTTGTTCTAGTTTTGTATAGGTTTTCTCCTTACCAAGAATTAGGTCAGATTCTATGTGGTGGATTTAATGCATAATTTTGATTTGAGCAAGAGACAGACTTTATCCTTTAGGAAATGTTAATCCATTGGGCTTATGTATCGATAATTTATTTTATGAGGAAAAAAACTCTACAAAGTTTTCTCTAAGCTGAAAGGAAGCAGTAAGACTAAGTCTGTTACTAGTTTTTTTGTGTGTCTCTGAAGTCTGAAATTTAGATACCACTGTGTCCTAAGCCAATTTCATCAGTTCCAACCCTTTTTCTCATGAAGGGAAATGAGGTATTTTATTTAGCAAGGTTTCCACCTCAAAGAGATAGTGGCTATGTTACAGGTCTGTGTACAGGATTCTTAAGTGCTTCAGAAAATCTCCTCTTTGTCTCTCCGATGGTCCTCTCTAGCTGTACCAAGATTAGACTATATGGACAGTGTCTGCCTGAGCCTCCCTGGTAAATCCAGGTGGGAGTTAGTGACTGATTTCCAAGAGAACAGGCTGCATACTTTCTTGGAGCAAATCTTGAGGGTTGTGTTAAAAGTATGGTTCTTGCTCTCAAAAGGCCCAGACTTGGATGTAGCAGCAAGTGCTCTGACAGTTACAAAGATACTCTTAATCTGGAGATTAAAATACTCATTTTATATGGGAAATATAAGTGTGTTTTGATATAAAGAGAATAAACAGCAGCCTGCAGGAAGTACTGACTAAAATTTAAGTGTACTTTAAAGGATGAGTAAATAGAATTATTTTCTATTTTAATTTAATACCTATTATTATTTTTATATAACAAAACTAGACATAGCTATTATCCCCAAATCAGAAAATACACACAAGGAAAAAAAGAATAGACTAAAAACGATCATATCTTACTAACAAAGAGACAAAACTGTTGGCACTGTGGTCTATAGCTTTTCATAAACCCCTCTCCCTCCCCTTCTCCCCTGCCTGCCTTACTTTAGTCAATGTATATTGTCTATTTATGAGCTACTTAGTATGTGTCAGGCACTGTGGGGTGTGGTATTATATACATATACATATACATATACATATACATATACATATACATATACATATACATATACATATACACACATATACATATATATATGCTTTTTTGAAAAATAGAATCATAACATTTATAAAGTTTTATAATCTGCCTTTTTCTCCTAATAGCATATTGATTTTTCCCCATGTAAACAAATTTATTTCTACAGCATCATTTTAAATGACTGCACACTGTTCTACTATAGAGCTATATAACAATTATACATACTCTTACGTTGGGTTTTTCTATTTTTGCTAAGCTAATCAGACTGTGATGAACACCCTGTTTCCAATCATTTTGCACATTCTTAGTTATTTTCTTGGATCGGTTCTCAGAATCATTGCATCAGTGGGCATGTACTTGTTAAAGGCGTTTTCCAGCATACTGCTTCTCAAACACACCAATTTATGCTCTCTCACCAGTAAACAGCATTGCGTATATTTCTCTGAAAGCTTGCTAAGAATGTTTGCTAATTCGATAGATAAAAATTCAACCTGTTTGTACTTACTACTGAGTGTTAAGTTTTGTATGCTACCTAGCAATTTTACTCTCATCTTTCTCTTCCCATTCTTCCCTTCTTCCTCCTGCTCTCCTCCCTCTCATGTTCTCTTTTTCCTCTCTGAATTGCCTTTCACAGTCAGACCATTTCTCCTGGTGTTTTTATTATTAGTTTATAAAAGCTCTTTATTTATTAATAACATTAACCTTTGTCTTAACTACTGAAAACATTTGCATATGGCTATCTCTAAGACTGTCAAGAAGAAAAGGGAAGAATTTTCAATGCAAAAGGAATGGGAAAAGCAGTGGTTCAGAGGTGGAAGTGATGACACCTGTTTAGGAAAGTGTGTGACACTGTGGTGAGCCTCAGGAGAGCACTAGAAATTGGTATAATAGGATCAGAATAAATGTGGATGAAGAGAATGAGGCTAGCTCATGGATAATCTTGATGCCAAGCTCAGAACTCTGAACAGAATCTCTGAAATACCTTTGACAAAGTTAAAAGGTGTGTGTGTGTGTGTGTGTGTGTGTGTGTGTGTGTGTGTGTGTCTGTGTGTCTGTGTGTCTAGTTGACAAGAGACCAATAAACTGTTATTCTTAACATAATTTTAATTTCTTTCTTTTATGAGTATGGGAACAGAAGGAGTTTCTTGGTGTAACAAGTGCCAATAAGCATAGAGACTAGATTTCTTGCTTTTCTCAGAGTGGGAATATGGATTATTAAAAACTTAACTCTGACTACTAGTAATTTTCATTTGGTTAAGACATCATTTGATTGACAGTAGCTTTCTAGATTTCACTATGCTTGGTACTAAGGGACAATGCTAAACTCTAGAGATGTTTCCAGCTTCTGGGGAGAGAGAATAGGGGATAAATAAAGCATACAGGCACACACCAATTTTAATACTCCTGTTACATGATGTCCCACAATATACAATGGTTTTAAAAACTAAGAGTCTCATTTGATTAGGGGACAAAAAAGACTGAAAAGGCTTCCATTGGTAGAGTGACATTGGTGCTTCATGATTCTTTCGACCTTTGTTCTTAGAGGTACCAGTGTCAGGACCCATCCTGGAACTTAATGTTTCTTTTGCATTTGACTCAGCTCATATCCTGCCCAACACCTACGATGTAGCCAACAGTAGGTGAGACGCTGAGGCTGCAGGCAGTTGTTATTTTCTGAATGATTTTCTTATGAGGCAAAGTTTAGAGTTTTGAAAGAGTAAAAGGGTTTCAGAAAGGATCTAACCTTTCAGGTAAGCCCAGTGTGCTTCAGAGGTTGACTCCAGGCTTCATGGGCCCTAGGGAATTGCATGTGTCACTAACCTTTTCAAACTCTAATCACCTCACCTGTCATGTAATCCTAATCATATTGCATGGTTTGAAAATGTCCCACCCCAAATCATATGTTGAAGCCTTTCCTCCCAGAACCTCAGAATTCAATTGTGGAAATAGGATAGTTACAGATGTAATTGGCTAAGGTGAGGTCATACTGGGGAAGGGTGGACCTAATTCAATGACTGGTGTCTTTATAAAAAGGGGAGGATTGGACACAGAGAAGAGACCACAGGTGGAACACCATAGAAAGACCAGAGCTGTGCTCTCATAAGCCAAGGAACCACTGGAAGCCTTGGCGAGGCCTGGACAGATCCTCCCCTAGTGCCTGCAGAGAGAACGCAGCCCTGCCCACACCTTGGTCTTGGACACTTGCCTCTAGGACTGTAAGAGGATCAAGTTCTGCTGTTTAAACCACCTAGTCTGCAGAGCTCTGTTAGGGCAGCCCCAGGACACTAATCCTCACGTGTGAGGTCCTGGCCCCCCAGGGCAGCCCATTCTCTGCTGTCCATTCACAGACGTCCTCTCCTGTCCTCTGGAAGGTGTTGTGGGGCTGGGACAAAAGCATTATTCTCAGTTTTGCCTTCTTAGCTATTAATATACAAAAAGTCACAAACATGAAAAAGAAGCCATTTCAGTTATTTCCCTGCTTTGCTAAGTTACAAGGCACACATGTTATTGTTTACTTTTGACTCTTCTTTCTGAATTTGCATGATGCAAATCCCTAGAACCCCAAAAAGACCTCTTGGAAAACACTTTGTGATTTGTGGCAGGGAAGGTCAGATTGTTTGAAAATGACTAATGATTAGTTTACAGTGCTTATAATACAGGTTTCATAACAATGGAATTAATCTTTAGAGGGAAAAATTAAAAGGTAGTTTGCTCCCGAGGGAGCTGTGTGGGGTTTTCACATTAGCCTGATGAGCACTCATCGGGACAGACAGCAGAACCCCAGGACGCCTCATTGTTTAATCAGTATGGGTAAGATCAAGTTGATTAATCCGCTGCGCTTCCCTCTGACAGAGTTGCCCGCCGCCCTCCTGGAACTGCTTCCATTAGCAGGATGCTGTTGCTCTGTGGTCTTGGGGGCTGCCGGCCTCTTTCCCGCCTGCATGTAGCGCTGTGGCCCTTTCTCTGATTGCTCATCCCTCTGCTTTGCGCCCACTGGCTCTTGTCATTTAGTGTGTTGCAAATACTAACCTGATGAGCAACAAACTTAGAGGGTACCTGCAGGTGGGGATGAGGCTTTTCCTTCCCTCTTGTATGTATAGGGGAATCCCCAATTTCTGTGGCCAGGAGTCCAGCCTATAGGGGAGTAGCAGGCCATCCTGCTAAGGTACACGTGCTGCTGAATTGGACATCTTCCTGGGGACCTTGCACCCCACATCTGCAAATGAGGCCACTAGCTAACTCAACTCACACTGTGCTGTTATTGGGGAGCAGCACCTGTAGGAGTAGAAAGGCCCATGAGTGCCCCTGAGTAGGATTTCCCAGACAGGGCCTGGCTCAGAGCCTGTACTTGGGCAGAAGGAAGTGAAACAAACACGGTCTACTTTTGTCTTGACTCATAGTGTTCTAGGTTCAATCAAGACCATGGTTCCCATTACAAGAAAATTATTTAAAAGCATTATATCTTTTTTGATTGATACAGTTTGTTCTAAGAGGGTGAAGGTGCTCATTGATCCATTTTACGTATATTCAAGAAAATCATTACATGGCAAGGAGGGTTGGTGGATTCGAGGGTACCCATTAATGTTATTCCCCAATAAAACACCCCAAGGTACATCTACAGTGTCCTGGGCGGTGGCTCTGAAGCAGACGTGAGTCATGGGCCTGCACGAGGACCTGATTTCTCTTAAATGTGTTTGTTTGTGTGGATGCTGGACTCACCAGGAAAGGAGGGATGTGTGCGTGTGTTGTAAATAATTGAGTTGGGGATAAAACTGACTGGGAAGGGAAAAAATAACTTGTATGAATAACTGACAACCTTATTTTTAATCAAGATGCCCTTGGTGGTTATAAAGAAAAAATGGTAGGATGGTACTGAATTCGATGCAACTTTCTGGCACTTTAAAATTCCATGAGTTGGAATTATACAGTACATTTCTTGGTCCTCAGTCTCCATGTGTACAGTCTGACATTTCTGTTTTCTAATTTTAGAATCTTGGAATAGTTCTAAATTGGTAGCTTTGGCAACTTCGAAATCTTATTATAAGGGCAACAAAGAAAATTAGCTTGATTTTTTATTAGCCTTGAAGAGAAATAAAGGTTGCTATTTTGAAAACTGCTTAACATTAAACAACGAGCATTTATCAGCATTATTGAAGAAAAGAGGAATTTCCTATCATTTTACCTTGTAACACAATTAAATGAAGAATCTTGGTGAGTATATACTAGTATAACTGTGTAGTAAAATTTATATTAAGAATTTTACTATTTATAAAATATATTATCTTATAAAAAGTGGCCTGTTTTATTTTATGGAAAACACAAGAAAACCTCTTGTAACAATAAAACATTCTCTTAACATCTTATGACACGATATTAATACCATACGTATGCCACTAAGCCAGTGGGATGGGTTTCTTCTGAATTTCTGGATGTTAGCATATTAGTGATTGAAAAGCTATTATTTTCCCTCAAGGGAAATTCTCTCAGTATCTTACCAGCCAAATTTGAAAAGATATGTATTTAAAATAAATCTTCACCTTACTTTTGAAAGAAAAGTATAAATATAACAACAATGTAAAATCTGCCAAGATTTGTCCCCCCTTAGAAGAAAAAGAGACAGGATTGCAGAGTAGCAGAATCACCTCTGAAATGCTCTGTGAGCCTCACCTGAGCTTGGGCTCAAAGCATTTCTATTTCATATTTTCCACATCTTTTCTTTCATGTGATCTTACTTTTGTTTCTACAGTTTTGATTAACTTCCTTTCGGAAAGAAATCAAAATGACCCCATGTTAGTTAACTGCGAGCACAGGTGCTGATGTCGGACACTGTGTTGTGTTGAGGGGATAGGCAGGACGGATTCTTTTCTCTCAAATGACATTGTGGATTCTGTTGGTGGTGACTGGAAGCTTCCTTATTAACAATGAGTGCCACATACTCTCCTATATCCAAACATTGGCGAATCTTGTTCCTATCCCTGTTCCTTTATTGGTATTTGACTAATAGCCACCATATTACTACAAACTGGGTATTTCTCATTGTGAAAATATGAAGAGAATATAATGTCATGACAGAGTCCACTGTAAATGCACAAGGGAGGAAATCCCCGTTGTAGTTTCACATTAGCTGACGTCCCCACCTTAGCACCTCCTCTCTGCCATCACCTCACTGATGTCTCTAGATGAACTCTGATGTGTAGTCCTAGGGGTCAAAGTGTGGGCTGAGAAGCAGACTAAGTTCCCCTGTGTCTTAAAGCTCTGAACTGGAATCTTCCATTAACATGGTCCTAGCCTTAATTTCCTCCTCCCGTTTGCTTTGGGGAAGAAATGCACAGAGTAGAGAAAGGAAGTAGAAAATCCTGTTGTTTACCTGGAACTGAAAGTCAACCTGGGCCTTCTGATAGCGATGTGGGAAAACACTGATTGTTACTTACCAGAGCATGGGGACGCAAGAACACATGCCTAGCTCTGGTGTCAGCCCTCTCCCTGGATGCCTGTTCCATCTTTCCTGAGAGTTGCCCAGACCATTTATTGAGCACCTGCTGCATGCCAGGGACTGCATAGCATTCTATGTATGTTAGTTAATTTAATATTTACAACCACCCTGTGAAGTTTTATAGCCCTCCCTTTGTAGATGAAGGTATGGACACAGATGAGTAACTCTCCCTACATCACAGCTGATACCTGGCAGGATTTAAACCCAGATCTGCTCTGCTCCATACCATGTGCTGCAACCTTGTGATTATTGGGGCATATTTGAGGGGATAAGTAATTCTTTTAGCCAAAATAAAATTCTGCCCTGTGAGGGTTGTAATAGAGCCACTTGCATCCAACTGGAGACAGACAGACAGACAGACATAGGGTCGGGGGGGGGGGGGGAGGGGAGAGAGAGAGAGAGAGAGAGAGAGAGAGAGAGAAACATTACACAATAGTAGAATTTCCCCATAGTGAAGGCTTTAATTCTTGGGAGAGCTCTTGAAAAAGAACTATGAGATTTCTTTTATGAATAAGCCACAGCCTCTTCTGCCTAAAGGGTTTGTGTGTGGCACTGCCTTGAGATTGGGCACAGGGTCTCCAATAACCATTTTGGTGATAAGATTCTAAGGTCCTGTGAATAGTAGAAAAGGTCAATCTGTTCATTTCCACCTGTGGATATTAATGTGATTATATTTTAAATGCATACATTGGTTACATAAAAGCAAATTATAGATAATTACCTCTACTTTCCTAGGTCCAATCAGTCTCTGTCTTTTTTAACTCCTAGGTAGGATAGATATAGAATGGGGAGAGGAGAAGTGCAGAATGGAGTGGGGAGCTGAGCTTGTCTGGAGCAGTACAGCTCCAGGAATAGGCCAAGTGTGGAGCATTTGATCAATGAAATCAAAGAAGTACAGGCAGGGTCTCCAGAAAAAAAAAGTTTCCATCCCTTTCATGAGAATATGAGAACCGTTTTGAGAAATTACACAGCTCTGCAACCTGTACAAAGTGGTCTGAAATTAGATGTTAGCGTTGAGGCCCAATTTTCACTGCTTATAGTGCCCCTTCTCTCCCTTCTGTCCACTGCCTCTTCTCCAGGACCTTTATGAGAAAGAGTGCTGGTGGTTCAAGTTTTAGAATGTTGATTAGTAATTTAAGCTTAAAGAATCTGAAAATTCTTTCTAAGGAGAAAGAAGCTTTTTTATTATTATTACTCACATTTTAAAATTCTACTAAAATGTGCCAATTTTAGCTTTGAAAAACACTTTCAGTGATGTTTGGGACAAAATTGGGGCAAGTATACAAAATCTCTGGATGAATGTAACTGCCAGTGTGTGAAAGCAGAGAGGCAGAGCTTCGGGGTGGCCTTGGGAAGCACGTGGCAGTGAAAGGCATCTGAGGTCTGCATGGAGAGCCAGCCTTTCCCAGGACAGACAGACTCCTTTTTGAAAGCTCAGGATCTGTCGCACCAGAAGTGTCATTGGCAGGAACATTGACATAGATTGTGGTAGGAGGGATTCCCAGAGGGGACAGCAGGCAGATTTGAGGCCAAACAGTAGCACTGCACCTGTGACTAGAACCCCAGATGAGAAGTTACCAACATCAAATCTTGTTATTTGGTGAGTGGCTTGACCAGTATCTTGCTCACCTAATTTTTAAATCTGTTTTTTAACTATAAAGAATAAGAGAATTGGAAGACCCACTAAAGACCAGTCTAATGTCCTTCAGTTTGAGGTGCAGCTCATGGATTTTATTGTGCATTTCTGCCTGTTTCAAGCCCTACAAAGCGAGGCAGCAACAAATTAAGGCATGATATTAAAGAAAAGGATGTTTAGTGCAGATGAGTGTGCTGTTAACTGTTTGGACACAGCAGAGTTTCTCCCCATTTCCCCCTCCTTTTCTTTGCCCTATAAAATGATATCACCATTCAGGCCCATCGAAAAAGACCACATCTGAGGCCAGAGAAGGTTTAAAACCTTTACAAATAGAGCTCACACTGTGAAATGGATCTGGATGTTGGTCACAGTTCACTTCATGTAACGTCTTCAATAGTAAAGAAAATGATGATTTCTGAGAACACTTTATGGAACTTTGAAAGGGCTCCCACATATCCTCACACATTAGTCTTAAAACAGCAGAGAACTGATCGCTTTGTTGATGAGGAGAGGAGGCTGGGAGCAGCCAGGAGCGGCCTGGTGTCCTGTGATGTCAGGTGCGGTGATCCCCCTGCAGCGCTCTGCTGGATAAGCAGAGTGAGGTCGGCCTCCTCACACTAGCTGGGCACACACGTATGGGGGCCTGATCAAAGAGGCACAATTCCGTAACAGGGACAAAATGTGAGTTTGGAATGGTGGGGTTGCCAATGCGGTGTCTATCATTATTCCTTTATATCTTTAGTCAACATGATTGGTCAGGTCCTTCCTCTATTTTAGACCCTGTCTTGTGGCTGCAGAAACCACAGTGGACACTGGAAACAGGGCAGCCTATTGTTAGCAGAGGAGATAGGAAACTCATGAAGGAAAATATGCATCCCATGAAGACAGGTGTGTAGGGTGTTAGGGAAGCACACAGCTCCTATCCGGGGAGGATGAGTACAGCAGGGTCCAGAAGTGGGGGGAAAGTTAACGGGGCCGAAGAGATAGAGCAGAGGGAAAAGGTGAGACTGCAGGCGCCCCTAGAGCCTCGTTCCAAATGGTCTGGAGTCCCATGGGAAAGCCACTTTGGGAGGTTTGTAGCAGGATGACATCATAATCAATATGATTTCTTTTACATTAAAGGGATAGAGAGGATCTCCTGGTGGGCCAGGGCAGGGGTTCAGTGGGCCAGACCTGTCAGGACAGTGATGTCCTGACACAATAGACATTGAGAAGTCTGATGAGTGGGATTTGGGAATGATAGCAAGTGTGACCAAGGGGAAGCATGGCCAAGGATGATGACTCAGCACCTGGCTTAGGTGTAGGTGAAAGGTAATACCCTTCCCAAAGGCAGAGAAGACAGAGCAAGAAACAGATTGGGATTCAGCAGGGAGAAGATGAGTTTGTCTTGAGATTCTGGTAGCACATTCTAGGGGGGCTTTCTAGCAATGGATTTGCAGATGGAAGCTCAGGAGAGGGCCACAAATCTGAGGCCATGGTAAGCAGGCCAGTGGTTGGTGGCTGCTGAGCAGATCAGTCCCAAATCTCAGAGGTTTAATGTGGTGAAAGCTTATTTCCCACATGTATATAACTGATGGGGGCCTTACTGAACAGAGACCTCTCTTCGATTTCTTTCTCCAAACAGAGGCCAGGGACCCATTTGGATCCTTCCATCCACTGTGCTGTCATCTCTCTGGCCTCCTTGAGTCCTTGCAGCCAAAAAACAGGTAGAATGAAAGTGTGGAGAATGTCCCTGGAGATCTTATGGGACTAACAGTCACAGCTGCAAGGGAGACTGAGGAATGTCCTTTATGAATTTGGAGGAGGAATGGGTTTGATGAGCCTCTAGCCTGTCTTTACCACATATGAGAATACTCACAGTCACCCAGGAGGATTCAGCAGTGCACCACCAATGCATAAGACAAAAAAAAAAAAAATCATGAAAAGTTCTAGAAAAAGCTGTAAGTGGGAGGGCAGTCGTGAAAGAAGCCACGAGAGGCTTCAGGAAGGAGAGAACAGGCAACTGCTGCTCTAAGGTCAAGGTCAGGACAGACCCACACCTACTGGCTTTCCCTGTACTTTTGACTTGGACAGTAAGGCAAAACTACCCATTCATTTCCTTTATTTGTTTACCTTCCCATTCTGGTGCGGTCTAAATAAAGTAAGTTAGAAAAGTGTTCTTATATATTCGCAGCTTTCAAGTTCTCAGCTTGCATAATTACAAGGGACAGAAGCTGAAATTTCATTTGTGCTATGTCAACTTAAAAAAAGTCAAGATTGGAAGTAACTGGGAGGTATGATTTGCACTTTGATAACTAAAGTGAAGTAAATTGGTGGTTCTGAACAGGAAAGAATGACCAGGTCTATTCCTACAGCCTATAAGTGTTATCCAGGGGAGAAATTTCAGCAAATGGGTCAAAGATAAAATCGATTGTTCATTAATACATATTTTAACACCTATAAGAGATTGTGAAAATTGGCCTTATTATATTGGCACCTTGTTATAAATTTTTGCCATTAATATTGTTCATTTTGAGCAAAGATCTGGGCTTTCTAGCTAAGAAACAGAGGGTCGTTATAAATCAACATTTTCAACACAGACAGGCAAATATGATAGTGTCTGAAGTGCTAGCCTAAGGGTCAGGCTCACCTGCACAAAATTCAGGGCAGACCACAGTATATTTCATAAAATTTACCAGTTTCCCAGGCATATTTCTAACACCACTCACAACACATTACGTTATAGGTGCTGGTTTATGTGTCTCTCTCTCCCCCACTGCTCTGTGTCCCCAGTGCTTAACATAGACATGGCTCAGTAAATGTTGAACCATTGAAAGAGTGTATTTGTACTATTTATGTGATTCTCTTACCATCCTGCCAAAGTAAGATAGGACAGAGAGTATCTCAATTTTCACCTAAGAACAATATGGGTGTAGGGTGATTGTCCTAGTGTATAGGAGCTAAAGCTGAGACTTGAAGTTGAAATGTTCTGACTCTGAGGTAACTTCTGCATGCACATTTTCTTCTAATCTGCTTAGAACCCTTTAGAGGCTTCTAGAAGCATCTAGGAGCATCAATAGCTTCTGCACAACTGGAATTTTTAGACCTGCCTGTTCCAACATATTGTTATCATTTACTTATTATATCTCAATTTTATTTTGACCATAAATATATGAATAATGTGTATATTTTATAAAATCAGAGGTTTAATGATGGTCAGTATTATTCTTTCTCCATTCTTGGGCATGCTGATAAATGAGTACATTAAAAATAATCAGGATATCTTTATTTGATTCACTATTGGAGGGATTTAAAAGCCTTACCTTATATCAGCATCTTGGGTGTCACCAGTACCCCTCCAGCTTCAGAATCCTAGAAGCAGGTTAAGAGGCTGCTGTAAGGAAGTTGCAGTCATTTTCCTCTCAGTTGTTTATGCCTCAAATTCACCTTCAGAGAGAAACATCACCATCTGGGATACTTATCAGTGTATAATGCAAACAGTGTCTGTGAAAAGACATAGACTCTTTTCTCAGAGAGTTTACAATCTGGAATAGTAATTACAGCTAAGACTCTGTGACCTGGTTCACCCAAGAGAGTCCTAGGTTTCACCTGGTGTTCCAGGGTAATAATTACAGTGACACCTTGCACTTGTAAACCAGAGAGAGGAATTATGTGTGATTGTCCTACTTAGACCTAACATCTATTGAGTCCTAAGCACTGTGAACCTTCTACATGGTTACACTTATTATCTAATTTTACTTTCACCACATCACCAAGAGGGGCTATAGCTTCGTGTCTTATGACAGCACAGATTCTAGAGCCGTTGCTGAGGTTCAAGTGCTGGCATTAGTACTCAGTCTATGGACTTTGGGAGAGCTAGATAATGTTTTTACCTTATGTCTCAGTTCTTTCATCTGTGCATGAGGATACTAAGAATACCAACAGCCTCTGGTGGTTGTATGGGGAAGAAGTGTTAAGTATTTGCAGAACACTTAGAACTGTTGGAAGTACAGAGAATAATATTTGGTAGATAAATGTACCCATTTTGCAGGTAAGGAAACTGATGCTCTGAGAAGTGATTTGCCCAAGGTAACACTGCCTATAATTGGCAGAGCCAGAATCCCACATGCATTTATTAAATTTGATGTTTATGTTAAGTTCAAACAAAGATTTCAGATTTGCTGAAATCTTAAGGGAAGGAGCTAACCTATTTGAATGGTGAGTAAATTATTTGAAATTATCTCACTTAAAATATAATGAAAGTGAGGCCTAAAGAAATTAAATAAGCTGACAAATTTTTGATGATTTTTAGTTGAAAAATCAGAGCTAGAACTCAAATGTCTTGTTTCCTACTCCAGTTTTTTTTACTATCATTCTTCCAATTTACTAAAAAAGAAAGCCTTTATTTTAAAATTACTGATACCATGTGATGATAATACTCCGAGAGACTAGTAGAGATGCCCAAGAATCCTCCATTATCATTATCCCCACTCACTCCATGATCAAAGATTCAAAAGCCAAATGAATAATCTTAGCTATTAAGTAGGGCATATGTTTGGATTCCAAAGAATAACTTAACCTTTTTGATCTTTTATATCTTCATTTTTTTTAAAGAGAAAGAATGACACTACAGACCCATATTAGGCTGGATCAAACTGGGTAGCATATTGAAACTGTTTTATAAGCTCTATTATCTTTCTTTTTATCTTACTTAACTTATATTCATTAAATATTTTAAAGTCATTCCACATGAAAAATAATGCATGAAGACTGGAGATATGAGGAATTGTTACATAAAATCCCTATCCTTAACCTACTATTAGGGGAGATCGAAAAAGAAACATAAAGAGAAAATTAACCAAAAGGCAGAACTCATAATATGGTTTAGAATATAGTATTATTGAAATAAGGTTTAGAATATAGTGTTATTGATGATAAGGGTGACACAGAATTGGAGGTGGAAGAGGTCATCTGTGATCAGGGAAAGTACTATATAGTAAGCCTAGAGGAGTCTAGACTGCACATTAATTCTATAAAACAGTTTTTTATTGTTTAGTTTAGACAAGTTTGTGGTTTTATTTCACATGTGAAAAGAAACTTTGTATTTGATAGGACTGTCAGAGAACTGGAAAACTATTTTGAACAGTGATAGCACAAAATTAAATATGGTTTTTAAGAACAGAAAGAAAAAGATATTTACCCTAATAAATTTTATTATATCGAGATATAATAAGTAAAACTTACTGAGCATTTGTTACATACTAAATGTTATTTTTAATATAGATTCACTAATTTCAGCCTTATGGAAAATTTATAGGTTAGGTACTATTATCTCCATTTCTTAGACTAGGAGCCTGAGGTTAAGGAGGTTAAATAACTTCTCTGTGGTGGCACAGCTGCCAAGTGAGAGACCTGAGACTTGAATTGAACTGACTGGATCCAGCTTCCTTTTAATTACAGATACACTGCTACTCTTTTATAAGACTAAGTAGAATCCAGGCATTTTGGCTCCCAGGGCCTTGATCTTATTTTTTCTCTATATTCCTTGGAACCTGGAGCCAACTACTTTTTCAATGGAATGTCAAGTCCACCCCCACCACCACCACCACCAATTTATGAACCTAGAAAGTCAGTATCTAATCGGCACCTATAGTATTTTCCTGGGGCTACCATAATAAAGCCTCACAAAATGGATAGCTTGAAACAACAGAAATTTATTCTCTCAGAGTCCTGGAGGCCAGAAGCATGAGATCAAGGTGTCAGCAGGGCCACAATCCCTCTGAAGTCTCTAGGAGAGCATCCTTCCTTGTCTCTGTCAGCTTCTGGTGGCCTCAAGTGTTCCTTGACTGGTAGGTGCATCACTCCATTCTCAGCCTTTGCCTCCACATGTCCATCTTCTCCTTGTTGTCTCTGCATCAAAATTTTCTTCTTTATAAGGATAACAGTCATATTGGATTAGGGCCACTCTACTCCAGGGTGACCTCATCTTAACTAGTTACATTTGCAATGGCCCTGTTTTCAATAGATCACATTTAAGGTAGTAGGGGTTGGGGCATTCATCTGTCTTTTAGGAGACACAATTCAACTTATAGCAGCATCCACAAATAAAAATCATGAACCCAGAGAGAACATTGCTCAAAGTGTTTAAAAACCGTGAAGCTCAGGTTCTGACCATTAGAACAGATACTTGGTTGACTGGACTGGACACTAGCCAAAAGAATGGATGCCTGTTGATGAGCATGTGACAGGCACGCCCAGTGGTCAGCCTGGCAGCACCCTCATTTCCTGGCCAGGCTGAACAAATCTGAAGGGCAATCCTGGCTGGTGCCACTGCTGACCTAGCATTGACCTCAGCTCAACCAATTGCTGGACGCTGTCTCTGTGCATTGACTGAGGGACCCAGGGCTTGTGTGTAGAGCCAGCACCTCACCTGTGTCTGTCACATGGGTTGAAGTGTCCTAAGTTGGCCTGCCTAGAAAGTGTGAGGTCTGACACCATGGGACCGGGAACGACCACCTATATAATAAAAGAAAAAGGCACTTCCTCCCTCCCTCTCACTCAGGGTGGAAGCACTAACTTTGTTTATGATACCGGATTGTGGTCTGAGGAGCTCCAGTCTTTCCAGCTGCATCTCAACCTATGATGTCCAGGCAGAGATTAGCTAGCTGTCTTTCTTAAAGGATAAAGAGAAAAATCAGTGGGGCTGGTAATAGCCATGCCTCACACCTCTTCTCTTGCAAGTCCTGGAAGCAATGGGTAGGGTCACCTATAATAATGGATTTCAGGATCTTACTTTGAAAGAAAGAAAACAATAAATGAGAATACAAGTGCTTTCGTTCTTTGGGTTCTTATAGTAAATCGTAGCATGATGTTCAGGGAATATATGTTCTTTATGATTATTTAAATCTCCAAAGTAGCTGAAAGGCCAACATTACTGACTTGTTTGCAGTTCAGTCTCTTATTTAGTGTTGATTGTCATGTGTTTGGGGAGAATGCCGAGAGCCTTTGGCACTAAATCAAACCTCTTTGGACTCTGCCTCCCTCTGCCTTTCTCCATTTTGCTGGAGGTGGGCTGCTCTGGCTAAGAACTTCTCTTTGTACAGAAGTTTTCTTTTCTCTAAATGTCTTTAACTTAAAAACAAAAATCAAAGAATTGTATGATTCCCATAGGAACACATTATGCAGGAGGAAATTATTCCCATTAGAATCCAGTAAATTTCACCTATATCTAGAATTGCTTTTCTAATAAAAAATAAGTGTTCTATAAGTGATAGTACCTGGGGAATATCACCAGTCCTGACATAAGTGTAGTTGATTTTGTGCTCAGAAGTCAGTTTTTCTGACTTCTTAGTTTTTGTCTTCCTGAGTCACTGCCACTTAGTAGCATGGCTTTATTTCATGGCATCTAATATATGATGGGGGCTCTTTAAAAATAACACTTTATGTGTGCTTTAAATTTTACTTCATTTAGAGTCCTAGCAAGTTCAGGGCTGTTGTACCATTTCACTTTAAAGAGCTCTGCACTTCACCAGGGATCCCCTGAATGGGTGTGACAGAAAGAGCATGTGGATGCATCACTTGCTTGTGCTACAGACAGCCTGAGAAAGTCTCTCGACAACAAAGTGAGTGACAATCGAGAGACAGTGTTGGAAAAAATATCCCTGGATGAAGGAAATAAGACTCAGGGTCCCCAGCACACTCAGTTGAAGAGAAGGATTAAACTTATTTTTTTTTTAAAAGAAAGCTGATGGGGCTATTAGTTAAAAAAGAGTGGGCAGCCAGTTCAGGAAAGGGAGACACCAAGTTTCAGGTGCCATCATCACTCAGGGATCTTCTCTATTTTAGAATTGCCAGTGGAGTTTTAAGGTAAATAAAGCCATGTGTCATGCACTGGCATTTAACACTGAATTAAAGTACCCCAAATTAGTGAAGTCAGAATCTTTCCGTTGTATACAGATTGAACTATGAAATAAAAACTGAGTTAGACTCTCTCTCTCTCTCTCTTGCGCTCTCTCTCTCTCTCTCTCTCTCTCTCTCTCTCTCTCTCTCACACACACACACACACACACACACACACAAAGAAAACAAAAGGCTGTATTTGTATGTCTTTGCAAAGTTCACAGCATTCTTGTGGGAAAATCCTTTGCGCACAACCATTCTTAGTCTCTTTAAGTTTATTTTATATTGGGGAGCAGGTAAAAATTCTAGAGAAGAAGATCTATGAGCCTGTGGCTCCAGGAGCTGTCCCAGCCTCTTAGAAGTAAAGCACTCTTTATGTTAATTAAAAAAATAAGTTTGTTCTCCATTTTTTTAAAAATGGGATAAAGCAATTTCTTTTAGGTTGCTTGAACTCTTCCTGCTAGATTTAATGCAAGAATATTATTTATAGATTTAAACATCGTTTCTTGCTCATGGCTGTGAGCTGCGGTTGTGCAGGATCCAGAATTCTAAAGGCGAATGCCTCCCAAACGCACGGAGACTTCCGTTGTTTTCTCTCCTTTCTCTTGTTGCTGCGGGGGCTAGAGCAGATTTTGGTTCACATCACAGTGTACAGTGTTAACTAGGTGACATATGGGTGGGGGACATTCCTGCTTGTCCACTGCAGCCAGAGGGGGGGAACGTTTCCATAGAGATAAGAAGCAAAAGTGCTCCGTGCCACCTAATTGGTATGCATCCCCAGTTCAGGTTCATTGTGCTTGTGCTAATGACAGGGTTGTCTCAGTAATAAGGATGGTGCACTGGAGAAATTTGCTGCCTTGGTATATTTTTCCCTGGCAGAAAACTACTTAGAGACTGTAGTCAGTAAGAAGAGTGACTGGCAGGCTGAAGAGGCTGCTTAGCAGCATATGGGGGAAGGCTGGTGCTCTGTGCCACATGCATATGCTGCCATTAAACTCCAGCTTTGCGCTTTGTGTGTTCCTGGGCTTATGCCAGGAAGCCCACCTGCTGCAAGAATACTTGTAAAGCCCAACTCAAAAGTGATTGAAAAGCTACTAGAATAAACTGTAATAACACAGTGCTTCACAGATGGGACATAATTGCAAGCTAAAGTGTACAGCCTCTGCAGTAATGAAAACACGAGCCATTAAATTAAAATCATAAGGGAAAAAACGATAAAAGTCTGTTGATTTTTTTAGTTTTATTGCAAAAACTTCAATTTTCCTGCCCTCATTAATCAAATACCGTAAAACTATAGTGTGACTTTGTTCTGGTGGAGGTTCATGCAATTAGAATGATGAATGTTGATGAAAATGATGTAACTTTTGTTATTTACTTGCTAGGATAACTTAAACTCTCTGTAACCAGAGCCACCTGATTCTGACACCTATCTATCAATTTGCAGATTGAAAGAGCCTTTGGGGATTTGCCCTGAGAGTTTATAGGGTATTTTGTCCAAGTTTGTCCAAGGCGAGAACAGCATGAGAGCAGAACTTTGGGCTTCTTGCTCAGCACTGACAATATGTGCAAAAATCCTTTCTCCCTGAGAAGCCCACTTTTTCTTAAACATTACTAATTTTTCACTTTTTTAGACAATTAAGAGAGATTCCGAACTATGTAAACACATGAACTATTTGAACGATGTCAGTGTGGCTATAATTGGTGGTGGCCTGCTGGCTGGAGTTGCAAGGCTGACATGTAATTAGTGGGACTGTCGGTGAGTAGGAGGGTGGGAGGGCCATCGGAGCTGAATGGGCCAGCAGGCTGAGCTGGAGGCCTCTCCAGGGCTGTCTAGTGCCCAGTGGGCCCCAGCACCATTGTTCTGCTTCTTTCTGTGGGTGGGCCTTGTAAGGAGAAAGAAACATTTGTGTCACCATCATTGCCCAAGCAAACAGCCTTTACAAGACTCTTTTTTCATTTTTAAGTATTCATTTCTTGGGCATGTCTCGTGGCAAAGTGGAAGAATTCCCATCCATTCAAAAAAAAAAGAGAAGAAGAAAGAAAAGGAAGGAAGGAAGGAAGGAAAGGAAGGAAGGAGGAAGGAAGGAAGGAAGGAAGGAAGGAAGGAAGGAAGGGGGAAGGAAGGAGGAAGGAAAGGAAGGAAGGAAGGAAGGAAGGAAGGAAGGAAGGAAGGAAGGAAGGAAGAAAAGAAAGAAAGAAAGAAAGAAAGAAAGGGAAAAAGAAAAGAAAACCAGCAACAATGGGATAATTATGTTTTCAGTTTACAAATGGAGACAGGTGTACAGTCTCATGGCATCTCAAGTGTGTTTATAGAGGAAAAGAACTGAAGTTTGGAAGTGCAAATGTTTCCTTCTTTCCCCACCTTGAAAGACATCCGGGTTATTTCTCTCCTAAAGAAGTGTCCCTTGTTCCTGGCTCTCCTAGTCACTAGAGGTGCTGATGAGTCTTTCACAAAGCCCCGCTGGCCCATGTGAGAGCAGCCCCAACTAAACTTGCTCCAAAGGAGGTGCATTCGCAGCTGCTTGAAAGCTCACAGCAATTCGATGGCAAGTTTGGAAACTAATAACAGAAGCATATGTCATTGCACAATCCTTGGCTGAAGAGGGACCAGAGGTACATGTAAAGGAGCAAGGTGGGCACAATTGTTAGACTCCTTGCAGATTGTTTTCCAGTGGGTAAAGCCATCACAGCCCCTGATAACAGGCACACCTTCCATTACTAGACAGCACAGCTAGTGTCAGCCTTTATACCTTAGTCTACCGTGTGACAAGATGATTACCTGCTGCAAAATACCCCAACACTCACATTATAGTGGCCTTTAATCATTGGAGGTGCTATCATACCTGAATATCTGCCACTTCCTGCCCCTGCAGGACCCTTCAAGACTCACCCTGTAATGTATGGTATTTTTGTGGCACTGGGGATAAGAATATGGAAGTGCTTATCACACTGCCTGTTCCTTCCACATTTATCATCTTCCTCAAGAACTGCCTGCTCCATGCAGGATGCCTCCAAGTCTCTCTCGGGTCTGGCACTCCATGGTGGTCGGCTGGTCAGCCCCAGCTCCGAGTGGCCCTGGCAGGTATCTGGAACATAGTAGGTCTGGACATTCGGAGAAAGGAGTTCAGCTCTGATGTGAACTTAAAAGAAAGGTGATGTTTAGCCTGATTTGGCTGATTTTGTGTGAACAAAGCTGCCAGGAGCCTCTTTTGTGTAGAGATCAGAGTGGAGAGTGGACACATGCCTTACATTTCCTTCATTGGGCTAAGGCTCATGCTGCTGCCTCCTGCCCTCTGTTGCAGAATGAAATATACCCAGACACAGCCCAGTAAGATGCTGAAAGGGACACGCTCCCGCCTTAAGCATGAAGGGAGAATTGTATTCATACTGATAGTTTCTCTTCCCTCAGTTAAACAACTGATTTATAAAACAGCATGAAAGTTTCTGCTTTGGCTTAGATATCTGTAGCTGGGCCACATTTGTTCCCCTCTGAAAATTATTTGAAAACCAGAGCACTACTTATGAAACAACATGGAGTAATAATAATTTACCTATAGTCATTGGAAGGAAGGCGATGGGTAATCCATGACAAATGTATTATTTTAGAATACCTGGAACCACATGAGCCTAAATTATTATTTTTTCATTGTGCAGCCTGACTTGTATTTTTAATGGGATCCCCGATTTGAAATTCTAGCAAAGGAGCCAGGCTTGAAGGAACATTTGTAAAGACCCAGGAAGTCACACAAAAAATCATGCAAGGCTAAGATAGCTAGCTGCTTGAGAGATCTGAGTATACCCACACTGCTCAGCCTTAATTTTGGTTATGTTTAGAACTATTTCTTAAGAATCCCTTTTATAACTATATTTCTCTCTCTCTCTTTTTTTAAAGTACTTTTGGATGGGGCTTTGGGAGCAGTTAGCACCAATGACCACACTCATATCCTAGCAAGTTGTTAGTGTCACATTTGATTCTCTTGTAACCCAATAAAAACAAAAGAGTTGTCACCTTGACAAGCTTTGCATGCTCTGTGACTAATGGCTGGTTTTAGTCATTGGCTCTTCCTTTCTCTATGTTCTTTCTAGTTTCTAAGCCCAAACCAATGAAATGCTCAGTAAATTGGTTGCTTGCTTACAGGGGCTGCTGAAATTAGGGCAGTTTGTAGTTATAAGGCCATTAAACAACCGCCTTCCTTCACATCATACAGCTCCATGTTTAATGATAGGATTGGTTGGCTTTCAAATTGAGTCAGTTTTTTTCCTCTCTCCCTTAATAAGGTGATTTGGCTTTTTTGTTTTTTGTTTTTTTGTTTTAATGGCAATTTCTTGTGTAGTAGAATACATCAGGGATAGATTAGAGGCAACACAATACAAATGGATGCTATTTAAGGAAAGGAGCAAATGATCACGTCAAGGTCTCTGCAAAGGATCACAAAGAGTAATAGATTTGGGTTATTATTATATTGTACTAGTTTTTTTCGACTTGCCATCTTATGGCATCAAAAGAATTGGGAAGATAATTGCTTTGACTTTTCAGAAGGTGTTGTCCATTTCTCAGCTCTGGAGATGTATCAAACTTGATATCTTATATGTCCATAAAAATACTCTCATTGATGTATTCACTTGTTATATGGTCCCTTCCTGTCTTTCAGGGGTCCAGAACTGTGGGAAATAATTTATAGAACACAGCTACCCTCATCTTGGGTTTGTTGGGGGCCATACACTTGTGGCTGGGCTGTGTTTTAGACTTTGTTCTTTCAAAGGACCTAGATATGCTTAGCTACAAAAATCAATATCTGCTCCCTGTCTTGGAGCCTCTCAGCCACTGCTTAATGCTTTTAATCAGGCCTTTTTACCTCTTCTGGCTTCTTCCCCCAGTTTGTCCACATCCTTATTTGTGCACAGCCTTCCTGATTCCGAGTGTATTCCCTGATCCTGGAAATGTCTGACACTTGGATGAGAAACTTTTTGTACTCATTTTTGGGTCTTGCCTTCACGTGACCATAAGGGTGTTTTTTTTTTCCCCTGGCAGACTGAGTGATAGTCTGTGTTCTGCCACTTGAAGGTTTTACATGAAATCAATGCAGTAAATTCAGAAATAATTTGTAAGGTCTCATTTGTATCCCTTGGAAGTGAATACTCATGTGGAAAATTCATCTGAGCAGATATGTTGGGGTCCTCCAAGGTATTAACAGTGGTAATTGTAACCCACATTCAATGTCTGAGGCTGCCTTCTAGGGGCTTTGAGACTATTGATGGCTTCACCTGCCTGGGGGCAATTGTATCTCATCTCAGCTTGATATAGGAGATTCACCTAAGAGCTACGGTAGATCCAATTAAATTATTATTGTTATTTATTTATTTTTATATGCCTACAGCTCCTGAGGTGGTGCTGTAGGCATATAAAAATAAATAAATAACAATAATAACAACAGTCTTCCATCTAGTACTAACCAGGACCGACCCTACTTAGCTTCCAAGATCAAACGAGATCGGGCACAGTCAGGGTGGCATGGCTGTGCCAATTAAATTATTAATACTCTTTTCACCCTATCTGATTGCAGTGGTCCAGTAGAGATGGTGCTAATGCCTGGCGGACACTGGCTAGCATGGCCAGTCACCCACCATCATAATTGGGGAGGCTACCCCTAGTTATTCCTGGAAGAATAAAGAATTAGTTTGTGGAATACTGAACTCTCTTCCAGCTTTCAGAGTTCTAACAATTACTGGAAAAGTGGCAAGGAGAATAAAGTTTCTGAGGCCCCAAAGATCCAATTCTGCTACCAGTTTAGCAGTTAAGTAGAGTAGGGAAGGAGTTTGAAGAGTTTTATTTATTTAAAACTCACCATGAGTTTTATTTAAAAAGCCGGTACCTGTCTGGGCTTTATCCCTTGATTGGCTAATCTATGACCCCAATAGTTATAGTGCCTGATGCACTTCTCAGAAACGTGTATGTGTGTGTACGTGTATATGTGTGTGCATGTGTGCCTGCATGCATACATCTGTCAGTGCAAGGATAACAGGCTTCTGGGATGTTAATCACAGCCATTGCAAAGCAACATTAGTGGAATTCCTTTTGAAAAGAAGAAAATGTCATCCTCTGCAATTCTGCCACCCCAAACATCTTCTATCTGTGGTGGGTGAAATTCTCAGTGAGATGGACTCTGAGGTGGAGATCTGCATGCAGGAGTGGGTAGAGAGGGAGCTGGGCTGAGATGCAGTTTAACAGAGACATCTCAGCATCCCATGGAGAGCTCTTAGGTTGGGGGCCCTTAAGGATACCATGAATTCAAACCTGGGAAGGGCCAGGCAGTGTAGGAGTGTAACCTTGGGAGAATGTGTGGCCTCTGGGGGTGGTGTAACAAAGTACCACAAACCAGGAGGCAGAAAAAAAAACCCAGAAATTTATGGTCTCACAGTTCTGAAGACCAGAAATCCAAACTCCGAGTGTCAGCAGGGCCACGTTCCCAGTGAAACCTGTAGGGGAGGGTCCTTCCTGGCCTCTACCTCCTGGTGTTCCAGGTGTTCCACAGCGTGTAGAAGCATCGCTCCAATCTTGGTCTCCATTGTCACATGGCTGTCTTCACTCAGTGTATGTTTCTGCATCTCCTGTCCTCTTATAAGGACACCAGTCATCTTAGATCAGGGCCCCCATGCTCCTCTGTGACCTCATCTCAACTAATTACATTTGCAATGACCCTGTTTCTAGGACACATTTTGAGGTTCCCATGGATATGAACTGGGTGACACTATGGGACATACTGTGGAGGAGCCTCTTTCTCTGGCTGATCCCTGAGGAGGTCTCAGCCATAAGCTGTCAGCCTCCCTCAGCTAGACGATAGGGGCTGTGGTCTTGGAGGAATTGTCCACTATAAGATCCTTGCTCCATCTTTGATGAGAAGAGTGCTCTCACTGGGAGCTCTTACCTGGGCTTGATGGAAAGGGCATAGTTAGACAGGGTAGGTGTCCCCAAACTTTTGCACATAGGATGATAATGTTGGGTTTTCACTTTAGTCCTTGAGGGGATATCTGGACTTTTGTCCATCTACTATTCTCACTTCCTCTGCTGGTTGTTTTCTCTACATTCACATCCCAAACACCCACTCTTTCCTCTTCTGTCTTCCACTTTTTGTCATTGTCAGCCTTTGTCTTCTTCAGCCACCACCCATACTCATATTAACTGTTCTTGTAGTTATGGCCTCCTTTTCCCTTAGGTTGGAGGGAACACTGCAGGAAAGAGGGTCCAGTCTCAGTCCTGGCAAACCAAGAAAAAGCTGAGCTGAGGACTGTAAATGGAGCCATTAAGGGTCGCATACAGGCTCAGCCTGGGAAGGGGCAGCTCCTGAAAGGTTCATCCTCAAACAAACTCATTAACTGGGACCACAGGCGTGAGAACTTTCAGTATTAGAGTCAACCCTTTCCTTAAGGGTTTGTATAACCAAAAGGCACATAGAAGCCAATATACTTAGTAATCATAAAAATAAGTAAACAGAGAACTGAAGATGAAATCCAGCCTAGCTGTTTGAGTGTCTGATGCAGAAGGTGTCATACTGGACACTTTGCCTAGAATGTCATTATCTACTGTTATATCCCTATCATTTTGTATTGATCATTCTTTATATTTGAAAGGGCACAAGGAGATTGTGTGTTGTGCACAGGACACTGTGTCCTTTGTCAGTGGGCAGCACAGCTGGAGTTCTTACTGACCAGGGCTGCCCTGCTCTGCTCTGCCACACTTTCTACATAAGCATTGGGTTTGGTTATTTCTGTCCATACTTCACACAGATTAGGAGGAATGTAGGCTGGATTGCAGCATGTATGTGGACATCAAAATGCACCAGAACGACTCATTGTAATAATTTGATGCCACAAGGCAGGAAAGTGTATAGGCCTACAATGGTTCTCAACCTGGCTGTGGTCCATCTCTAATCCTCAATTTGCTATGTATCATGTGGAAATTGGCTTTTCCATGGTGCTTTGGATTTGTAGCAGCTTGCTGCAAGTGAGTAAAAAGAATCAAATGAACGTGACATTTATTGTCGTCTCCCTGGCCATTAGGATCAGGTCTCGTTCTATTTTACAGCCAAACCAGCTCTCCACATAGTGTCTGTTTGTGAAGAGGCTCCAGAGGGCAAGACTTGGATACACAGGAGCCACACGAAACCAGGTGGCTGCTCCTACCACAGAACTGCCATCACATGACTTTGCAGTTCTCATTGACATTGCCGGAACCTGAGGGCCTCCAGGCTCCAGCAGAGCTGCACGTGTTCCACGTGTGTGGAGCCCCAGATGTGGGTTCTTCCTATGTCAGCAAGTCCTGAAACGTGTGGTCCTGAGAGAAAGAAGAGGGTGTCCAGAGACCAAGTGATTTTCTCTGCCAATTTTGGAGCAGAGTCATGGCTGGGGATGTTTCATGACTTTGTGCCTGGAAAGTCACCAACCCAAGCCTCCCAGTAGTGGGCAGCATTGCTGGGCTGTGACAGCCTGGCAAATGGCAGGTACAGTCCTCTACTTCTCGGCTCAAGAACCAGAAGAGGCAGCTGGAGATGTCACAATGAGGTGCAGGAGAGAAGCTCACAGATGGAAACTGAGCCACCTCTGCTCTCCTCCCCATGCTTCTGCTCACCCACGCACAGCTGTGACACCCCTGTGATGAGGGGCAGGTGGCTGAGAGGGGCACTGCCCAAGGCTGCAGTCCTCCTCTGGGCATGTTTATTATAGAAATATTTTAATTATATTATCAGCAAGATGCTGTATGTGATCTAAAATATTTGTTGATCCTCTGAGATTATTTTTGAACTCAAAAGGTAGTGTCCCCAGAGCTGCTTTTGTCTTAGTCCCTGGTTGAGATGTCACTGAAACAGGAACATCTCCCATCCCTCCAAATATCTCCTACTTACCTGTGGTGCAGAACACTTTGAAAAAATGCCAGAATGAAGACAGGAAAGGGAGATGTGATTCTATCTAGGAAAAGCTTAAGATCTAACTTTTCTCACATATGAGAAAGTCATCAGCGTGAGGCTGGAAGTAATTAGGGAGCAGACGAGCCTGCATCATATGGGATGAATGGGCAAGAGTTAGCAAAGCCAGACAGACAGAGCCTATGGAAAACGAACTCCATCAAGAAGGCTTTACATGGGACCTGGTCTTGAGCTGGGTGCCAGGAAGAGAAGGCTGTGGGCCAAGAGGACAGACAGGCATGGCAGCTCAGTGATAGCTCAGAGCAAGGTGGTAGTGAGATGACAGCAGACCTGGGAATCAGAAAGGTTTGTCCACCACAACTGTGGGTGGTCCTTGGCAACTCATACCCCTCACATACAAGATGAGAGGGTACACTAGATTGAGAAGTGTCCCCCCACATTTCTGTCCTTCCCAGAACCTCAGAATGTGAGCTTATTTGGAAACAGGGCCATTGCAGATATAGTTAGTTAAGGTATGATGACGTCATGCTGAAGAAGGGTAGACCCTGATCACTATGACTGGTGTCTTATAAGAAGAAAAGAGACAGAGAGAATAGAATGCCACATGGTGACACAGAGGGAAGATGTCATCTGACCACGGAAGCAAGGACTGGAGTGACAAGTCTATGAGCCAAGGAAGGAATGGTAAAGATTGCTGGAGAAGACAGGATCCAGAAGAGAGAGTGACCTTGCAATAGCTTGACTTTGGGCTTCTGGAGAGACGAGTGAGAAAATACATTTTTGTATCTTTAAGTCACTCACTTTGGGATAGTTTGTTACAGCAATACCAGGACGTTGATACAGAGGGTTGAACCAGTTCTAATGGCCTAGAATGTAGGGGCTCCCAGAGGGACACTGTAGGTACGGCCTGGGAGGGCTTAATGAGCTGGGCAGAGGGGCCTGAATTCAGGGCTCTCGGCAGAAGGAGTTTCGGTGAGAATTACAGGCACAGGCATGTGGGTCTTGTTGGAAAGACTTGACACGTGGTGGGGGCACAGAGTGTGGGGAGCTGCTGAGGGGTTTGTGATCATCTGACTGCAGGGGACAGAGCTGGGTGCAGGAGTCAAAACAGTTATGGTTGACTCCTTTCTTCCAGAAGACTCTGCAGGGCCGTTGCCCTCCTGACGTTAAGGAAGTTCTGTCAACCCTCTCTCCCCACACTGAACATTGCTTCTCCGGCATTGCTCAACTCCAATGGGAGAGCGGCGATTTATTTTTCTTTCCTGGCTACAATTAGGCTTCCAACCAGGGTGAGCTGTTCCCTCCATCACAGCCTGAGACAATGAGAATGTATATGGAGTGAAAGCCGCCAATGGCAGCACTGTTCAGCAGGGCTTTATTTGGGAGCTCAGGCCCTGGGATGGAGAGGCCCCTCTTTCTCCAGCAAGACACAAATTTGAATGTGAAATGTCATTAGAGCCTCATTCCTCTAGTACTGCTTCTTTTTAGAATAACAAAAACACATCAGTGGTGAGTTTCAGTGTTATTTTTAATAAAAGAAAACCCTTTAATTTACATATATTTAAGGCTAAGTAAATGAAAATGCATTATGTTACCACTGTTCTACTGAATAATGAGCCCATAGGGTTCAGAAGAACATTTGCTTTTCAAACCTCACACACCCCCAGCTCAAGTCTGCTTGGGATGAGGGAGGGGGTCAGGGGCCACACCCGGTGTTTTCTAAGCTGGGCTGGCAATGGCCCCGTGGGAGACCTGGGGACAAATGGATTCTATGTCAAGCTGCAGACCCACACCTGGTCATCTCGGGAGTGCCCCTGCTGGTGCTCGGAGCCTTTTTCCCAGCAGGTAGGTCCAGGCAGCAAGGTGGCGTGCATCCCTCCCACCCCTCAAAGCTGCCTTGTGGCATCGCCCCTCCATTGCCAAGGCAGCATGAGCCAGGAGAACAGAAGGAAGAACACGCACATGCTCACACACATGCACACACAAATACACACTTATGTGAACACAGTTACAAACACTTAGATGCACACACACACACACACACACACACACACACACACACACACACACACCACCTTCCTACATTTTATTAGAAAAGACATATTCTTAGAATCATTGAGAAATCAACCTTTTCCCAGACTTTCATAGAAGAGACTGGCATTCCTTTTCCTCCTAATGTTCCCCAGAGAGGACATACTGAAGCCATCTTTTCCTAGATAAGTGGATGAAGTAATAAGCAGAGGGTCTGGCACGTAGTACCCCCAGAAGGAAGGTTAGTTATTATTATATTATTATGAATAGCTTCATTAACAAGCACTTCTATGTTTTGCACTGACTTTAGTGGTGAGCAGACTTTCTTTCCTAAGACAGATACCTTCTTGTCAACTTAAACAAAGAGGTAAATTGATGAAAGTTCAAATTATCAGAAATGGAATTTATTCAGAAATAGCAGAGGAATTGCAATTTGGGATAAATATGCTATTTAGCAAGCTACAGGTGAGTCCCTTGAGGGATGGGGCAGGCTGTATTTATGGACAAAGAGCAGGGTTCCAGCCAGGGTTAAAGCAGGAAGTTCATTGGCTTGAGGATGGGGAGAGATCCTTGGCAGATGCTCATTGGTCAGAAGATAAGTTTCTGTACGTCAGGTATTTAAAGGAAATCAGTTTCTCAGTTCTTAAGTTTCCTTTTCATGAGGGCTCATGCATGATAGTCTCCATTTCTTATCATCTGGTTCTATTTTAGATGGAAATTCTTTCATATTCTCTACCTCCAAGGGCATATTTGAACCTGAGAGTGTCTCCTCTTTGGTCATCTGCCCCTCATTCTGGAGCATGCTGGGTGTAGGAGAAAGAAACCATCATCACGGAGGCCTCTTGTCCTCCTCCTTGTCGCCTCCCTGGGAGTTTCCTTTGAGAAATTTCAAATGTGGTCACTTTGTGGAGGGCTGCAACTTCCTACCCAGAACATACCATGTAAACTGAACTGTGACCCCAGGCCTCACAGGAGTCCTTCATGCCCCTGGAGCTAGTTGGTGGGGGGCTTCACAGAGGAGGTGGCTTTATGCTCAGCCCTGAAGGGCCCCTGAAGATGAAGCTGGCCACCTGCTGGTGGAGCAGCAGCTGAGTGGCCCCCAGGAGACCCCGCCAGAGCTGCAAGCCAATGCGGGACCATCCCCTGGCCTTTAAGTGACATTTGCCTCCTCTGTACAAGGACAAGCTCTTTTCTCTCTGTTTCTATTTTCTCCAGTTAATCAGGTGACTTGAAAAGAAGCTAGATAAGGGTATTGTTTGCACTGACAACACCCTGATGATACTGTCTGAGGAGATCAGAGGGAAGTGTTCCCTTTCTGAGTGATAGAGTCATTAGGGAGACCTCTCATCACCTCGGACCATCTAGGTTAATTAGCACAGAAAACCTGGAAATGGCAGCTATAATTTTTCTCTAGAAAGTACCACTATTTTTACTCTTGAGACAATAAAACGCCCATGAGAGTGCTTCCGTGGACCCCATTCTACAGTTCATTGGTGTGATAATTTTAGTAGAATGACTGTCTGCACTCCTATTCGAAGGATACCGTCTTGTGTATTTGATTAAATTTGAGCTGTAAGTTTATGAGCTGGACTAATGAAATCCATTCCTATCTCCCAATGGCCCATTGATCATCAATGAATAAAGCAAGTTTATCTACTGCAGTGTCTCGCTGGGAAACGGAGACGGGTGGCATCTGCCTGTGCTTGAGACCACCTTGGCATGAGCTTATTTCTGTTTGAAAACCATGTGACGATGACATTTACCAAACGGCATGTGGTAACATGCTTATGGTTTGGGGTAATTATTAAAGGTATGGCAAGGAATGCCATTTAGAGAATGCGGATGGGTGGTTTTATTTTAGACCATTATTATGAGCCTGTGTAAATCTCATGATGTTTTATAAAAAAAAAAAAACTTGTAAAATTGTTTACTTTGAGATGCAAGAAAAGTGTATTGTGTAGTGCTGAAATTTCTTAATGATGATAACATCTCTTTATTTCATCTTGTTTTTAAACTAGATAAAACTTGAAATGATTCATTTTAAAACCTGATTCCTAGAGCTGTTTCTTCAGATGTACCAGACCGTCCACTTGGAGGTCTGGCGTGACCCTGACCCTGACATCTGGTCTGTTCTTTATTCTTTGCTTTCTCAGAATGGCTTATCCTTCAGTTTTGATTATAGATAGCCTTTGGCACACTGTTTCAAATCTTATGAAACTCAAAGAGGTTGAAGAAAATGATCCTTGATCTTTCACTTCTTCCCGAAGCTGGCCCTTCTGTTCATTCCTTTCTTTGTTTGGATATTGGTTGCCTGAGCCTTGCCTGAGGGCATCCGTACAGGGAGCTGAAACAGGTGTAGAAGTTCTCAGGGTAGAAAGCAAAGGCTTGGGAGGGCAAAGCTGGAGTAATAAGAACATGCCTTCCTATGGAATCACTGGATTGTCTATGCAAGAGTTGCCTAGAGCTAGCTGGTGAGGAAGATTAAGATGGTAGAGAAAAATAGTATAGCTTAAGTGTCTGTCCTAGAGTGCTCTGGTCAACTTCCTGGGTCTGTAGGAGCATCATGGTGGTGGCATCTTAACTAATTCAAACATCACTTCTTTAAGGAAGCCCTTATGAGTCTCCATATCTTTATTGCAATGTCCATGATTACATAAGTGGTGTCTGTGTCTCCTAGACATTGCAAGCTCCATGAGAGGGAACCATGCTTCCCTTATGGTGGTGTCCCCAAAAGAACACAGGACCTGGCTCACAAATACCTGCTCGAGGAAGGAAGGTTCCTCTGAGGCACCTCCCAGCAACATTTCCCCAGGGATCTTTGGGCCAATACTAGATGTTCTTTGAGGGACCCCAACCCCGAATGTTTTGTATTTTGAAGTAGGTAACTTATCAGGATGGTTTTGACTTACCTTTAAGGAAATCATCTCTTAGAGATTTGTGGGGCTATTTTTCAAGCTAAAGGCAATCATTCTGCTAAACTCAGTCTTTAGGTTACATAAAATGTAACGTTTGGGAATGAGTTAATATGGGTTAGGAGCACATTCCCCCTCTCAGCTTCCCTTAGCAGGGTGGGGGGTATCATAGCTGTCAGAAGCATGATAGAACTGTCAAAAGTACATGAAATCAGCTATGCAAATGGTGAAACAGAAGTCACAGTTCCTTTTGTTCTGTGACAGGGTAAAAATTTCAAACTTTTCATCAAAGAGGAAATAAAATTCCAACACTTACACATTTAAATAATGGGGGCTGTCCCCCTTCTTACTTCTCATAACCAACAGTTAGATGTTCAGAGCCAATTAATTGTTCTAACCCAAGATGACAAACTGGCAGAAAGTGGGCTAAATTTGCATCAAGTGTTTGTTTGGCCTTTAAAATCCGAAAATGTTAGATGGGACAAAAACACATTTTGAAATGCAATTCCAGCCCCGATATTCTGCGTTCTCTTTGTCTCTGCCTGGATGAGGCTCTCCTTGCAGACTGAGATTACTCCAAGACCTTTCTTTGTTTTCACTGCCTTTCTGGTTTATCCCCCTGTGACAGGCCCACCTTTGGTGGCGTAGCCAGAGGAGTTTGAGGAAGGAGCAGGAAGGCTGATCAAGGAAGATTTTGGCTTCCAGGTCCTGCTTGTGTCCCTGCTCTCTCTCAGTCCTCACCAGGGGACACTGTTCCATCTCTGGGCATCTGCCTGGGTCTCAGGCAGGAAGGATGGGACAAGAGCAGGACAAAAGATGAAGCTGAGCTGATCTGTCATCTCTCTTATGTATTTCTTGGAAGACGATAGCATTCCCAGTCTTACTCTGGACACTTCTGCCCCAATCCCTGCCAGCACGGGCCCATGGCACAGCTTAGCCTCAGGAACATCTGGGGGTCTGCCCTGCACCAAATCTGACTTCAGACACTGAGGGTCCCTCAGAAACTTCACTCCTTTAATTTCCAACACCTAACAAAGCATTTTGAGCAGTTTTATTGTCTTAAAACTGACTGAAGATCAAGAGAATGCTGTGTGTTTGCTTAAGAAGCTTTAACAAAGCCATGCTCAGTTCAGTTGTCCTCCTAAACTCGGTTTCCATTAGATTAATTTCTGGGTGGACATAGCCATAGCTCGTCTCATCCTCTGCCTCAGGGTGAGAACACCAAACAGCGCTTGGGCGGCAGGAATGAGGACACAGCCCTGCTGCTGCCTTCCCTCTCCAGGGAGGTTTGCCCTGGGCAGGAAGGATGGGCAAAGGCAACACCCTCCCAGAAAGGTAGAGTGGGGAAAGCTCCCTGAGGCTGGCTTTTCCCTGGGTTCCACAGTGGGAATGACTGTGGAATCCAGAAGCACATTCTAAGTTGGACCCCAGATATCTGCTTGCTCTGTGGGTTCACCTTCAGCCTTTAGCCATGTCTGAACATGCTGTGTTTGTCTTAGTTCTGCCCTGTGACTGTTTAGATCCATATGTTAAACAATAGTGCCCCCTCTGGAGTCACCACAGAGTCTCATGGAAGAGAGGACTGCAGGAGTGAAATAAGCATCCTTCTCAATCCTTCTTCCAGCATGCTCTTCAGGTTTTATTCAGAAAGCTATTTTCTCAGTGTGGCAGCAAGCAGAGATACCAGGCACATGGCTTGACCATGGCTCTTATACTTCTATTTTTAGAATTTACCTTTCCTCTAAAACCACCTGGATGATCAGCCTTCAGTGTCCTTCCCCAGTCACCTGTCATAATCCCATGCTAATCAACTTGTACACAGATGTCATCACCTGTATAAGGGCTGCCCCTAAGAACCATAATGATGCAATGCGGAAAGGTTTAAGGATGATGAGCCATGGGGGAGTGACACAAGATGGTCTCCCTTGAGCCTCGAGTCTCAAGGAATGAACTCCCACCTTCTCTACCCACTCTGAGACACTTGACCCTTGACCCTCAGGACATTGATGAGAAGCAGAAAACACACCAAGGGAAAGCAGCTAGCAGCAGTGGGGGGTAAAAAGAATGTTCCAGAAGAACAGAGGTTAGGGCAGAGACCCAGGAAGTTTTGGATGGTTTTCTCTGCCACCAGTGAGGAAGGCAGGAGAAAGGAAGGAGCGAGGAAAAAAGAGCTGTACCCTCCAGGCACAAGCTCCCCTAGGAATGGCAAGACCTTTCTCCGCCATGGCAGTTCTATAGCAGGAGAAGGAAGTCTCCTCACCCTGGCCATGCCCTGCATGCCCAACCCTGGTCCTGCAAACACAGGACCACAGCCCTCCTGCCCACAACCTCCTTCCCATGGCCTCAGGCCCAGAACACACACTCTGGGGAGAAATGGATTCCTCTCACCCTACCCTTGTATGGTATCGAACATGGCAACTTGTTCCACAAAACAGACAAAGAAGTAGAGCCAAACTCACCCACTCAGCCTCAGTTCCAGCATGGGGATTAGTTGGCATGCAGCATTTGGGACAAAGATGGAGTTTTTTAGTAGGCAACTTGGCAATGGGAGATGGTCAGAATTCTGGGCATTCAGGGGCTCCAGAGGCTGTGTTTTCTCTCTGCTGCTGACTGTGGTCCTTGAGAATATGCTGAACACACCCATAGGGGCTCAGTCTTTCCATTGGGGCTGCTCAGAGTCCTTATCAGATTGTTGATCAAATGGAATGTGAAGTACAGTGCAAACGTTTGTAGCTGCATGGATATTGAATAACTACAAGGGCAAACCTCCTTATGCAAATGCCACTTTTCATGTATTTTTTTCGGAATGGTCGGGAAGAATGGCTGGAGCCTCACTCTTTCACAAGAGTAAAGAAAGCTTACTCCTTCAAGGGAATTCATTTATTCATGCTTTGTTCATTCATCAGATAGATATGTGTACTTACTATGTGCCAGGTGCCATGCTAGGCATGACCAATGTCCCCACTTGGAGGAATTTCTACCTAGTGGCCCATTGGTTGCCTATGTCAGAGACCCCTGGAAACTGTTCATAAGGAGATTCCTGAGTTCTGCCTCAGACTAACCAAATCAGAGCCCTTAAGAGTGGTGCCCAGGAATCTGCATTCCCACGATGCTGGGTCACACTGCAGTTTGGGACCAGCTTGTCAAGGAAGATTGTTTCTGTCCAGTGGTGTCTTGAGAGCCAGGTGCCATGGGGTGGGCTGAACTGTCGCTATCTCTAGGCCAGGGCTCCCAGCTGGGTGGGAATTTGCATCAGAATCAGCCATAGAAGTTTCTCTAAATAGTGATGCCCAGGATCCTGCCCTGGAGATTATGATTCCTGAGGCCTGGTGAGGACCTGCACATCTGTATTCTTCTCAAAGACAAAAGGCATCTCAATCACACTGGTAAAAACTGCATTGGGCTAAAAGTACCACAGGTAATTCTGATGGAGACTCAAAGTGTGCATATTCTAATTTATTTGGAGAACAGTCTAGACGTACAGAGGTACTGGGACTGTCCAAGGCCATGGCATTGCCAAGAGCTCCCGACTAGGAGCAGGTCATCTGTGGTCTCTGACACATCATGTGCCTTTTTCGTCTCTTCCCTTCTCTCAGCATGGTCCCCTTTCTGATGTGGACATGGGATAAAAAGGCTGAGCTATGTCCCAAGGTAGAGAGGGTCCCAGCAAATGCTGACATAGATAAACCACAGAGCTGGCTATATTTCTGGTCAAGCAGTTAGTTATAAAGATTTATCCCTTCAGTCAACAACTATGTGCCAGAAACTTCCAGAAGATGGAGATTGTGAGCCTAGTGGGACCAGGTCTGTGCTCTGCCAGGACACATGTCCTGGGGAAGAAAGGATAGCATAGAACTTGGGGCTAGCCAGGGGACAATGTATCACACTTTAAAAAATCAGATTAATACTGTACATACTGACTTTTAAATCAATTTTGAAATTTTAGAATAGTGTCAGATTTACAGAAAGGTTGTAAAGGTAGTACAGAGGGTTCCCAGACACCCCACATCCAGCTTCCCCTCCTGGTCACATCTGACATTAGAATAACACCTCTGACAGACCAATGAACCAATATCAATACTTTATTATTAACAAAAATCCCTATCTTTGTTATATCCTCTCTCTCTTTTTTTTTAAAAAAACATCTTTTTTCTGTTTTAGGATACTACCCATTTTTTTAAAGCTTAGCCTTTGTTGGGTAATTGCTAGTTGCCAAGCACTCTAATAAATGCTTCCTATGCAGGTTATGAAATTTTATCCTCAAGAGCCCTGACCCAGAGACATTAAATGACTTGCTCAAAGATAAGCATCTGATAAACTTCAGGGCTGAACATTAACTCACATTTGTGTAAGTCCAGGGCCATATACCTATTGCTATGTTAGTGCTTCTTCTTAGGAGGAGGTAAAGGTAATCAGGGTATAATGGTGATGGTGGCATTCCCCTGCCCATGTGGAATTGCCAATGTAATATCTCCAATATGGAACCCCAATGTTGTACCTCCAATCTGGAGCACTCAGTATGGAACCTCTAGTGTGTGACCCTCAATGTGGAACCTCCAGTGTGGAACCTTCAATGTGTGACTCTCAATATGAGATCTTCAATGTAGACCACCCAATACAGTATCCTCATTGTGGCTTTCACATTTTAAGTTGTTGGAATGGGTGTGACTACCTAGCTCTTGGGATGGCTAGTCAAAATATTAGAAGAAAAGACTAGTGTGGTGTATTAAAAGACAGCTTTAAATTCATATATCAAAATTCAGATAATTTTCCTCCAACAGGAGACAAGGAATCAAAGTCGTGGTGTGAATTTACTTTACATGGGAAAGCAATCCTGTCTGGTATATTTTGTAGATTTTCACATTATGAGGTCCAAATAAATATGCCATGAGGCCATGTGTACATTTTCTAAACAAATATGTTGGAAGAGCAACTTCATATCATACCTTTTTGCTGTTGATTAACAGTCACCATCTATATTTCTTAGGCTCTCTACATGTATTAGAACTTTTTAACTCCAAATGACAGAAACCCAACCAAAACTAATTTGAGAAAAAAAAAAAAGAGTTGTTTTGGTCCACACCACTAGGAAGGTGAAGAGTGGAAGAAGTTCCACACTTAATTTGGGCTCTGAAGAGTGTTACTGGGTCTTGGTCCGCGTTTGTCAACTGACCTGACTTTTGATTATTCTTAGGACAGTAGGAAAGTTGGACATTGGAGCCCCAAGCTTAAGAACAAACATTCATGATCAGCCTTCATGCATGAGGCTGTGTCCATGCCCCAGGACACACACGTTCTCTACTGTCGTGTAGCCACATGGAATAGGGCATCCCTCAAAAGTGAGAATGCTGGGCAAACAGCCAACATCTATTCATACATAGCCATCTACTGTAGGACCCAAATCCTCAAGTTTATCCTCCAAAGCATTTCTGCATATTTCCAGTGCATTCACCAGGAAGGCTGGCAGCTATATGCCATCCCCACCAGGAATCCCGGCCTTTCTGGACACAGTTGTGGCATCTGCTATTTGAGGATGAATCCCTACTCTGGTGGTTCAGGTGCCTCTACCCATGCATAGGTAGGGAAGGCTGAACCACCTTGTGCTTCTGCGCCCAGGTGGGCTGCAGCTCTGCTCAATTCCATGCCAAGGGGATCCCCCTGAAACCCTGGGTCCTCTTGCCTGGAGGGTAGGAGCTGGGCCAGGGTGTCATCACAGCGGTACTCACCACAGGGATTTGTGCCTTATACTGACCCACACCTGGCTGCCTGCTGGATTCCTTTTCTACTCGGGTAAATTTGCTCTGAGCAGGGTAATCATAGTGCCTCTTTCCTCCTCATCGTGGCTCCATTAAGTCAGCTCAGGCCACCACATCGAAGTACCACAGACTGGGCCATTTAGCCAACAGAAATTTATTTCTCATAATCCTGGAGGCTGGAAGCCTGATATCAAGGTGTCTCAGGATTGGTTCCTTCTGTGGTCTTTGTCCTTGGCTTGTAGATGGCTGTCTCCTCCTTGTGTCATCACATGGTCTTTCCTCTGTGTGTGTCTGTGTCCTAATCTCTTCTTATTAGGATACCAGTCATATCAGATTAGGGCCCACCCTAGTGACCTCATTTTAACTTAATTATCTATCTTTCTCTAAATACTGTCACACTCTGTGTACTGGGGGTGGGGGGTCGGGTAGGACTTCAATGTATGGGGCACAGTTCAGCCCATAACATTAACCTCTCCCATTCTTGTCCCATATTTATGATAGGAAAGAGGATGTTCTCAAAGAGGTGGCAGGATGTCACCACGTTTTTGGTGAAGCTCAAGTCAATACCAGCAATAATTTGAGTCATTTGTTGAAGAGACGTCATGAGTTCATCCTCATGAGTTTAGACATCTTCATTAGCCACATTACAGAAATAAGAACATCACTTTTGATTTTCAAATATCTAAAATATCTAAAAACAACCTTCATGTTATTTTCTTTTTAGATTTTTATATATTTTTCATAATTTAAATTATGGTAAGAAACTAAAATTATTAAATGTTTTTTAATTCAGAAAATTTTACTAAAAAATGTGGAGCCCTGGTCGTTTCAAATCAATATGCCTTTCTGAGAGTGTTTTTTGTGAGTGCATATATGCACCCCAAAGCACCATCTCCCAGTAGTTCTCCCCTCCCTTATTTCTGAGCCATTGGGAAGGGATCACAGTAGCCTTCCTCTGAGACACACCTGTCATCAACCTTCGGAGGATCCTGGGGACAGAAACCTTTCCCACAATTAAGGCACACTGAGAGGATTAATCTGCTTTTTGCAATCTTGTCAGAAACAGGATACTATAATCTAACCATTGACTGAAATCTAGCTCCGTTTAACTTTACTGAGCCAGGTAGTGGTGCCGTCTCTCTTTCTCTGCTTCCTTTTGCTCTTTTGTATCTGTTGCATGATCCAAGATGATGGAATAATTGAATTCCAAGCCATTCACAAGGCCTTGAGGTAGCTTTTGTTGTTGGTTGGTTGAGTAGTCTTATATTGGGGGTGAAAGAAAAATAAAGTTAGAATTTTTTTTTTCTAAAACCTATTCTACAGGTGGAGCTATCTTCTGTAGGATGAGGCACTCTGTAGTACCTGGGGTATCAGGGCTGTTGCCTGGCAAATCATCATGAAAGATGCATATTTGCCTGTGCTTTCACATTAGACTATCTCACCTTCATCTCTCTCCAAACGGGTTCTGGAAAATACCTTCTTCTAATATGCCTGATTAAGAACAGGGCTCTCTCTATTTTCCCTATAGCAACTTAGAGCTCTGAAGATAATTTATGAAGCAGAATTTCTGTTGACTTTGATCCTTTTTGATGGTTAAGTACTAATAAAATGAGACTAAGTTGGCTTAGATGTCTCACAGCTGGTGTTCAGAGCTAAACGACAACTGAAATGCATCAAATATTAATCTCTCTCCTGGCATCCTGCCCGCTTTCAGGAAGTTGTCACATGAGTGCTGTGAAAGATGGACGAGCTGGTGCTAAGTGTCATCTTGCGCTGGGCCCTCCTCATTTGTAATGTCATTTCCTCTTCACTGCTGGCCTCATTGCCCAGGCCGGATAGGCTCCACATGGTGGGAATGGGATGGAAAATCAGGACTGACTGCCACAGCCATTCTCTCTCTACCACATCATCCTCAGGAACTGAGGACAAGTTGGGCAGTCATGTGTCTTTCATAATGTCTATTTCCTAAAAAACATTCCATATATCAAAAGTATCTACACACCTGGCAAGCTGATGGATTATAACTATATGAACTATTTTTTTCTCCTAAGAATTATAGTTTAGGACTCTTTCCTTAAAGTGTTTCCAGGGCTGGATTCCTCAGAAAACAGATTCTGAGACCTAGATTTTATGTGGAAAGTTTACTAGGAAGTTCTCTTGAGAACAGCCTCTGTGGGGGAATGAGTGACGCAGGATGGGGCAGAAGGAGGAGCTGAAGTGGCAGATGAGGATCTCTATACCAGGGTAACCCTTGCTCATCCACACACTGAATCACCACCTTGGAGACCACCAGCTGGTAATGAGGGACCCTTCCCTTAGGATGGTCGAGAGACCCTAGTGCCTAGTGGGGGAGGGCACAGGGTCAGGGTCCCTGCCTTGGGTGTGTCTGACTCCAGACCCACTCCTCCATGCTTGGCTGGATTGCTAGGGGTCTGCAGATCTTAGGATTTGGTGGACCTGACAGTTCCCACTCATGATGAGCAGTTCTGGTGAAATGGCCACTTGACATTCACTGCAAGGGCTCAGTCTCTACCAGGGCCCAGTAGCATGCGAGATGCCTTTTCTCAAATGGTACCAAATTCTGTACTGTGGATGACATGGCCTTGCTCCAGAACCCTGGGGTCCAGGATGAGATTCCCCTGTTGGTGTGCTACAGTTCAGCATGACATTTTCTCACCATAGATACTTCTTCTAGTACTGTAGGATGTAGGAGGAAGGCTGCTTGCACTACTGCCTGGCTCTGTTGCATACCCTTTCCTTCACTGTGCCCCCCTCACCATAGCTGGGAGCTCTTTCTGTCACTAGGTCAGTGTTGGAGCTGCATTCCTCAGTCTGCAGTATGCTGCCTCTGGAGCCCAAAGAGAGTGCCCAGTCTTGGCTCCTTCCACATGGTGGAAGATGTGAGTGGTGATCATTTTCTGTTTACTTCGGTGGACATGTCTCCACTTTCAATCTGTGTTAATTTCTAGGGTTTATCTCCATCCTCTGAAGCTCTTGCATCTCACCATGGTCTTCATTGTGTTTTTCAGTCCTGGCCCTTGCAGTCTGATGCCATTGATGCGATGAACCAATGTGGATGCTGTGGAGAACTTGGACAGTCCAAGTCCCACATGGCCCCCTCATAGCGGAACGCAGGGAGTTAATGCTGCATGGGCATTCTGCTTCCATCCCATGTGAATATGAGCCACTCCTTGTCAGGGATGGAAACAAGGCACTTTGTAGATCAGTGGCCGTATCCAGTGCTGCTGAAACCCTAGAAACTTCCCTGGAGGAGATTCTGCAGTGGGCACAGCAGCTGCTGTGGGGCTGCTGCTCTGCCGAGTTTGCCGCTATCTAGCCTCCCTCAGAGATCACCCTTGGCATCCTTTAGGTCCTTCTGGAGTGCAGTATTATCTTCGTTTTGCTAATTTATCTGGGAAGAGGGTAAATTTTGAGGCTTCCCTTGACCTTCTTCACTCTGGAAGTTCTCACTTCACTGTTCAGGGAACCACATAGGTCCATTCCAATGTTACAAAATACACTTATTCCAGATACACATTTAGAAACTAGAAAAATTACCATCATGCAGGTCTGAGCCCACTGGTCTTACTGTGAGCCAGATGGGGTGGACTTCGTTTATTACCAACTCCCGCAGGGCCCACTCTAACCAGGGGCCATGAGATGTTTTGTGTCTCTGGATGTCAGTGCTAATTTAGATCCAGATTCCTCTAAATGTCCGGAGACTCTGCTTTCCCTACAATATCGTTACCCCAGCAGTGGCTGCAGGTCCATTTTGAAAAGGTCTGAGGAATGAATTACCATAGACATTGGATTTTATAAGAAAAGTAAATATCTATTGTGTAAGCCACAGAGGTTTAGAGTTTATTACAGCAGCTAGGCTTACTACAATTAATGCAACACATTTTAAATGCTTTAAAAAAGGCTGTTACGACAACCTTATGACTGAACCCCGCAGGAGGAATTCAGACAATGTTGAGTTGAGCTCTTTAAGCTGATTAATTAGCATATACTTCCCATCCTTGTATGCCAACTGGCACTGAGAATTCAGGTGGCATCAGTGTAGCACATGACAAATCTTGCAGAAGCCAGTTAAAAGGTCCCCGCATGGCCTTCCCTCTTCCACTGTGCTGCAGGTGTCCATGTCAGCACCTGTCATGTGTTCCCGTTCCAGTGACTCACAGCCTTCCATCTCAGGACACTGAGGATCCCACAGGGATGGCGTGACCATTGGGAGTGGTGGCCATCTCAATGACTGGTCAGGGTTCTTCCCCAGTGTAATAGAAAATGTTTTCTGGTCAGTTCCTTCTTAATCTCTTACTCAAGCTGGATTTTCCCAGCACGATCCCCATCTCACCTCTCAGACATTCTCCCTGTCCTCATTTCCAACCTGAGGCCAGGTAGCCTTCTTTACCCAGATATTAGTGTATGTCTTACCTAGCTTTAGGTCCTGGCAAGCATTTTTTTGAAGCATCTTCCTTCTTTTCCAATTGTTCTGTTCTTATAAAAGCCTCTTAATAATTCCCCACTGCTACTTACTCTGAAGGAAGCAGGGATCTTGAAAACTGAGAGAACTGGGGACCTGGGCTTCCACTGCAAAAAGTATGCTTGAACTGTTCAGAATTACCCAGGAGTATGACAGGTCATGCAATTATGTACTTGTCAAGGTGATCACAATTTAAAACAGGTAGTGTTTTTATTTGGAAGACTGCACATAAAAGTATACTAATCTAGTTAAATCTGTTAGCTTATACTTCAAATTTTGGTTCAAATATATAGCTCTTTCATTAATTGGGAAGTTTCTTACAGGAAGCCAGATTTGTACTGGCATGTTGGGTAAGATTGAGTGCTGTGTTTGGGGCTGCACAGTGTTCTAAACAGGGCTGAGCCAAGCACAAGCTGGGGGCAAGAAAGTGGGGTGAACATTAATCCAAACTCACTGCCAATTCCTTTTCTCCTTGGCATGGCTTTCCAGCACATGGACTAAACAGGACTGGCAGAATTTCTGTTTTCTGTTTAAAACGATATATTTTTTTGTGGCTTCTTTGGCTGTTTTATTATTGCTTGATGCTAAACGTGTGCCAGGATTATGAGTGTAAGAGGTGCTGTGTATAATTAGCAGAAGCCCTGGCTTTCATCAATTTAGACATGAAAATCTATGCAAGGAAAATGCAACATAGCAGAGTTGGCAGGGGTGTAGAGGAAAGCCATGAGTCATGTCAACAGCGCTTCATCACTGAGGGTGGATGCAACTTGTAAGTAACTGCAAACATTTGGAATGGACATGTCTCTCTCTCTCTCTCTCTCTCTCTCTCTCTCTCTCTCTCTCTCTCTCTCTCACACACACACACACACACACACACACACACACACACACACACAGTTGTTTATCTATCTGTGATCTGGAATTAACATAGGCCCTCTGAAAATAATTTGTCTATAGTTAATGTTTTGATTCAGCCTCAATGCTCGCTAGGTTATTGCCTCTTGAACATGAAGGTACACACAAGTTCCTGGGCCTCTTGTAATGCAGATTCAGATTCTTTTGGCCCAAGTAGGGCCTGAGACTTCATTTCCAGCAAGATCCCAGGAGAAGCTGGTGCTTCGGATCCAAGGCCTGCACTTTGAGCAGTGAGTCTCTGAACTCAACGCCTACCTGAGTCATTGGCTGGACTGATCCACTGGGCTGTCTTGGCCCTCCTCGTCACTACTTTTTGCAGCTCTGGTTGGTGCCTCTTTGACTCTGACCCAACCTTGGCCTGTGACCAGCTGAGAAACCTCATCTTACTGGGCTTCCTGGGGCCTTTGATGATGGTTTGGTTCCTGAGACTGACTCGCATTGTCCGTCTGTCCAACCTATTTGGGGAACGTGTCCCTTTCTGGTCTTGGACTTTCAGAATGTGACCCCACTACCATGAGGCTAAGGACTCCAATAATAGCTTTATCTACAACCCTCGTCTTCTTTCAGATTGCCTGGAAGTAGATTGTGAGCAAGTGTTTGAGTGCAGGCTATTCGAGAGGATGGCGAAAGGGTAGGCACTGAGTCCTTTCCTCTCCTATAGTCTCTGGAGAAGAAAATCACGAGCCTCTCAATTGTCCAAATCAGAAACTACACTTTCTTTTACTAAGGTGTACCAATCTATCTCAACCCTATCTTCTACATAGCCCCCAAATCCATTTATCTGAACCTCACTGCTACTGCCTATTCCAGGAGGCAGCTACCACTCACCTGGATCTTGTGTATTTCCTAACTGGCCTTCATTCATCTGTCTGCCCCATTGCAGTGCATATGTCTCCTGCTGGAAATGTGGATTTACCACTCCTCTGTGTAGAAGCATCCAGTAGCTTCTCCTTGCTCTAAGATAAACACTAAAATCTTCAGAATGGCTTAAAATGCTGTGTCATTGTTCCCTACCTCTTCAAACCTCATTTCACATCATTTGTTCTCTTCTCAGGAATCATTACTTACTGTAGGACCAAAAATAATAAAATTACAATGGTAATAACTTTTAGTATTATAATAGGAATGACAGCTACGTATTGATTTCTCACTAGGTTAGGCATTGCACTAGGTTCCTCTCAAATATTATTTCATTTCATCTTCACAATTGCTCAGTGTCACCAATATAATTTTCTTTGAAACTTTGATATGGAAATTTTGTTAAAAAATTGTACACGGTGGCACTGCTAATAAATGGAAGAGGGGAATTCATGTCCCCTATATATCAAAATAGCATAATGATGTGGGTCTTCAGGTACAGTATGATATGTGTGTGTGTGCCTGGGGGAGAGAGGCTTGCACTTTTAGTGTGTTGAGTTGAGAAGAAAGAAAGGACACTACAACATTTACCCTGGGATTAAGACATTTTTATGCAGTGCCCCATTATAATATGGACATCTTTATCCTAGATACAAGTTTTCAGACTTGCTCTGTGCAGAAGAATCAGGCATTTGTACAGGTTGTCTTTTCTGATCCACAGAGATTTAAATACTTGTGGTCTATGGTCCACCTAGAATTAGTTCACATGAGTGGGTAGAACTTAGTTACATAAGTGATGCTTACTTGCTATAGGCAATCTGGTTGGATAGTATATTGATCTAAAGAATGAGAACCTTATTTGCTTTTAAAAATGATTACAATAAAATATGTCATTTGATATCCATCACCCATAAGTTAGGAGAAAAATCTCCCTTTAGCTTTTGCTCTCTCAACAGGAAAAATAAATTGTGCAGTACTGTCAGATCTTTTTAGATCACTCATTTTCCTTGAAACAGCAAGTGATGTCATAAACCATTAGAAATCTTCCTACCACTATCCTTGGTCACCTGATTGACAACATTGAACAAGATGGCTTGTTCAATGCCATCTGACTATCTTCTCAAAATCAATGTTTTTCAGATGTTTATTGGACAGTTCAATAATTTTATGGGTCTCCTTACATTGGTTTTGTTGTTCTGCATCATTTGGTAAGTGACAGAGACAGCACATCATGTAAACTATAATTTTAAAACAATAAGCAACAGAATTTTTTGTACATATTTAAGCAAATCTTAGAGGTCTTAACCCTCAAATTCACAGGTCTCCTGTTTTAGAGGTGAAAGTAAAAAGTGCTTCAAGTGTATTCTCCTTCAAAGTGAAATACATAAATCATGACAAAGTGAGAGGAAGATGTGTTACCTAGTTGGAAAAAATGTCTTTTGAAATATGTGATCTATTCCTTCTTTTACTTCTAGCTTCAATTCGAAAACAAATTCTCTCTCTCTCTCTCTCTCTCTCTCTCTCTCTCTCTCTCTCTCTCTCTCTCTGTGTGTGTGTGTGTGTGTGTGTGTGTGTGTGTGTGTGTGTGTGTGTGTATTCCATCTTTAGGAAGAATGAATTTCCAGGTGTAAGGAGTGGAGAAGTACAGAAATGATTTGTAAAACAAAGGAATTAGGACAGGAAAAGTGTGTAAAGAAAACACAACAGAATTAACTGATGCCACATTATACTTAGAAAAGCCTCTGATAATGATGCATCAATTAGATACCTCACTGTGATTGATAGGACATGTAAATTATTTCTATTTATAATTCATCCAAATTGCTTCCTTCTCACTGCATACGATCACCCACAAACAATGGATGACTCTCAGCTACTCCACTGTTTCTCTTCCTAAGTACAAGAAGCATGTCACAGGATTTGTCAGCATTTCTGTTTTTCCTGAAGAGGAGGTGAATAGGCCATGGGACAATGATAAATATTCTCTTCTATCTCCTTTTTTTCCCCTCTTAATTGCAGTAAATATTGGTAGCACATGGTAGCCTCGATTTCAAGGTGCTTTTCTCTGCCCTTTTCTTCCTTTGAACATCTGGTCTCTCTTGTGCCAACAGTGGGCTCCCCACCTTGCATATAGTAGGCATTTGGTAAATATTTATAGAGGGAATGGATAAATAAGTTAATAAATGTTTGTTGTAAGAGCCTGTGGCCTATGATAAGGGTACTCATGTGTCAGGGGGAGACACCAAAATAGAGTTTGGAAAAGTCATGGTTTTTGGTCCCCTAGACCAGCCCTCTTAGCTGCCTACCTCACTGGGGATCTAAACTGAGGCAGCAGAAACCCCAGCAACAGCCTACCACCCTTGTTAACTCTCACACTAAACACAACCTTTTCTTTTTAAAAAGTATTTCCTTATTCTATTTATCCTTATAATTTTTTTGTTTAAAATTTATTTTCTTTCCTAAACCTTAATCTCATTAATTCTTATATTTTTTCACTTTATATATCTAGTGGGTTTTATCTTAATCTTCTCCCTCTTTTATCTTTTGAGTTTTTTATCCCAGTGGTTTTAGATTTAGCTTTTATTTAAATTTCATTGATGATATTTTATTTTTAATACTTATTTCTTTTGAAAGGAGTACATCTCACATGGCATTGTAGCAAGAGGCTTTAGATTCAGAGAGTTCAAACACAAAGCTTCTCTACATGAAATTCATAATGATGTTATACTATATTTTCTTCTAAATGAGAAAAAAATCCTTTCACCTGTAGGCTACTAGTCCATTGTTTTTGTACATGGAGTGAAGTAGGAAGCCCGTTCTTGTTTTTTTTGGATCACCAATTGTTCCATTCTTTCTTCACTCTATTACAATGCCAGCTGTATCAGAAATCAAGTTTCCACAATGTGTGGACCTGTTTCTAGTATTTATACTCTGTATAGCATGTCTCAAAATCTTGTATATGATTTTTCTACTTTAAGCTGCTAATATAATAATTATTTTAATATAGTTTTTAATACAAAATCAACCTCAGAATTCTGTAATAAACTCCATATGCATATCATTTGCTAATGATTTGATTAATAATTTTGCATTTGTGTTTTTGTTCATGTGTAAAATTGGCTTGCCATTTTTTTTTCATACTATCCCTGATTTTGATAATTAGCCCAATAAAATTAGTTGGAGGAATGTTTATTTTTTTTTATATTCTCGGAAACTTTGTGTAATGAAATTGTATAATATATGGTAGAACTCATCAGCAAAAACATCTGTATTTTCTTTGTAGAAAGAGTATTAAATACTGATTTAAGGCATTTAATGGGTACAGAATCATTCAGTTCTATCGGGGTCAGTTTGGATAACTTGTTTTATATAGAAATTTATTATTTTTGCTTTATTTTCAAATCATTTGGTGTAAATGTGTACCTAATACTCTGAAATTTTAAATTTCTGTTGTATATACATTTATCTACTTTTTTATTTATGCTATGTTTATTTGATTTTCACTCTTTTTACCTTTATAATCTTCAGAGATTTGTTAATTCGATTATTTTTTTTCAAGGAACCAAATTTTGGCTTTGTTGATCCTTTCTCCCATACCTTTATTTTATCCTGCATTACATTTTATATATCATTATTTCATTTCTTTTGCTTCGGTAGGTTTATTTTGCTATTTTGTAGCTTATTAATTTCCAGAATTTTGTTTTGTTTTGTTTTCTAATATAATTTAAGACTATAAATTTGCTTCGTATCATGACTTAGGCTGAATTCTACAATTCTTGATGCCTAGTATTTTTATTATTGTTCAACTCTAAGTGTTTTCTAATTTCCATTATAATTATTATTTTGATCCATGAGGTTTTTGAAAGTGTATTACTTACTTTGCAAATATATAGATTTGTTTTTAAATTATTTTGTTATTGATTTTGAACTTATCATAATTTATTGAATCTAAAATGCTATAAAGGAAGTGAAATGTTAAAGTGTGGAATAAATGGCAGCAGCCATTTAAAAAGTCACTGATTATAAGACACTCCTTTATTTACACATACCAAAAACTGAAAAAGAAAATTGTATCTTAGAATCTATAAAAATTTTGTTGCAGTCAAAAACTATATGTCTGTTTGATTAACCTATTTAAATATGGTGTAATTTGCTTTATTTACTAGTATATAATCAATATTCGTAAATGTTCATTGAGTGTTTTAAAAAAACTACTTCTGTATATTCCTATTACATCAACTTAGTTAACAGTGTTATTCAAATATTTTATATCATTTTTTATTTTTGTTTACTGATCTATTGATTAATTACAGGGTCGTTTTAAAAACTTACTTCTATGATGCTAGATTTCCCCATTTTTTTGCAATTTCATCTATTTTTAAATATATTTTGTGATTGTGTATTAGGTACAAAAATGCTTAGAATTGTTACATTTTCCTGTTAAGTTTAGTCCTTTATCGATATGTAGTAACCTTTCTTTTTATGTCTCTAGTAATGCCTTTTGCTTTAAATGATATTTTAAAATGATATCGATATATCAATATCAGATTTCTTTGGTTATTTGTTTGGAACGTATTTTTCATTCCTTTTGCTTTTTGCTGGTATATGCCCTTATATTTTAGATATAGCACTTATAAATAACATTTAGCTGGGATTTTTAAATTCAACAAGATAATCTTTACCCTTTAGTTAGGAAGTTTATGCATTAATATTTATTATGGCTACTGATATATTTGAATTTTTTAATACTGTTTTATTTTATGCTTTCTATTTGTCCTGCTCTTCTTGGATTTCTTTTTTCCTTCTATTCTTACCTCCTTTTTCATTAATTGAATTTTTCTTCTTTCCCATATTATTTTCCAACTCATTTTGGAAGTAATACATTCTACTTCTATGATGCTGTTGATTATCCTAAAATATTAATAATCCATAAGCCATTTGACTTGACAAAGTCTACAGCTAATATTTACCCTCTTTACAAATGATATAAGAACCTTGAGTGCTTTTATTATAAATTATATGTTTCAGTTTTTCTGTTTCTTAGTTCTATCTGTTATTTTTAACCACACAAATTATATGTTATTATTTTCTACAGTTAATGTTTTGTTTAGACTTATCTACATATTTACTATTTTCTTTGATAAACATTCCTTGCATCTCAGATCTCTTTTCTGGGATTTTTTCTCTCTTCCTAGAGTTTGCCCTATAAAAGTGCCTCTAATGAGGGTCAATCATGAGAATTTTAATGTTTTTATTTCATCATAATTTTTGAAAAATATATTTAACTGATTTATAATTTCAGTTTAACATCTACTTTTTTTCTCAGCATTTTAAAGATATTATTCCACTATCTTCTGGCTTCCCCTATTACTGTTGAGAAGTCTGCTATATTTCTAATTCTCATTTTATTTGAGGGAATCTATTTTTTTCCTTCTTGACCATGTAACAAGTCTCTTTTTGTCATTTGTATTCTTCGGTTTCATTAGAGGGTGTCTAAGTGTGAATTATTTTTAATTACCCTTCTTGGTTTGTATGGATATCCTAAATATAAAGATTCATATCTTTGAAAAATATTGAAAAAACTTTAACAATTATCTTTTCAAATACTGTCTCCTATTATATTTTCCTTCTAGAATTCTGATCAGAAATATATTTTCTCACATTATTCTATACCTCTTAGACTTTATTCTACATTTTCCTCCTCTTTCCTTTTTCTATATGCTCCATTCTGGGTAAGTTTTTGAGAATTCAAGTCTATCCTCCAATCATAATTCTCTCTTCAGCTACATCTATTCTGCTGTGTAAACTTTCTATTAGAGTTCCTATTTTCAATATTTAGACTTATTATTCTTTTAAAAATTTAATTCTCAGGAAACTGTTCTACATATAGTCAAGAAAGATTTTAGCTTTTGTTAGTCCGCTCATTGTTAAATTCATTATCACCTGTTCAAAATATATTAGAAAAAATAAAGTGCTTGTTTAATATCATAGACCTTTCATTGACTCTGTGGGCAGAAATTGATTAAGGCACATGTTATAACAGTTCAACATCCATAGATATTGTTGTTTAAACCAAACCTGTGCACTAAAACTCTTTTGATCTGTAGCCAGTTTGTCAGTTTATGTAGGAATCCCAGTAGGAAAAAACAAAACTGTGTTACAGATCCCTTCTCATTTAGATTTTTAGCTACTGACTGAATACTAGTCTTAGATTATTTAGGTAACTATCTCCATGGCAAAAACATTAGGAACATGAATATGTACTCTCATATGGTGGCATTTGTGACAAAACCTGACCCAAATTTATGTGAACCTATTTACAATCTTTATACCATTTGGTATAAAATGCATATACTTTACTTCAGAAATATTAATATGCTTTATTACAATCTGCCACCTGAGAGTCTTTTGGCATATTGTATAATATATGATATTTGGTAGAATTTCCTTTCTAAAATCTGAAAAGTTATTGATTCTAAAAAACAACTGGCCCTAAGGATTTCACATAAGAAATTGTGGCCCTATAATACTTATGTCATTGAGTTCTGGTAAGGATTAAATAAAATAAAGAATAACTCTTAATATACTGCCTGATATAGTGAACAGCTCCCTCCACAAACAGAAACCACTGTTATTGTTGTTATAGAATCATTCTAGATATCTCTCTAATTGCTGTACTTCTTAAAGTGGTCTTGAGGATAAAGGGGCAGGAAAATGTGGAGCTAGGCCTCTTAAGATTTATATGATGTTTTGCATTTCACATATTTCAGGATGCAAGCTAATGAGTATTTCAGAAACTCATTAAGCACCAATATAGGTTAAAGACAGCATGACTGTGAACTTAAATCAAATGATTCAATTGAGGAAGGAAAGTAATAGGAATGTGGAATGATTTGCTTAAGAAATCAAAATCCATCCAAGGAGATATAAAAATCATGTTAAAAAGTTATTGGGGCAAAGCATAGGTTCCTTGCTTTCCAGCAGGTAGTCTGAATCAAAGGGAAGAATTTTTCTTCTAAATTAAATTAGTAAATACTTTTAAAGATTATTTAAAGCAAATATTTTTAAAGGTAAATGCTGGCTGGTTGATGGAGTCGAAAAATAACTTCTTGTTATTCTAAAGCAGCTGGGCAATTTTTATCAACACTCTTAATAATGTCATACTTTATTAACATACTTTCTTCATTCCCAGAAATCAGTCTCAAAAAGAAGGATGTGAAATAGTTTTAAAAAATGCCTTTGCAGGAAAATGTTCGTGACACTGTAATAAGTAGCATGTAATAGGGAAAGATGGATAAATATTCATCAATTGGAGAGTTGTTAAATAAGTCATAATATATTCAATTTATGGAATATTACAAAGCCATTGAAGATAACACATTTTAATGACATAGTGGATGCTTGTGATAAAATGTTAAATGAAAAAGCAGGACACAAAATTTTATATAATACATAATTTCAACTATACAAAACACAAATATACACAGAGGAGTGCCAGAGAGCTTAAAAAATTTAGCAATTTTTATATGTATAATAATTGGGTTACATGTATTTTTTAGTCCTCATTTTTAAAAATTTTATGTTAATTATAATGAGTTAATTTCTTAACAAAAAAAATAAGAAGAAAATAATGATTTGTAGACAAAGTGAGGTTCACAATGAAAACTATTAGAGAAAGAAATAGGTGGCAACCCAGGCCAGGACATAGTCTGATGGCAGGTGGGGACCCTGGCCACTGTGCCCGAGTTCTAGGGATGGGTTTTGGCCTCTGGGCACACAGACAACAACCAGACAATTCCTGTTTTGTTTGTTTGTTTGTTTGTTTGTTTGTTTTTTGATTTGGGGGAGTGCCCATGTAGAGACAATACCCAGACCCCAGAATCCAGAAAAGGGACCCTGTGGGAACCCTATAGAGCTGTAGATTTGCCTCATCCCTACACATAGACATCACCTCAGCCTTTTTGCAAATAGGCCAGACATGTAATGTTTGTACAGATAGTTACATTCAGGCCATAATATATGTAAAAAATTTTTTTTTAATTATTGATGACTACAGCACCTGGACTTCCTAGGGAGTCTCCCATTCAAGTACTAACCAGGTCCAACCATGGACCTGAACCATGGACTGTAGACCATGGACCGTGGCTCCACTGAGGCATGAACTCAGGACCTTCTGCACATAAAGCAGACATGCTCACCACTACACTATGGAAACCACATCCAATATGTAAACTTTAAATTTGCTTAGGAATTAAGAGCATGTCTTCTGCCTACTAATTCAGGGACCCCACAGTGTCAAATACATGGCATGTGTTCCTGTTGTTGAAATGTATTGTGGTTACAAGCACAGGTTTCTCATATCTGACAGATCTTACTTCTAATTCTGCTAACTAGTGGTGAACTATTTACTACTAATTTCTCTAAACCTCAGGTCCTCATTTATAATATAGAACTTACATTGATTGGTTGTTGTAAGGATTAAATATAATAATATCAGGAGCTTAACAAAATACCTGATGCAAAGCAAGTGTTCAAAAAACACAGAGACATTATCTCCGAGACATGCATAAAATAAGCCCATTAAATCCCTGACTCTGGCAAATGTAACTGTCATCATTTAGAAACACTAGAAAAAATATAACTCTTAATCTGCAGAAATACTTTTCCAGAGTCTCTCTGCAGTTAGGCACTGTGCCCATAGGGTCCCCATACCCCAATGTGGCCTGTGGGTTGACAGTGGGGGATGCACGTGGCATTGTTATCTCTATGTCTTCAGCCCATCTTCCCATCTCCTCTCTGTATAGCCTGGATTCCACCAGCCTATGAATATTAGTGCAAATTAAGCATGAAATCAGATTTGAGCACTGCCATCATGTGCCCTTTTTCTAGTCAGAATAGTAAGAGAAATAAGACAGAAAGTAAATGAAAGAACAACAATTTTGTAACTTGGCCTATGGAAAGCTGTAAACTATGACAAGGGTTTATTGCTTACTATTGAAATCTCGATTCATTTTCAAGAGTGTTTTGCCTTTGCCCATTTGGTGTTAGTAGTAAATTAGCTTTGAGCTGCTCGGTGACATTTGCTTTTGCCCTGTAATGCCAGGATGAGAGATAAAAGACACTTTTAGGAATATTTAAAAATCAGTAAGTTAGAGGAGGTCATTCCATCTCTTACCACCTTCTGTAGGGAGAGATGATGATAGGGAAGCAGGGTCCCAAGCTCTGGTCCCAAGCTTCAGGATTCTATTTTCTGAAACCTATGAGAAATATAATTCACAGACTGTATATAATAGAAATTTTAAACAATATTTAAATACCAGTAATTTTCTCTTTAACCTTTCCTAAACATTGAACGATGATATGAGACACTCAGGTATTCTGAAGGACATATATATGCATTGGAATGACTGCTAGGTAAGGAAATTTGTATATGGCAGGACTTAAGTTTTTGCCTGAACCCCAATGTGTGTTTATTTAACTGTTCATTTAATCTCATAACCAAGGTGAATTCAGGCATTTTGGGAAGCCTAAAACTTATACAACATAGCCCTATTAAAAAAATAATAATGAAGTATTAATATAAAATTCTTAGGATCTTCCCAGGTTCTTAGAAGGGGCTATGCAAGAAAGAAACCTGAAGTTTAAGCCTCAGTGGCTTCATGATGAAGCAGCCATGGCAAAATAGGACCTGTGACTCTTAATGCTGCTTTGAGAGCATGCGAAAACTGTCGTTTTAGAGCATTCTTCTTGTTTAGGTGTGGAGAGAATGAATCTATAGTACTTTGATTGCCTATACACTGTGTCATTGCTCTTAGTCTATAATATGTCTCAACTGGATTCACCAGAGATTTCTGCAGGCCTGAGCCCTCAGCCTCCTTCACTTCCATTCAGTCTGTGAGGAATAGATGCCTCTTCCAGGGAAGTCTAATGGGTTTATGACTGAGCATTCCAGGCAAAAGATTCAGTGTTGTGATTCTAGTTGCTTTTTGAGTACAGCTGTGAGCTCACTAATCATTAATAATTAGGAAGTAGACTCTCCTGAAAAAGGAAGAGATATGCCCTACAAGTGAGGATTATGGGGGCCAAGCCTAGAGGAAGACTTCATTGAACAAAGCTGGAGTATGGGAGTGTGAAGTGGAGAACCCAAGTCTAAGCCCCCACTGAGGGACCAGAATAAGCATTAGGAACCACCTGTTCACTGCTGATCCCAGCTGCCAGCCCAGGCCCAGCACAGAACAAACCCGACTTGGTATATGTTGAGTGATAGATTCATGGAATGACTGTGTTCTGATGGGGGCAGGATGGGGAGCAGCACTGCATGTGTGCAGGGTTGAAAACGGAGGGAAATTAGAAAAGATTCCAGTCCAGTCCTCCCTCCCCCAAAAGAAAATGAGTTTTGCCAAGAACATGTGGAGAGTAGATCCCAAAATGTTGATTGTAGGAAAATGGAAAATTCCTTACACTGAGTGCTCCTGGGTGACAGGAAGGAGAGTCTCAGAGGGCTGCCTTCTTTGGGGCATGGCATGGGCCGACAATTCCGTCTTTAAGCATGGCCATTCATTTCCAAATGCCTTCCTGCCAAGGTGAGGCCATTCATACCCTGACCTGCTATCCAATTCTTCATTGAAAGAAAGGATGCAGCAGCTTAGAAATATTTGAATTAGAGTTAAAAACAGATGAGATGGTGCTGTGATAGACTAGCACCAATGGGCCAGCACAGAGATTATAAGACCGGATCTGAAGTTATATTAGACTTGAATGTAGGAACAAAAAGAGTCAACATTTAATTAATTATTTGGGAATAATAGCCTCCACAACCACTACCAATTCCAAATGTGGCACAGTTAAATGTGAAAATTTAAAAGCCTCTAAAGCAGTTTATATTCTTTTAAAGCAAGAGGAAAAATTTCTTTGTGAAGTAAGCACATTGAATTATAGAAGCATAAAAATACAATCATTACTCAACAAGAAGTTTTGAATATCTTAATGGGCGTGGAAATATAATCTAAGAATTTAAATCAAGTGAGTGAGCTCTCATTTCTATTGAACAGAAGGGGAAGAAATTGAAACAATGTTTACATGAGAAGAAGCAGAGGCAGAATCTTTTTAAATGTGATGCAAAACAATAAGAGAAGTATTTTCAAGTTATTAAACTAGCAAACATGGAAAAAATAAATATATGATCCAACTGTGAGAGGCTGGATTAAACAAGACTGCTACTGTTGGTAGCAGAGAGAATAAATAAAATACTCTCTGAGAAGAGAGGAATAAACTATTCTGGAAATAAGGTAAAAGAAACCCTAATGCTGCAACAATCAATGCTAAACACAACAAAAGCTGTTCTCACAGTACCTTCGGCGTTTCTTAACTCAAAGAAGTTAGAGATGGTCCTGGTCAACTCAGGCAATGGCACCAGAACTAGGCAGAGGTTTCTGCTTGCTAAGCCTGTACTATTTCTCTGTTGACCTCACTACCCACCTCTGAGATACTCTGTCTTCAGTTGTTTCCTCATCTGTACCCTAAGTGTTTTATCCATAACTCAACTACAATACTATTGTATCCTAGCATCCATTGCCCAACTTGAGAAGGCCACTTTGCTAAGATAATCACATGTATCTTTCTAGAACAAGAGAGCACTCTTGGTAACTTGCATACTTCATAGAGATAGAAATAACCAGACAACTGGAGCCCAAGGTGCCTACCACTTGAAATTAAGCTGAGAAGGAAAGGACTTCCTATTTGATTTTCTGTGTTCAGATTTTCAACATAAATAGGACTTGACATGCTGGGTCCTGGGCCCAAAATGCATCATTTGGTGACATTTCCTCATTGTTCGGGTTTTAAAAAAATTATATTGAATATGATTATTATAATTGGAAAATAAATGCATGCTGATCACAAAAAGTACATTTTTAAAAAATAAAAAGAAGTTATAATGTATGAGAAAATGTATATCCTGCATTTTTCACTTAGCATTACATCATGAGAATTTTCCCATATCATTAAATGCTTCTTTAAAATGATTTTGGGTATTAAATGCAGTAATCCCTTATAAATGCATAGTTATTAATTTTAAGATGACTTATTTTAAAGTATTCTCCTGTTGATGAACATTAGGTTTTTATTCTCCAACTTTGATATAAAAAAATTACAATTTATATGCGTGGTCAAAATCTTAGTATATATTTCTTATTATTTTTTTAGGGGGGAAAATCACGAAATTCAATTGCTGATTTAATAGGAGGTAAACATTTATGAGGCACCTGAGACACATTGAAAATATGCACACCAGAAATTTCTCACAAATGGACGTCCCATCGATAAGGTATGAGAATGATTCCTGATTCCTATCTACACCTTAACAGACTGATTATTATTTAAAAAGTATATTTGCCATTTTTGACTATTAAAAAATGGTATCTAGTTTTAAGTTGTATTTCTTTGGTTAGTGGTGAAAATAATGAATTTTCACATGATAACTGGCTATTCATTGGTCTGACTTTCTGAATTGCCTATTTGTATTCATAGTCTATGCTTCTATGGTGATACTTTTCCCTATCAATTTGCAAGTGCTCTTTACATATTGAGATATTTAATAGCCTTTCAGGTACTGAATATTTTCTAAATATTTTTCTCAACTTGTCATTTGTTCTTGTATATCTAAAAGAGTATGAAAATTTTAGGTTGTCAAATATATCAAAATTATCTTTACTGTTTCTACTCTGATGTCATATTTATAAGATCTGTCTTCATACCTGATATTTATATATATAGTTTTCTTTCTCTAGTTCTTTTATGGTGTTGTTGTGGCAGTAATCTTTTTGTAGTTTGTTTAGATGCATGATGTGAGTACAAGTGTCAAAATTGATTTACCTATTATGAGTAGTTGAACAATTGTTTCAGCAGAATTTATCAAATAGTTCAGTTTTTCTCCCTTGGTTTAAAATACATTTTTATATTACATTAAAAAATGAAAAATGTTTGATTCTCTTTCTGCTTTTTGTGTGTATACCATTGAACTCTTTAGTTTCCCGGCTATTCTACACTATTTGAATTAGTGTAGTATTATGTAGTACGTTTTAATATGTAGTGATGGTTCACCCCTTTATTATTTTTCTCTTAATGACATTTATTTTTCTTACCCATTTATACTTCCTTATGTATTTTAATATAGCAGTTAATATTTGAATAACTATGTTGTTAGATTTTTATTGGAATTTATTTCAATTTTGGAGTGAACTGACATTCTTATAATACATTTAATGGCTTTCCTATCTAGGAATATTATATGCTTCTTATTTCTATCTGTTTGCTTGATAAAGGCATGTGTTTCATCATATTTATTTTAATGTTTTATGTTATATGGTTATTCTGAACAGCTTTTTCACTTTTATTGGTTTATAAGAATTATATAAATTTTGGTATTTGTTTCTCTACTGGCTATCTAAATAGGGACTGTAGTTTATATTACTTTGCAATTTATTACTATTATTTTGAGAAAGAGGTGGAAGAAAACATCCTACTAAATGTAAATGATGATTTTTGTGGAAGTTGTAATTTTGCTCTTTTATTTTAGTTTCTTTATAACTCTTGCTTATTTCCCTATCTTTGTCATAGTCTTTGTCTTCTTTCTGTTTTCTTTCTCCTGGTTTTCATTGAGTGTATATTTTATAGATTATTACTGAGAACACAAAGCAAACACTTGTAGAATTTTCCTTGGTTTTCCACAGTAGATGCTTTTCATTAGTATGCCTTTTCTCTACATCTTGAAAGATTTTTCCCTTTGTTTCCTGTGGCAGTACAGTTTAATAGACTCCCTACTGGCTTCTTTTTTCATTGCTCATCTTGAATAGGAAAGGAGACTAGGAAATTGGTATTCTTGTTGTCTCCTTCCTGTCTGCTTTGGGACTATCATGGTATTTCCTTGTTCTTCCAAGGGCTAGCAGACAGCTGGAGTACCGCTTTTGGGCTGAAGAGAGCTGACCTGTTCTTCATCCAAACACAGAGAGAAGCATGTATTTGCAGATACTTTTAAGAGTAGTCCATTTTTCTTCCCTTCTCTAAAACTATGCATGAAAAATTTATCCCCTAAAATACATGGCTCTTTACCTTTCCCTCTCTTTCTACTACAATTTTTTTTCATTGCAAATATATTTCACCTTTGGCCATGACAGCCCCTGTATGAATATAGAGATTTACACTAGACATACTCTAGCATACTGTCCCATCTGCAATGGCTGGAGAAGGCAGTGTGTATGTCTTTCTGATTTGTAAAGTGATATTTTGGACTATTGTAAACATTTACAACGTTTTAGATTTAAGTTATCTCCATAACATGCATGGTATCATCATAATTAATTTTAATTAATGCAAAAGAAAAAAACTGTTTTTTTAGAAGGATATTTTATGAAGTCAACCGTGCACACAGCATTCTTTAAATCTTGCTGTGTCCTTGGAATCCATTTTCATTATTTATATTTCCATATTTACTCAGATAGTTATTTTGGTCTTTGTGTATGGAATATGACCTTATCTTGAAGAGAGGGAGAGAGGAAGCGGGAGAGAGATTGAGAGAGAGAGAGAGAGAGAGAGAGAGAGAGAGAGAGAGAACGAACCTGGATAAATATATATTTTAAATCCTTACTGCTTTTTTAGGAGAAAAGAGGAATGGATGAGTGGCAGTCTTTACTGCCCTGTTAATTGCCCTGTCTCACACATGACATAATCTTTTTTTAAAGCAAAGGTGAGATCAGTAGCATCTTCTTTAGCCTGTAAGTCATTGACACACACAGAGAACACGTTTACCTTTTGGTTTAGAGAAGAAAATAGTTCTTGATAGTTGAAAGCCTCGTAACTGTGCTGAAGGTACTGCTTTAAAAAAATATGTGAGCACTGACTGAGCCTAGGTCCTGAAGTCAGCTATTTTTCTGAAATTAGTAACTTTCTCTGAAACACTGCGTAGTGCTGGAACATTGCAGGTGTCCAATAGCTAGTAGCTGTGGTGGTGGTCATGTTTGTGGTTCACCAAGATTGCTGGCTCCCTGCCTTTGGGTGCATGGCAGGATTGCAATGTCTGGCCCACTTTTAGGTGGGGTGGACTTTCATGACCGATGTTACTTCTGCATCAAAGGTTTCCTTGTTGGCTAGGACCCTCCAGCGCTCTGTTCTACCTCTGCACAGAAACTGGCTGTGTTTAGGAAGGCTGCTGTCCTACTGGTAAGGGGGTTAGGGGGCGCAGAGCTTTTTTGATCCACAGAGGACACAGGCATAAGTAAGAATTATAGCTTCACTGGTTTACTCCACAGAGATTGCAGTCTTTTGGTATTGTGGCACCTGCCTATTCTGTTATGTGACATTATACAAGATGTTTCCACCAAACTGATGACTATACAAAGGGAGCCTAAGTTCACTTTCTTGGAAGTGAATCTCTAGTTACACAATCGGTCATCATGGTAGGTGGAATGCCCCCACCCCAAAGAAGTCTCCCTGTAATTCCTGAAATTTAAACCACATCAGCTACATGTGACACACAGCTGAGTCCTTTAATCTCTTAGACTTGAGCTCTCTGTCCCAGCACACTGCTTCACGTAGACTGGATTTATATTTATTTACTCATTTATGTTTGTTTGGCATTCTATATGTTTTCTTTATAGCACTGGTAATAAAATCAATAATAGTAATAATAGCTAGCATGTATGAAGTCTTTACCATGTGCCAGACACTGTTCTAAACACTTTACTTGTAATCTCACTTAACCCTCACAATAACCCCATCCTACGTAATAGAATGGGAAGTCCGCTTATACAGTTTTAACCTTACAGTTTTGTGCCCACCCTTCTCCATCTTTCCTTTCCTCTTCCATAACTGAATATTTTAAAGTAGAGAGTTCTGGTTCGTGTAAGAGAATAAATTCTCTCAGAGGCACTATGGCCACACACCGCTGTAGGACATATGACTTGGCTCTATAAGCAGGAACACACAGCAGCCATCATGGCTATGCCTGAGGTGGAGAGGGTGATGGTCAGCAGTAGCCCACTGCCTGAGCTTCTTTTCCATGAGAGTCTTCTCTGGGACCATCGTGAGATATCTAGGTACTCTGTGCTGCCTCTACACACCCAAAGCAGCCACAGGCAGAGACACCTTCCCTGCCCCGATCCTCTTGCCACCAGAGTTGGACTGCTTTTCAGAAAGAGTTTGTAGCAGGCCCATTTATGTATCATGGTCCATCTGCTTGACCTCACCTGCCTGCAGGTTGTCTGCCTACTGGCTGGGCCAGCACCAGCCATGATCCTTGCTTTTGCCATGTCCCAAATAATAGGCTTTAGTTGCTAGCCTACAGTCCTCACTTCTGTCACACAGTCTCCCCTAGGGCAGGGCCATTTGAAGTTTAAAAGCAGGGGAATTCTATGATGAAATTTTGTTTTTTAGAAGACAATGTTGGCAGCTGTGCAGATGGTGAAAGGGAGGGTAGTAACACTGCAGACTGAATGACTAGCTAAGAGGTGATTGCAGGGCACAAATAAAAGACGAAGGTTTGAAGTTAGGCAGTAGAGGTTGGGATGAAAAAGGAAGAGCAAAAGCATGCATTGTTTAGGAAGAATTGGTGGGATGTGGTGGCCACTTGGATGTAGAAATTACCTTTCTTAAAGCTCTCATCCCCAACATGACAAACCAAGAATTCATTTTGGGGATCTATCTTGAATGGATTGACAAGATTAGAAGGACTCAGAACCAAGATGAGAGTCAGACACACATTTGGGCTGCATCGTTAAGGAAACAACCAGCAGGTTGGACTTTAGAGAAAATATTTTCATTAACAGTATTAGGAGAAAAAGTTTGGGCCACTGGGTGACTCATAAAAAGGACGGACAAAGTAAGGCACGATGAGAAGCTCCATGTCCTCTGTGGAAGGAATTTTTATTCTTTCACATGGTAGCTCCCTCTTCTCTGCTCTCTTTGTATCACTGGGCCACTCTGATACTGCCCATTATATTCTGTACTGCATTGTGGTGATGAGTACATTGCCTTAAATCTTTCCCGCCCATGGCATGCCTTCTTTATGGCTCTGCTGAGCCTCATGCAGAATAGGTGGTCAGTCATCGCTGAATAAACCCTCTTTTCTGCCTGCTTGTTTTTGCTTCTATCGATCCCTCTCCCTGGAATGCTGTCCCTTCTCCAGTGCAAATCCATGGTCTAATTCACCATCATCTTCCCTAACAGGCCTTCACTGGAATCTGTGACCCACCAAGAACAACTCTCTATGCTCACATAGCACCCAGACTTACCTGTGGCACTGATCCTGAAATTGACTTCTTTGATATTTCCAGCCATGCTGTAAGGAATGGGACCTAGCATTATTCATGTCTGTATCTCTAGCATAGTTGCAATGCCCACTTAACATATGGCAGGGGTTCAGTGAAGGGTGAACTAAATTAAAGAATCAGTGAAAGGATTCTGAGTCCAATTTATTCCTGTGGCAGATTGTAAAATATGGCTTCAGATTTATTCTGTTTGGACATACTTGCCCCGTTGCAATGTCATTTGGCCAATCTCCCATTCAAGAGGTAGTATCTATTTCTGTGCCCTTAGACTCGGCTGGCTTGTGACCTCCTTTGACCAATGCAATACAGTAGAAGTGATATATTGCAGCTTCTGTCTTTACGCCTTTGACATACCTCATAGAGACCCCCATGTAAGGAAGCTGGTCTAGCCCACTGGAGAATGAACCACCACATGGAGAATTACAGCAGCCCAGCCAACAGAACTGGGAGTAATAGTCAGCTCAGCCAGACCTCTAGCTGGACACAGCCATTTGAGTGAGCCTAGGCAAGGCCAGCAGAGGGACTATCCAGCACCCACATTGTGAAAAAGAATACATTTTCTGGGCCACTAAGTTTCAGGGATGGGTTATCATGTAGCAAAACCTAGCTGACAAGTTATCTTGAATCTGAAGAGCAGAATGATGCAGAAGAGTTGATGAAATGGGAGACTGGCCAAATAACATTGCAATGGAGCATGCATCTGAGCTCACAGAAATAGTGGAAAGACAACATCACTGACTTTCTGATGAGTTCTCTCCTGCAAGCTGATGCTCACAGCTCTTTCAGAACCCCAAGTGAATCAGACACATATGGTTTGGAGCCACGTATCTCCTGGGATGACTGTGGGCTGTAGGTGAGACACATTAAACTGGATGGTAATGATGATTATGCTCACGATCACTGGGGGAGCACAGCAGAGCTCTCCGTGGTTAACTTAGTACTCTGCGGTCGAAATGGATCTTGACTACAGAGCTTCCCAGCAACCAAGTGGTTCAGGGAGGCACCCACCAGCAAGTCATGTACATTCCCCCAGCCTGGAGTATCCTTAGTCTCAGAGTTGAAAACGTGGATGCCACATGTGTCCACATAAATAGCACTGCATACTGACTTCTTTAACCAGGTGGAGCTGGAAAAAGAAGGTATGATTCTCAGCTCTTTTTCATCATCCTGTCATGGAGAATGCCCTTAGCTGGGTTCAGGCAGGTCCTGAGGGAGACCTCTAGTTCTCTACTCTCAGAGAAATTCATGTCTTTCAAGCTAATAAGTAAATTGATTAGATTAACAGTGTCTGGGAATGACAAGACAGTTCATTTCCATTCAGCAAACACTTAATGAAGTGCCTACTACACACCAGGCATGGTATTTATCTCTGGAGGCCAAAGGATGAATGAGGCCCTTGAGGAGTTCAGGCCATATTAGAAGAGAATTAATTTGTTCTGCTCGGTTAGTCTCATTTTATTAAAAATGTAAATAAATACGGGCATGTTTAAAAACTTATCTAAGCATGTATGCATTGAGCAGAAAGGCCTTTCTTAGTTTGACCAATTCTAGGACAGTTTTAGATTTTGACCCATGGCCTAAAGCTCAAAAAGAGTCCAGTGTGATGAGCTAAATAAACAGGTCAAAGGTCAAATATCACAGGAAATTACACTATACTTGAGACTCAAGGGTGTGGGAAAGCCAGGTCCCAAACCACCTTGGTTGAGGCTGGTGAGGGCTGCAGGGTACGTTTAGAGAGCAAAAGTACTGATTTGACTTATTTTATTCACCTAAGAATGGTTATTTAAAAAGAAAAATCAGATTCTGTTTCTTTGTGCTATTTGCATCTGGTTACAAATTAAAATGTTTCAGAGCAGTGGTCCCCAACCTTTTTGGCACCAGGGACTGGGTGCTCCAATGAGACTCTAATCCCTGATGATCTGAGATGGAGCTGAGGTGGTGATGCTGGTGCTGGGGAGTGGCTGCAGATTCAGGCAAATCTTTGCTTGCTCACCTGCCACTCACGTCCTGCTGTGTGGCCCAGTTCCTAACAGGTCATGGACTGGTACCAGTCTGTAGCCTGGGGGTTAGGGACCCCTGTTCTAGAGTAAACCATCCAGATTACATCAGAGAAGGGACACCCCCCCCCCCACACACACACACACACACACTTCTGTGTCTGTTGTCTAGCACAAGGACTATAGGCATATTGGATTAGGGCCTGGAGTTCATCAGAGAACAGGCATCTATAGCTGAATGATGGAATGAGAGCCTTATGCCTTGGGTCTTGTCCACTAGACATTTGAAGAAATTTCTTCAGATTGAGAAAGATTGCTAATTTGGAAAAACCTTGCTAGGGGCAGGGGCTTGAATGTTCTCCTGCTGGGGGACTATCTGGCTACACTGTGACGGTGGCCTTACTAAACAGAGTGTCTCAGATGCTGGTCCTGGTGGCCTCTTTCCCCTGCCACGGTCACAGTTTCCTCTCCCAGCCAGAAGCTTGCTGTGGTGTGGTAGTGGGTGATCCTGCTGCTCTCAGCGGTTCTCTCTTTGTGTCCATGGAGCAACAGACTGGCCTCCACTGGGAGTCCTATCTTCAGTGCCCATGTTTTCTTCACAGCACAGGCTGACTCCAACTTGTAGAGGCCAGCATTTTATAGCACACGGGACAGCTGCCCCCTGACCTCTTTCCTAAAAAAAGAATTATCTGGTCCAAAATATCAATAGAGCCAAAGCTGAGAAACCCTGGTCCAGATGCCATAGAAACAACAAAGGACTTAAGAGATTAAGAATCACAGAAAAGAATTTGATGAGAAGGCTACACAAATAGAGTACCTCACTTTTTAGAATACCTAATACACTTACCCACCCATCTTTCCTTGCAGGTAACCTCCAAATGATTTGGAAAATTGAGGGTAATTTGCTTATTCATTTTATTAATTAATAACATTTATAATAATGCATGTATTAATAACTAATTTACTGAATTATGTAAATGAATAAGGCTGGAATAAAATTTTAAGTCTATAAAAGGCTAATTTAGGAAAGTAGAAAGCAAGAGCAACATTTCTAATAATCTCTTCTAAGGAGGAGAGAAGCCAGAATATTTTGCTTGGGATGGCACAAATTTTTTAAGTCTGGAAGTCGTCCGAGAAACCTACCTTTCTAGTCAGAGAAATAGGCCTTAATCTCTAAGAGATGAACCTCCTTTCAGAATCACCACTATGCTTTGTCTAAGAATTTCAGTGAAATCTTGGATCTTAAACAAGGAGGAAAAAAAATAACCAAATTTTACCAAAAATCTAAAGTAGCAAATAAAATGATGAGAAACGGAAGAAGGGCCTCAAAGGAGCCATTGGACGGAGAAAATAAAGGGGTTGTTGCTTTAATTGGCTTTTTAATGATTGCCTATTTCTCTCTTCTGCTTTCTTTTAGGGGGATAAAACCTTACAACAGAAAGGTTAATCTAACTATACACTTTAAGCTTTTAAAGGCTCCATTACAGGACTTATTATGCTAAAAGAAACATACCTGGAGTATTGCAGCTTCTAAATGTATCAGCAATGCATGTAATGATTCACTTAAAACACCATGGTCAGAATTCTTTCACATTATTTCTATGTAAATTGGATGCTTCACAATTACTATAATATGTGTGAAATTCCACTTATTATTTCTTTTAACATAGAAACTTTTATCACTTAACTCACTGGACAGAATATTTGAGCCATTTGCAATCATTAGAGCATTCTTGTTTGGTCAAACCCTTACGGGATTATACTTTGGAAAAGACAGTGAATTATATTCACTGCAAGAAAACAGCAATTTTAAATATATAAGGGGCACCAGGAAACTTTCATTTTAGTGCAAATTCAATATTATATCTTACTTCTTTTTACAGCAGGATAAGCTTTTATCTTTAAGCAATTTATAAGACCCAGCATGTAATAGGAGTGAGGCATACAGCGGAGATCAATCTGATAGATAAATAGAGACTTTGGGACAGAGGGAAGATGTGACATAGTTGGGATTTAAGTCAATCTCTTTTTACTTTGGGAGTTGTTCCTTGTGACCCTGGTGGAGGTCCCACCATGTTTACTGCTTTCTCCCCAGTTCCAACACACAACGTGGGTATGGATTCTTCCTTCCCTCTTCCAGCAGAGGCTGGCCTGGGAGGTGAGCCAGCCCAGCAACAGGCCCTCCCTGAAAAGTAAACACTGCACTGAACCTGTGCACCAGCTGCTGGGAATGGTCCCTCCCTTTGAAGAACATGGATTTTTTAAAAATAGATTAGGGGAAGAAACACAAAAATCAGGAAAAGAAGTGGCATTATTACCCATCGATCTGATTTCTTTTGGGGTTGAGGGGCTCTGTTTATGAATCAGGCATTTTAAGCAAATGCTCGTTTCAGCTATTTGGAGCAACCTTTTCTGCCTTAGTCATTTGAGATGTTTTTAGAGAGAGAAAACAGCAACTAAGTGGAGATTAACATGTATGTGCCCAGAATCTCTTAGTCAAAGTGTTATGTTTGTTTTTAATAAATGATTGAGAAAATTAAATTCGGACCTTGATTAATATCTAATTATATAAACATCTACATATTGGGCAAGGTTTATGTTTTTAATTGTGCCATTTTAAAATGAGGCAATTTCTAAGTGACATGACATATTTATTTCTATATTTAATCTCTAAATTTTAACTAACAAAGACAAGTTGAAAACTTTCAGTGGAAACTCTTATACATGGAATAAAAGTTCAGTGATTTTTATTTGTGCATTAATCATATTTTTTCAGTTATATGTCATAAAGAGAAGATACGTACATTCCCCCCAGAAAATGGAAACAAAGTATTTTGTATTTATGTAATATTTTGATGTCATCTTCTTAGATATACATAGAAAACTTGAAATATGGCATGTAATATATACACACATAGTTAACTGCATGTTTGTGTGTGTGAAAGAGAGAGAAAGAGAGAGAGAGTCTTAGAAAAGAATGGTTAGTAACATCGCACCTTGTTTTCGCTGACAGTTTGCATGGACTTAATATTGGAACATATTAACACTATAATATTAATAATAAAACATATAAAAAGCCTAATTATCAGATTCTTCCTATAGATAGATTTAGGTTTTTAAATAAATGACAGAGACTGAACTTTAAGTTGATTCCATGTTCAAGTGAAGAACAGTACAGAAATGTAGACAGGCTATAAGGCAGGCTACAACTCTGTGCACAAGAAGCAAACCTTTGGCAAACCTAACCAGAATGAGCCACAGCCACATGTATGATGCACAGTGGCGATTTAGGTAATGGATTTGCTGATTTTGTAGCCTCACAGATAAAGGACACACACACGCACACACACGCACATTCACGCACACACACACAGATGCATATATATGCATAGATAGCTAGATAGCTAGATAGCTAGATAGCTAGATAGCTAGCTAGCTAGCTAGCTAGCTAGCTAGCTAGCTAGCTAGCTAGCTAGATAGATAGATAGATAAATTTGGGCATATCTTGCAAATGACTGAAAGAAACAGCAGCCCTGGGTAAAAGACAGTCTATCTATAGTAGATTAAACAAATTGTATAAATATTGCATATCTATCCTCACTTTGCTCTTTGCTAGAAATGCAAGCATTCAAGATACTTAGACTACATGCAGACTTCTAAATAGATGTAGAAACCTTAAGAGAATTAAAGAAAGAAAGCCGGAAGAAGAACATTACCCACTTTGGGTTGAATTATTAGAAGAGACTATTTTATAAATTTTAAAGTGATAATGTATTCATAGCTAAGGCAAAGGAAAACCCAGTATATTTTTTATTCCTTTTTTTTTTAGCCCACATATTTTCAAAGACCTCCTATAGTTAACATTATAATATAGTTAGTTGCTACAAATAATCGGGGGTGATTATAGGAAAACTGTCAGTGTCTGCTCAAGGTCTGAAAAGGCTGCAGCAAATAGCTTTTCTCTTTGCCATGGAGACTAGGGTCTGTTTTTACGGTTACTCTGGAAACCGGAGCCTTGCTGTTGTTAGTCCTTTTCAGTTACTTCAGCTATTAAACCCTCTGGTTGAGACAAAAGGAAGGAGGTATGCAGACACTTCCTCCAGAAGAAAACCTTTGGGCCCAAGAGGAGCAGAACTCAGACTGGGGAGTGAAGCCATGTCTATTCAGCTCAGTACATTTTTATCTAGGAGGCAGTATGCCGTACTCCTGCTATGGGGAAGACACCTTTGAATGTTAGAATTTTTAATCAGATTACTGCAGCACACCTCCTCTCCCTTCCCTCCTTCCTCAAAAAATGGAGCCTGCTCCCACCTTTAGGTGTGGAAGACCTTGGTTCTCTAACATCCCAAGTTCCTTCTGGGTACACAGACACAAGAGCAGCACATTTTGTGTGTGTGGAAACACGAGGGGGTGATGGACTTGAGAATGCAACATTTCAGGATTGTGAAGCACAATGGGATTGTTTCACAATGCAAATTCACATTTAGAGACTGTGCATTTTTGTTTTGTTTTAAGAAACCAGATCCAAAAATCATTACTATTCCCTCCATCCTCTTAATAAGTCAAACAATAACCCAAGAAGATGGAGAAACAGTGTTGTCAAATATTTTATAAAGAAAGGAAGAAGTAATTTGGAATATGGAATTATAAAGAAAATAATGGATTACTTGCAAGCTAGCCTCCACCCCGCCCCTCTCAGCTTTTATTTTCCCTCCGACTAGGAATGCTTTTTCACCTTTGGTAACAGTTCATTACTGATAGCACTTACATTCATCTCACTTTTTGGGTTAAAGTGTTCTCCTCCCAAGGAAAATAAATTCTCCCTACAAGAAACAGCAGCCTAAATAGACCACAAATAACATGCTTCTCTGTGGAGCATTCAGTTCTGGTCCAAATGCGGTCATACTAAGTAACGCTAAACACCGCAGGCCCCATGGGGCTAAACTACTTTCAGTGGGCTAAGTATTCAGTTATTTTTCATTTGAACTATTAAATGTGTCACCCCAAAATTCCCATTAACTATTTTCACTCTGTCTTGCCCATTACTAAGGGTTAGGTCCTGAAAGCAGAGTTAAAACCGAAACATTTGTTTTTAAAAGTAGTAACCGAATTAATAACAGTGGATATTTGTTTTAAAAAAGCAGCATTCAGAAGAAGGGCAAAGAAACACTTTTTTAATCCACTACTCTTCAATGGTTTTAGTTATTTTAAATCAAAATGGCAAGCAGAATTTCCTCTTTCCCTGTCTGCCTTCAGTGTATGACAAGTTTACATGGGATGTCCTTCATATTAAACCAAAGCAGGCTTGTAGCTCTGAATAAGTGCACACCCACACACAGTAGGAGCTTTTCTGCCCTCTCAGTTCTGACCAATTGAAACAGCAACAATATAGAGAAAGTTTAAAACTAAATAAAAATTGCAAAGCCCTTCACTTGGAGGTCACTGTTCTAAGTCAGGAATTCTCATGGTCAGCAAGGCTTCTGCATGAGTCTTACCCTGATGTTTTCAAAACTGTCTGAAACACAGGATTAAAGATGGCACCAATACTTCACAGAAAGCCAATATCATTTTTTAAATATATTAATTTTTTTCAGTTACAGTTGATATACAATATTATATTAGTTTTATATGTACAACATAGTGATTAGACATTTATATAACTTATGAAATAATTACTCTAATAAGTCCAGTACCCACCTAACACTACACATAGTTATTGCAATACTAATGACTTATTTTGATGATTGGGGGTGGGTAGGAAGATGGGTAAAAAAAGCAAAACAGATTAAGAGGTAGAAATTGCCAGTTATGAAAGCAATCATGGAGATGTAAAATACACCAATATTATTTTTAATGGTCCTATCATATTTCCAACCTAAATCACAATGATTTCTCTCTGAACAAAAATTATATGGCAAATGGATAAAAGCTTACTAATCAAAATTAAACTCATTTAAAGAGAATGCAGAGCTCAAAGGTATACCATTAATAATTTACTAACAATTAGAAAATTAGCTTTGTTTTTTAAAAAAATGCAAGTATGAGAGGATTAATAAAGCCCTACCCACACCAATTTACATTTCATTTATCTTTTGGATAGCATTTTTCATTCATTCATTCATTCTGTTCTTCTAAAATATTTATTTAGTGCCTACTATATTCAGGGTCCTATTTCTGCTGTTAAGAGGAGTTTTACAAGGAAACACATGACATCTTCTGGAATGACCCTTTCAGATGTCATCTGGTAACTGAGCTGCCTTCTTAATGTATCCTGAAGGGAGAAGCAGAGAGAAGGGAGGGAGTTCAATCATGATTAGCACACCACTCATAATAAAGTAATGAAAATGATTTTGACTCAGAAGATTATGCTAGTTATATATTTCTTTTCTCTTCCAGTTCTTGCTTACCAATTAGGATAGGAAAATTTCACAAACTAAGACTGCCTTTTCTCAGTCACTCATTAAGTTGTAATATTCATATAGCTCTTTTATTTTTCATGACGTCTATGTGGTATTTAGTACAGATCAGTAAGTAAAGTGTAACTTTGGGCTCATGGCTCATTCTATTCATTTCACCTTGATATATTACTAGAACACCAGCCTTCTGGATATTCCCTTAGTTTGGGGTTTGTTATTAAATTGTAATTGAATTTTGGCTGACTATTAGTAAATTAATATTTTCTGTAACTTTGTCAAAGTGCATTGTTTCCCTAAGTGGATTTGGTAGCTGCTTCAGAGATACATATAAATTCTTAATCTGAATTTTTTATTATTGTTTTAAAATGGTTATGCAATATGTATATCTTTTGTGTAATGTCAGACATAACTCTGAGGCTTTATATATTAAAGGCTGCTGTCTTTTATAAATTGCTATTTAAAAGTGAATTATTGCTCCTTTGAAACTAGAGTTTTCTAAACAGTAGCTTGTCATATATCAGCCAGAATACCAGATTCATGCTATAATTTTCCATCAAATTCAACTTTCCTTTAAGAGTAAATGCATTGATTTTTGTATGCTCAGGAATGCCTAAGACTGCGGTAGTTATCATATGTCAAGTTCTGTTAAAATCTCACTTATTCTGTAATTCTTATCTTGGTTACCCCAGCTAAAAGTGAGATTTTTCTACCTGATTCATAATAGTTATTGACTATAAAGCGAAATTGACAGTTAAGATTATTGAGTCTTATAGTTTTTTTTTTTTTACTATAGCAGTGCTATGATATTCTTTAAATTACATTTTCTATTAGTTTATGTCTTATCTTTCCAAGTAGACTATTAACTCTGTGAGGGCAAGGGTCATATTTTAAACATCTATGAATTCTTTTTCACTCTTAGCTCTGTTCTCCATTCCCATTTTGGGTGTACTGACCTGTTCAAAATATTTCTTTTAATTTTAGCTGAATCCTCAATACCAATTGATGTGCATGTTTGAATTGAAGCCATTTCTGATTTTAGAGGGAAAAAGTTTAGAATTTTAATCTAATCTTTCGTCATGGACGCATCAAAGCAAATCACGTAGACTTCCATTTTGTTACCTATGAAATTAAGATGACTCTTCTGTTCTGTCCAGCCTGAGCATTATCAGTGACTAATGAAGAGTTTGGTAGTCAAGTAGGCTGGCTTGTGCCATGATGTGATTAAGAAAGGACCCAAAAATACAGTGACCCAAGACTTTGTGATACAGAAAGGTCAGTCATGTGTGCTCCCTGAAGTGTGGGACCAATATAAGGTGTGAGCGTGTACCTTGGGGGATTGTCGCCTGCTCCTCTTCTCTTTTTTCTACTGTCATTTCCCTGTTATGCTAATACTGATGTTGAGTAGAATATTTTTTTTGTATCGCTGAGTTGTACCTAACTCTGGGAACCTAGCACCTTGCATGAAGGTGCTGATTTGTAATGGGCAAAGAAATAGTATATTTTGGAGATTTTTAATTTTAGTTGCATATTAAATAATATTATGCTCCCTGGGACAATTTAATATTATGCTCCCTGGGACAATAGAGCTTTTCAGGAAATATAGACACAGTTTATGGAGATTCTTTTCACTCATTATATTTTTAATAGAATCCTAGATTTTCTCCTGGCTTTATAACTTGTGCAAAATATGTCAAAAATATACAGAAGTGAATGAACAAATGTAAAAGCTGCAGATGTGCAGGATTAATCTGTATATTTTTATGCAAAGGACATTTTATGCCAAGACAGACGATAAATACATCCTTTCCCTCCTCTCCAGTCTATTATTTAAATAGCTTCAGTACCAGAAATTGTGTGCATTAATAGGTTGGTGAATCTAGTGGTTTATTCATTTGTCTTTTTGAGCCATAGTCAATTGTTAGGGGAGGATTTTTGGATGAATTACTTTTGACGATTTTGTAAATATTTCACTTATGTACATTTTAATTATTTGTGGGAAAGTATACAATTTTCCAAGAGCCTCCTTTAGATAATAAATACTAGAAAATATTGGTAAAAGTGTCAAGTTAAAGTTCAAAAGTAAATTCCCAAGAAATGTTATCCCAGGCGCATTGACGTGTGTGGAATTATAGGGTTGAATTTGCCCAACATATTACCTGGTGTAAATACTTCTAGAGAATTGCTGTTGATATGGAAAATCTAAACTTTGGTCCTAAAACATTTCGTGTGCCTCTTTGAGTTTTCCCATCATCAAATAAATGCTCCTGAGCTTCTTTCTCCTAAGTTTTGACAGACATGCTGCCAGTCATCATTCATGTGCATGTGTGCGCACACACGAAAAAGAAAAAGAAAAAAGGAGCACTCAGGCAACTTGCACTGAGCATGAGCCTGCTGATCAGTTTAAGGAGAATATCTTAAGACTGCATTTGTGGCCCTGGAGTTTTACTTTTAAAGGCAGAGGCTGCACATGCACAGCAACACAGGAACTCACCTACCAATGCGAGAACAGAGGTGGAAGTGGGTGCAGGAAAACACACCTGCCTTTCAAGTCCATATACTTGCCCTCAAAGAGATTGAGTAGGTCTGAGGTTCCTCACGATGATTAAAAAATAAAGACAAAGAGGCTAGGTGTGGTCTAAACAAAGCATATGTGATGGAGATATTTCAGTGATAACTATTTTATGTAGTAGGCAGCCACAGCACTCCACACGATGCTTTAAAAGGACAAAGAGTTTTCTTGTGTTTACACTTTTTATTACTATATAGGATTAGGTCTGTTGCACACACAGAAGAGGAAGTCATTTTATTTTACACAAATCAGCTACTTAAAGTAAATTGAGATATATAGAATTTACCAATGAAATGAATGATTTGATGTGAATAAAAGAGGTGGTGTGTTGTAAATCGACACTGACAGCCAAATGGGGAAAATTGACAGAGCACTGTAATCACTCCCAACATCCACTGAAGTTATTGATCCAGAACCTCTATAATCCCCTTCACATAACACAAGCAATTTCATATAATACCTGTAATAATGGTGCATTCAAACTCAAGTAGCCATCTGAAGCATTGTATCTAATGGCGAAGCAGGCCTCTGCTGAGTAAGTGCAACAACTGGAACACAAAAAGCACCAATGACTCCTGCCTTTCATAGTAACAGCCCCTGATAAGAGCTAGTTTAGAAGATAAACAGTTCTTAATGCCAAAGAAAATGAGCTATTAATTGCTGGCTTGCTAAATACGTTGTAAAAGACGGAGCGGTGGGTGCAACATGGAGAGAATGTGACTGGATTTGGGGGTTGATAAACTTCTTAGGTTATCCATATGCCCGCTATCTGATGTTAATTACAACTGAGGGAAGACAGCTGACAGGTATTTAGCTGCTGGGTCATTACATCCTTCCCAGGTGTTTTCCCATGAAATGTTTCTCCAGTTTTACAAGCTCCTCTCGCACTGATGGATTATTCCGCAGCCTTATCAAAGCTTTGCCAGCTCCTCATTAATATATAGAGCAAGCTGCACTGTTCTATATATCATTGTCTTCCTCTTGGGGAGGGCTAATCTGTCAGCCATTATCAGCCAGTCAGCAGAAGGTAGGCAATCAGACCTGACGGCAAAGAATCATGGGAGATCAGGGAAGGTTAAATGAGGCTGACAGTTGTGATAATGATGATTATACTATAAATTAAGATATGATGATAAAGGAGAATAAAAGACACAATCTGAAGCAATATTTGGTTTAACATGTCTCTCTTTTTCGTTGCTGTTAAATGGCCATAACATTTATCACACCGAACAAGAATGGACGTTTAACTACCATGATAAAATGGGACAGCATCAGATTGAAAACCCAACAAGTTGTGATTACAGTGTCAGGCACTTTTCCACTGGTTGAGGGAAAAAAAAAAAACGGAGATAGAGCATATGTTATAATCATTCATGCATTATTCTGTAGAATGAAAAGAAAATAGATCTATTTTAGAAATGTCTTTCAGCCTTCTCGATGGAGAACCAAAGGAAACAGTTAATATATTCTTCTGCTCCCCAGATCATTTTTATCAATGAAACAATAGGAAGTTAAGTGAGAGTCCTCCCATCAGGCCTTCTCTCCCAAATGTATGTTTATTAGAAGCTGATTCAGAGACTGGAAAATAACGTTCTGGGAATGTCTCATTCCCTGTTGAATTTTGAAATAAAGGCAGCTAAAATCAACCAAATAGTTTCCGTGTGTGACTTTTCACAGGAGGCATTTGTGGGCTACAATAAAACAAAAGTGAGTCACAATTTACTGTGCTTTCAAAAATTAAGAAGTAGAATAGCTGATGTAGCTGAATGGGTTATTAAACTGCCTTTACTAATATATTTCTTTGGGTACAAAAGCTGTCATATTTGAAATCTAAAAGAAATTTTGAAAGCTCCATGGAAAAAATTTAAAAATGAGGTCCTATTTTTCTCTACACACTCACATGTTGAATCTCACAGTTTCTAACCTTTAAGCTTCCTACATACATTAAAAACTGCCACCATCACCCAAATATCTGTTTTTCACATCACATATAATACAAATACATTATAAATCTCTACACATGTGTGACTTGGCAGACAATACAAATTATAAATTCCACAGATAGATTTGCAGTCACAGAAGGGATAACTTATTTTCTTACGTCATTTACTAGGAAAATCAGGGGTGGGAGAAAAGAAACCTTTTCCCATTTACCTCCTCTGGCTGTTTATCTTTCAGCTGAGAATAAAAACAATTAGTTGAAAATATCTTATTTTGCCCTTTTCTTGTGTTTAAACTTCAGAAGCTGGGAAATTAAGAGAATATAGTTTAGTGCTTCAGCTATACCTGGGACTGACAGTGCACAAGTCTTTTAGGCTGGGATTTTTATTTATTTATTTTTTGCAATGAATGTTTGTTCACTTAAATTTGCATCACTCAGCCTCAGTACTAGTGACATTTGCAACAAATAGTTCTTAGTTGGGAGTGAGGGCTGTCCTGTGCATTGTAGAGTGTTTAGCAGCACTATAAGATGTTGGCCTCTACTACCTGCCAGTAGCACTCCCACTCTAGTGTGACAACCCAGATTGTCTCTAGACATTGCCAAATGTCCCCTGGGGGAAAAATTGCCTCCATTTGAGAATTACTGATTTACATCAATAAAGTAAGCATAAGATAAACTGACATTGCTAATCTTACAGTCTTCCCAATGATTTCTGTGGTTTCTCTTCCATAGTGGGTGATTCCGTGGAAAGAAGTCAGAGGTATTTTTGTAGTATATAAATAACCCTTTGGCACAACTCCTTCAATATATAGTTGTAAACTGACCTATGGCCAATGAACTTTAAAACTGTGTATTTATTAAATGATTACTAGATTTATCAGCAGAATGAAAATGGTACGTGTTCCTTTATCTAGATGTGAAAGGAAGTTTACAAGACTTATTTTATAACCTGTTGGTTCATTCTGGAAATGCTTAGGAAGTGCCATGCTCCAGCATTGAAGTTTACCAACATAAGAACCCCAGGAACAACCAAGGACATGTTAAGACCTTTAAAACAAAGAACATGTAACATACAAGCCATGTCCTCACAGTGCGTGTATGGTAAATTTTCATCATGTAGTTATACATCTTATACTAAACATTCATAGTCAAAGATCATTTTGCTTTTTTGCTTGGAAACCTGCTACTGCTTCAGCATCAAACTTCCACTGTGTTTATGAAGATGGAGAATTGTGTTTGGCTATTTATCCTTCATATGATCAGGCTTGCAAGGGGTTTTTATTAAACAAGCAAAGCAGCCAGGCTTCTTGTTCCACCAACATCCTGAGAACTCATCCCAGGAGATCAGGGCTCAGCCCAGTGATCCTACAGATTCACATGCCATTTTGATGACATTTTTCTTCAAAGATACAGTTTGTCTAGTGGGGCTGGGGAAGGGAGAAGCTGGGAAGTGGATTCTGTTCTCCTGTGGGGCATTTCGGTGGGTGCTAGAGCGCAGCTGTCTGGGTGCAGCCCTCATCCTAGGATCTGCACAATGAAAGCCAAAACAACCCCCTTATTTCTGGTACTTAGAATTTTAGACAGAGCTTCTAGTTCCTTCCGACTAGCTGGGAGGCATGTGACGTGTGCCCTCTGGCCTGCTTGATGTGCCCTAGGGGCTCAGCAAACCCTCGAAGTCCACTTACGGTGCCACACTCAGATGCGCATCGCAGTGTATCATTCCACGGTCGGTTCTAATTTTGGCACATGAGCTGCAGGCAGGAAAATATCTTGTTGCTTGTTCATTTTATTAACTTTGTTTTGTTGGCTTGAGCCTAGTGCTGTATTAGCCCCTGAATAATCACAGCTGCACAGGTAGTTCCAGGAGAGCGAATGAGAGGCTTTCTTCAAGGGCCGTGATCCTGCAGAAATGATTTGTACCCTCGGGCTGATTGTCACTGACAGAAAATGAGAACCAGGAACATTCAATGCAAAATAATGTGTTCTGTACAATTACTGGATTAATAATTTTATTCCATTACTGCGTGAGGAGAGAGGACATCGCCCTGAAGATCTACAATTCTAGTATATTTCTAAGCGTCCTGTTAAGAGAGTGAGCAAAGGTCAGGAAACTTAATTATGCTATAACTAGATAGAAATTGCCAAGTGATAAAAAGAAACATCCAGACAGATTCAGCAGGAAATTACAGCTTTAATAATATAACATAATGCCTACTTCTATACAATTATTGGAGAGACCCTGAATGGTTCAGAATAACAGGATTGAGTTTCCTGTAATGACAAAAAAAAAAAAAATCCCACTGAAAATGACATTTTGCATCTTGCTGTAAATATTTATTTTTAAATAATATCATTACGCAATGATCAAAAATCTTCTACTCATTCCATACCAGATACTATGACCACATTGACAGTTGGAAATGATGACAGGGTTGGATTATGAGGAGAGTAATTTATAATTGCCAGTTAAGTTTCTGGCGTTATGCTTAAAAATTTTTCTTTGTCTACTCTATTCAGTCTTTCAGAAAGAAAAAAAAAAAAACGACATGTAGTGGTTTACTCAGTTGCGTGTGAGCTCCCAGGACTGTCAGCACGTTTGTGATCACATTTTGTTTCCCTGGGAGCTCCCTTCGGGGCTGACGTGCAAGAACATAAACCTTTAACATAAACCTTGGAGGAGGGATTAAAGATGAGCATTAAGATTAATAAAAAAGGACGGTGGGCAGTTCTTCCATGTCTTCAGAAATCAGGGAGGAGGAACTTTCTGTAGATCATGCTCAGAGAGTCCTGAAATGAAGCAGTCAGGTTTTGCAAACGTGACCTGGTATTTTAAATATCAGGCCCTCGCCCTTCACAGACACACTGCACGTGGCACAATGACCCTCCTCTGTTGTTTGTGTCAGGTCCTTTTTTCTCCCTTCTGTGGTAGGAAAAAGTCGTTTCTCATGCTCGCCCAGGAGAGCCCAATGTTTCATTTTGTATTCTGAGGATGCAGATTAATCAGCCAGCTCCCTACCCAGAGATGGCCATTCTGCCCAGAAATCTGCATATCTGCATATTACTGTTCTTCCCTGAATTTAATTTCCTACAGGAGCTGATATTAATCACTCTGTTTAAACAGAGGGGATTTGGGGTCTATACAAATATGACATTTTTTTTCCATAGAACTTGTAGAATATTTTTCTTTTTCTTTTTTTTTTTTCATTTAAAGGGACAATAGCCTTGCTGGTTTAATCCTAAATAGTGGCCGTTACTGCATTGTATTTTTACTGAACCATTGATTATTCAAATGGTAACAGTAAACCAGATTCTCTTTCTTAGGCTTGAGAGAAGTGTTAAGTAGATTTGGAAATAGAACTGTCCCCACCCGCATTTTGATGAGGTTGACTTGGTTTGTCTGTGAGGTGCTTCTCTACCTCTCAGGTAAGAGCGAGGAAAAATTTATAGGCTAGAACAACAAAATCTTCCGAATAGCCCTCACTGCTTTACCCCAGCTTATTATGTGTACAGAGGTTAAATTCATCAGCTGTCGGTACCTCTGCCAGGATTATTTGGCATATTTTATTCTGGCTGCTGCAGCACAATGGTGGCCCAGGCAGAAACAGAAGACAGGCTAACAACGTGCTTAGAGAAATATGCCGGTGTGCGTCTGTGCCAGCTGGAGGAAGGAAGCATACATCAGTTACTGACTAGATACACTGCTGTTATTAAAACAAGCTGCCGTCCAGGTTTTGGTTGAGATGCACACGCTGGCTTCCCTCAGCCACAGAGGCTAATTTGGATTGGCGGTTTTTCTGCAGCGCCTCATGCAATGGCCTTGGGAATGGCGTGAGCTGGGAGGAGCAGGGAAATGTTTGAAAAGCTGAGTTCCAAAGCTACGGAGATACTGGCTGCCACCTCTGTCCCTAACACTGAGATTTCCTGGAACAGATCTCTCCCAAAGAGAAATGGAGGCAGTAGGTTCCATGGATTGGCTCCCCGCAGAGGTTAAATGGTTCCTGTTTTCTTAACCACATTTTTTGCTGCTGTGATTAGCAGTGTGCCATGGGACCAGGCACCTCTTAAGTTGAGAGAAAATTTCCTGGGAGCAAGCATCTTCATTTATTTCTACAAGGCCCAACAGTATGCTTAAAAAGCACAATCTTATGGCTCTAAGCGAATACTACCACTGACATTACTTTTTTCTTGCTCAGCTGAAAAATTAAATCTCTCACAATCAATGTTTTCTCCTTAGATCTGTTTATGCCTCTGAATTGAAATCAGGAGCTAGTTTTGGAGTAGCCGCCATTCATGAAACAGTTGACATAGGAGTGAGGTGTTCAGTAGGTATGAAAACCAAAGACCTACCATCCCCAGGAGGAGATTGCTGGTGTTTGTGTCATTTCCTCTGGAAACCTAGGCTGCTTTATTTTCTTTGCCCATTGTAAATCACAAGGGTATCACCCCAGGCAAATAGCGGCTTAGATTGTTTATCTGTCTATGCTAATAGCATTTTATTTGAAGTCTTAAAAGTCCCAAGTGGCTTAAAAGGGCACTATTACACGACTTCACATTTTATTGCAAAATGACTAGGTCCAGCTTCATTTGCTTTACTTTGAAGTCTTAATGCTCCTTGGCTGTCAGATCCATGCACATCAATTTCAATTTAAACTTTTAAGCAAGATCTCCTTGAAATAAGCCCCTTTCTTCTGGGGAATGAGGAGCTTTTGATAACTTGTAAAAGTATTGTTTTCACTATAGTCATGTAGTTGTCACTGGTGCAGAACATCTTGCTAGTTGGTTTATTGCCAACATGTCTGAAAAAGAGAATATAACAACTTAAATTACTCTATTCTAATCAAGGGAGTATACCTGACTGAATAGTTATGAGTATTTATTTTCTGTTAAAGTTTTTGAAAGAAAGAAAATTTTCATTACCCACCCCCTCATCCTGACATATATACATAGACAATAAAAATGTTGGAAAGTTGCACAATCTTTGAATAATCAATAAATTCATTCCACAGGGAAAAAAATGTGTTCAAATGTTGATGTGTCTACAAGAAGAATTGCAATATGTGGAGATGTGCGGGGCCTCACATTCAAGAGAGGTTAGTGGGGTGACAAGAGGTGTTGCTGATCTTACTGCAGTTTCCGTTAACTCCAAGACCAAAGGTCATCATATATTAGAGGGGCTGTGCCACACTTAGTGACTCTCCTGACCTCTGCAAGGTGCTGAATTATTCTGTGAGATTATAGGTAGATGTACATGATGATAAAGCCGAAATGGTGCAGAAAACTTAAAGGGAAGTGTTTCAGAATGGGTTATAGACCAAAAGTTTAATGGACTGGATCTTATGTGTGTGTGGGTGCATGTGTGTGGTGTGCATGTATATATGTATGTATATGTGATGTGCATGTCTGTATACACACATGTGTGTATGTGTGTGTTTGTTTGCATATGTGCCTTTAAGATTAAAATAATGTATGTAGTCTTCTTGTTAACAGGAGAAACTTAGAGAAACTTCTTGAGATCTTTAGCTGGGCCCTTGATAAGAACACCCACCAAGGGATACTTCTCTCTGTGAGACCAGTAACCATGACCTTTTGGGGTACCTCCCACTGTTCCTCATGTGGCTGGTGGCCCCTGGAGCTGTATGAGGTGTCACTACAGCCATAACATCAAGGAAAGTAGACTCCCAATCTCATTACTGAGGATTTTTTTTTTGGTATTCTCAATGGTGAGGGCCAGTGAAATTTGGCTCTAAGTGGAGATACAATGTTCAGAAACAAGCCCAAGCTCCCGGGGAGGCCCAGGGTCTGGAGGCTTCTGTGGAGCCTCGATATCCTCACAACAGGGCCCACTGTGGGTGATGCCCACAATGGAGTCCGCTGTCCTCATCCAACATTTTTGTAGAGTCTTCGTTTGCGTAGCTTGGTGGGATACCTCCATGAGGAATGGTCCCATCTTGGAGTTGTCCCGGACAGTGGAAGGACTTGACTCCCACACAATCATTTGTCACCAAGTTCTTTAGGTGCCAGTTTCAGAGGCAGCTTCCAGCCAGGCCAGCAGCATCGTAATGCCGCACAGTTGGTTAGTACAACTAACAACAGTGCTGTTCTTCTGTGCCAGCCGTGATGCTGAGGTTTGGCATGAATTACCTCACTTCATCCCAGAAAAACTCTATTTCATGGAAAAAGAAACTGGAGCTCCGGCAGTATAAGTGATTTCCTGAATTTGCCAGAAAGTGGCTGAGCATGGATTCAAACTCACGCCTGTGACATTGGAGCCCCACATCTTTACCATTTCATTTCCCTGTCTGTTTTACTTTGCTGTTGAAAATTCAGGCAGATACAGAAAGTAAGGTCTTTGGGAGGAAATTGGATTTATGGTCTTTGCAAATTTCTATGTAACTGACCTTCTTGATGGGGAGTGGCCATTTTAAACCTTGACTTCTCCTTTTGTGGGGAGAATCAAGATTATCTCTCCCCCTACAGTGAGGATGAATAAGAGCAAAATCTTTGAAAATAATTCCTCTTGCATGTGCAAAGTTGGCTTCTAAATCACGCTTCCAGTGAAGTGAGGGCATTGTTCCTTGTTAGGACACCAAGGGTGGCACAATCGAGAGAGATCCATAGAGCTATATTTTATTTTTATTCCCTTTTTCCCATGCAATTCTATTTTATTCAGAAGTCACAAGAGTGCCCAATCTACAGATATTGGTGTAGAGGAGATGCATGTCAGAAGAAAGGTAATTGACGGTAAATGTCAAATATTAAATCCTATCTGGTTATTACCCAGCATATTAGCGATGTAAGTAGCTTAACAATTACAGCTGTGATTGACTAGGTGGGAACCAAAATCCTAAACATCAACTGCCAGAAGGGATAATTATAACACATTAGCACCTGCTTAGACAAGATTGACAACTCCAGCCTAACATCTGCTTAATATCACTTTCATACTTTTCACGTATTTTTTTTCCCCTTTTGATGGAGTAACATAAGATTTCCTCGAGGATAACAATAACCCAACATCTATATTATTCATTCACATTATCACGGCTGCTTGTTGTCTGTGGTCATGGTTTCCTGCTGACACGCTTACAATTGAATGAAGAGCTTAGAAATGGGCTATTGGGAACTAAGCAGGCACAGTTGTGGTACATTTCTAGGAAAACATTACTGTCAACCTGACACATTCAAAGGCAATCCCAAAATGTAATGCTTAGTTTGTTGCTTGAGTCTATGAAATACATATGCTTTAAAATCAGGCTGGAATCTGAAAGAATAATCTCAGTCCCACAATTAAAACCATGACAGTGACTTTGGCATCATATGCAGACAACATGTTACTTGGAAATTCCAGAGTGAGCAGGATGCATGCTGACACAAAGCAGCACCACATGCTCCTCACCTTTTTTCCATGGAAAATGTTTGAAGAAAGCCATCTGTCATTTTCTGGTTTGGTTTGGTAATATCTCTGTGGAACTAAAGGTATAGAATTCTTGCCCATATATTAGAATAGGGGGTAAGTAATTCATTTTAATGATTTTCTACTGCCTAAGCGAATATGCTTTATTGTTTAATGAAAGTTGTTTTGTTATTTAATATTTTCATTTTCTTAAGATAGGAGCCTAATGTAGATGATTTCTGCCTGGTAATACCATAATCACACAGCAAGCACTTTGACTTAGCTGGGCGTATCAGACAGGTGGTCAGAGGTGAGAAGATTGCAGAAGTGAACACACAGGGCAGAGTTTTCTGAGGAGCACATGTATTTATTCACTAATTTAAAATTATACATCATTACTCTCTTCATCCTCTTATCACTCATTTCTTTCATTTTATAAATATTTATTGATAATCTACTATGTGCCAGCTCCAGTCTTCAATATTTCAGGTGGTAGGACCTGTCACATCACTAATAAGAAGTAAGTCTTCTGTAATGCTCAGAGCAGGGCCCTGGCTGTAGGCTGCACAGTGTGGAGGCAGGGGGCTGACTGAGTGGGGCAGGTCCCAAGGGTGTGGGAGAGGCAGACTGGACTGTGGTGCAGCTGCTGGCCTTGGACCCTCTCTCAGTAATTCATTTGAGTTTCAGGGCCATAGGGAGGTCTCATTCGGCAGCCTGGGCACACCCCATCTGTCTCCTACCCAACTGGCATAGAAACCATCATATGAAAAGTCCACTGGTTGGGAGACTTCAGACTGATGAGTGCCAACATCTTCTGCCCACCTACTGCCATACCATACACATGCCTTCATGTTGGTCATACTCAGCCACCCTTCCTGGGTTAGGCCTCACCCACTCTGTCCCAAGTCACCTCATGCAGTAGGTAATCTGCAGAACCACATGGCATCACAGATTTTGTATCCTCTTGACCTCTGATTGGATCACCATGGTTCAGGTCCTAGATGGAGTCTTTGGGGTCCATCACTGAAAAAGGCAGATAGATGTACTCCCTGTCCCTGTGGAGTTTACCACATACAAGGAAGGGCAGTAACTGAACAGATAATACGAATAGGCCATTGTTTTGTGGAGCAGGGAGAGGGACTGGGGATACTGGCAGCTGAGATCCTTGGCTCAATATGGGCAATCAGAAACCTCCACCTTGAAAAAGTGATAGGAGTCTCTACCTCGAAAGTAATGGTTTGGCTGAATCCTGAAAGGTATATAAAAATTAGTCAGAAAGAATAGTTATTTTCCTCATTAATTCATCTTCCAAAACCTGGATTTAAAAAAATATCATAATGATTAAGTTGTATAAAAAGGCATTAGTGTAATAAATGTTTGACAATCCGAGGGCGTCATTTTGCTAGCGCCAGGACTACCTCAGAGGGCCTGTGGAGTCCTAGGTCAGTCCTGAGGGAAAATAAGAAAGCAGCCTTTCAATCAGCAGATCCCCAAGCACTGTGGTGGGACACACTGTCCATATGCATGGGGCTGCCCAGGATCACGCTGCGGTGGGGGTCTCTCCTAGAAAAGGTGCCTTCTCGGCAGGGAGAGCTTTGAACGAGGAAGACAGGAGGTACGCACCGCTGGAGGCGGCTCCCTGACAAGGACAGTCGCCAGAGCTTCGATCTCAGAATTTCACTTCTTCCTTTTCTGACAGGGTGCCTTCACCTGGTAGTAGATCTGAGAGAAAAACATGGGAGAAAGTTTGCCCTCCACTAAACCAAGTCAGTGATGCTGATGGAGAGTCTATAAACTTCGATGCACCTGTACTTCATGCTGATGTGTGGCATCACTGAGCATGTTGTCTAGGTTTGAAAAAGTATATATCATTATTTCCCCCTCTTCCTTCTCTTTTCCAGTTTGGTCCTTCATGTTTTTATTTCTGCTTCTCTAGTTATGATCTCAACAAGTAGTCATGTTTCAAATTGTGTGTGCATAGCAACTGGCTGTATATACATCAGGCACCTTAGAAATCCAAGAGGCCAAGAAGCAACCATAGTTTGCGAAAACGAAATGGAATACTCTCTTAAATATTAGAGAGTCATTAGACATTCAAATAAGAAATTAAATTTAGATGTTATGAATTATATAAACTCCAGGCTGTTAGTAGGAATAGCGACCTCTTTAGCAAAGACCCGAAGGAACTCAAGAGTTTTTTGCATGATGAATATCCATTCAGCTGCCTGAATGTCATGGATTGCATCCCGGCTTATTCTCCTCTTCATATTTCAAATACTCTTTGAAGGTTCATTACCATTTTGGGTATGTAGCTTGTAGGTCTGTACCAAGTTAAGACAGGGTGACCAGCAAAAAATGGTAACAATGATAATCAGGAAAGCTGGGATCGCTAATACTAAAAATGCATATGACAAGCTAAGAATCTGGATGAGGCAGACATTTTATGACAGTTGGATGATGATGAGCAGTGCAAGATGGGACATTATCTTTTTCCAGTTGCCTATTTCTGTACACATGAAAAATGCTGTTATGGTTCTCTAGCCGCAATGGTTCTCACGTAGGGAGAGAGGAAAGTCAATGCCGCCTCTAACCAGCTGTGCTTGTTGTTTTTGCGTATTACCCACATGTACCTGGCAGCCTGATCTCATGCTCTTCTAGCAGTTCCTTCCAAGGGAAGCCCTGCTCCTGATCCTTTCTCTGGGAGAGCAGATGTGAAAGCCACTCACCCAGATCTACCTACGGGCAGAAACCAAGAGCGGCTTGATAAAATGCACTGATGGAGCTGTGCATTTCAGAGGTGCACATCCTGCTGAAAACAAATATGGTTTCTAGGATTAAACTCTGTGGAGATTATTCTATCAGTGTCGGCTGCACATGGAGGACTCCTGCCAAACAAATGATTCAGTAACAATGACAGTTTCAATAAGTACATCTTTCCTTGAAGTCTTCACAATAGCCTATCTCTTAAAGTGGTATCCTGACTCACCAACTATCTGGCTGTAGAAACTTCAGAGAGGGATGTGAAGGAATTGACATAAAAAGCATCCACTCTTATGGTTAATATTGCATTCATTTTCTAGCTCAGAAGAAAGTAACTGACCAAGTGAAATTGATAGCTACTAAAAAAAAATCCCTAGGAATTACTAATAATTAGGCATTTTTACTATATTAAAATTTATATATTGTATTGTATTTTGCATATAATATATTGTACACAATCTATAATTATAATAATATAAAATAGTATAATAGAGTATTGTAATTTTAGAATTTATTAGTCCTTAAGTGTTAAATTGGCAAATAATAATGGCTAGAAATAAATGATACATATTCTGGCAGTGAACTGATTTTCTCTTTCTTGATAGAGGTGGGATTGGAATGTGGGAAAAGATTTAGGTGAAGAAATAGAGCAGATCAGTAATCTACTTCTAGCATGGAGTCTGTTACATTCACCACCTAGTGGAGTGACCTTGTGAGAGATTTTCTATTTTTTTTCTGGTACCTTTTTTTTTTTAATTATTAGATTGATTTAAATAGTTCAGCAAACATTTTCTGAACAGTGACCACACATACTAGGCTGGGTGATAGCAACAGAAAGGTGGCTGAGAAATGATCCCTGCTCTTGAGGTATTTAAATATGGTGGTGAGTTGCACTACTAACTGTGAAACTAGATAGTCTATATATAGAGAAATAATAGAGAAATAAACAATCCACAAATAGGAATCAGAGAAAGAGACATTCACTTCTTGGGTAAATGACGCTGAACTTTGAAAGATGAGCAGTATGGTGATAGAAAAGCCCCATGAACAGTGCAATGTGATGTTAAAGGATGGCCAGAGCCAACAAAGGCAGTTCCTACAGCCGTGGCTGAAAGCGCCAAGGAGAGAGGAGGTATATTTAGATAGGTTTATCAGGGCTAGTACATGTTAAAGAGTTTTACTTCTTTGTGGCTAATTGGACATTTGATGCATGGAAGCACTCCCCTTTGTGGGAAAATCAGTTTTGTTGTAAAGCTAAAGATGTACTGGAGGAAAGATACCTCTCCTATCCAAAGAAAACCAGTCAGAAGTCTTTTGTAAAAGTCTCAAAACTGAGAAAGAGAGCCTGAACTAGGTCAGCAGGTGATTTAAGAGAAAGGCCAGGAAAGGGGATGGATTTGAGACACATTGGAAAAATGGACAGGCAGGCCTTGATGTTCTATGGGGCTGAGAAAGAAGGATGTTGAAGATACCTTAAAGGTTCCATTCTGAGTACTGGGATGATAGTGCTACCATTAAAATAAAGATGGAGTGACTTGTTATTGGGTAACAATGCCCAACAGGCAGGTAACAATTTGAAAGTGTTATCCAGCTACGGGGTTGAGCCTCAGATGGTGAACTATGGAGAGGTGACAGTTATATGCATGAAGGTGGTAGTTGAAATACGATGTTTGTCCAGTAGAAATAATGAGAACAGAGATAATATAGTACAACATAGTGAATAAAAAATACGTAAGTAGATTCTTAAAAAATACATTTTTGTTAAATCAAATGAAAACTGTGTTCCATTTGTATGGCCACATAACTTCTCTTTCTCTGGTCTCTGCCAGAGCTTATGGGTTTTTTTTGCTCACCCCTCCCACCTCTGTGGATAATAGACTTGACACTCAATTCCCCTGCTTCCCATTGAGCAATCCAAGGTGAGCCTAGCGTCAGGGAAGAAAGGAGGAAGGAAATGCCCTAGTATCCCTGTCTATGGCCACCTGAAGTTCCCTCCCACTGGCTGCCACAACACTGATCACCTTTTCCTCAGTCTTTCCTCTGTCCTTGACTTAGCATGCCAGTTCAGAGTTTACCCTTTGTTCTTCTGCCCCAGTATAGACTTTAACCTAAGAAATATATGATTTCATCTACTTCAAGTTGCCATAGTCTATGCATGATTTCAATATTCCCCATAGTAATAAGAGTGGAAATTTTGAGTGAAGTAAAAAAGAAGGTGGAAAAAATCCTGCTATTCTTTCCTCATAAGTTGGGTGCCACCTATACTGCTATCTTTGTAAAAATGATTCCATTTTTGCACATGTGAAAGCAAACTGCACTTCAATACAATGGATAGGAAAGAACAGTAGAATAGAATTGAAGAAAACCTGCTCTTTAGTCTCCCTCTCAACTCCACCAGTCTTTGACAACTGCTGATCAGTTTTGCATTCTTATTGTGTTGCTTTTGTCAGAATGTCACACAATAGGATCTTACAATTTTGTATGTAGCTTTTTGAGACTAACTTCCTTACTTAACAAAATGAATTCAAGATTTATCCATTTGTAGCATGAATCAATAACAGTTTGTTTTTTCCTATCGCCACTATGAACATTCACATGAGCTATTAGGAAATTCAGATTGTGTGTGGTGTATGTGTGGGGGGTGGGTACATAAGTTTTGAATTGGTTAAATACCTAGAAGTGGGATTGTTGGGTAGTGTGGAACATATATATTTAACTTCATAAGAAACTATCAAGCTGTTTTTTGAAAGTGGCTGAATGCATTTCCACCAGAGATGATTGAGAGTGTCTATTTCTCTGCATCCTTGTCAGCAGTTGGTATTGTTACTTTTTAAAATGTTATTTATTTGTTTTTATTATAACTATTTCAATTAGTTTGCACTAATTATTTCTTGTGGTTTAAATTTTTACTTCTTTTATGACTAATGATTTTGAGCATCTTTTCAAAGGTTTATCTTCTATTAATACACCTTCTTTGATAATGTGTTCTATTACGTCTTTTGTTCATTTTTTATTGGATTGTTTATTTTTTTATTGTTGAGTTTTAAATATTCTTTATCCTGGAAAAATGTCCTTGATCAGATATGAATTTATAAATATTTTCTTCTAGGTCTGTGGCTTATATTTTCATTCTCTTGACAGTATTTTTCACAGAAAACAAATTTTTACTTTGATAAAGTAGTTTGTCAAAAAAATTTTTTAATGGATCATGCTTTTGGTGTCAGATCTAGAATTGTATCACCAAACCCAGGGCTAAGCAGATTTTCTTCTATAATTTTTATAGTTTTACATTTAGGCTTATGATTTACTTTGAGTTAAATTTTTGGATAAAGTATAAATTATATATCAAAGTTTTATTTATTTGTTTGTTTGTTTGTTTTTCATATAAATGTCCAATATTTACTTTAATTTTAAAAAAACTATCACTTTGCCTCAAATCAGGTTGACTATATTTTTATAGACCTATTTCTGAACTCTATCCTGCCTTGTTCACTCATGTGTCTTTTTTTTTTTTTGCTGTATCTTAATTACTATACCATACATGTGGATAATGTGAAGTCTTCTTTGTCAGAATTATCCTATTCTAATTCTTTTGCTTTTCCATACACATTTTAGAATAAGCATGTCAATAGCTACAGAAAACCTTGCTGAGATTTCAATTGAGATTATTTTTAATTTATAGATTTAATTAGAGAGAATTGACATCTTAACAACGAGTCTTCTATTCCATGAACATAGCCTGTCTCTCCATTTATTTATTTCTTCCTCAATTTCTTTCATCGACATTATACAGATTTTGCACATATTTTGTTAGTTTTATACTTAAGTGCTTCAGTTTTTGATGTTTTATTTTAAGTAGTGTTGCTTTTTTAAAATTTCAAATTCTAATTGTTTGTTGCTCAAGAGCTCAGCTGAGCCTCAAGAGCCGAGATGCCAGATGTCAGAGCAGCTGATAAAGAAAACAAGCTAAGTGGTAAAGAGAACAGTCAATGCTTCCAATACCTACTGAGATAGTATAGGCAAAGGCTAAATCCATGAGCAAGCTGGCTCCCCCTTTACATTTTTCACCCATAGAATGGCACCAAGTGGGGTCATATGGACCAGCGCAAACATGGAGTTATCTCATTGCTAAGGGAGCCTCTAACAAAAGGCTTTTGTGGGTTTATGGACCTGGAGGCTGGGGGAACACAAGGGAAAGGTCTGGGAGTAGACAAGTGGTGGTTGCTGAGTCAGAACGGAGAAAAATGTCTTCAATAAATACCCCTTAATAAATACCCCGCCCCTGCCCCATCACCAATAAGGAGGTCTTAGCAGAGGCACCTGAGGAAGTCTCCAGATAAAAAGGCCCCAAAATAGAGGTGCCAGGGCTGCAAATTCAGATATGCACAGGAACACAGCTGGCCGAGGGGCCTGAGTCCTTGAAGCTACTCTCCTTAGACACTGTGATGCACAGGCTGAGCCCCAAGTCTGGTATGGGAAGGGAACTTCCCCATGAGATCTGCTGAGTAGATCCTTTGTAATTGCCAATGTTTGGGCCTGAAAGTTTACACAAAAATGTTGTCCAGGAACTAGACTGCCCAGCTTAGTATATAAGAATACAGGTTGTCTTTTGTGTTTTGTATCATATCCTGTGAACTTATTCAACTCACTTATTTGTTCTAGGAGCTTTCATAAAAATTTTTTTCCTGCATAAACAACCAAGTCATCTGCAAATAGAAACAATTTTATTTCGTTCTTTCCAGTCTTATTTTTCTTGTTCTGTAGCACTGTGTAGAACTTCCAGTTTGATATTGAATAGGAGTGGTAAGTGTGGACATGCTTAACTTATTCCTTAACTTAGGGGAAAGAATTCAGCACCTTATTATTCATTGTGATGTTAACTGTGGGATTATTGAAGATGCCCTTTACTGACATCTACTGCTTCTTTGCTGAGAGTTTGGATCATAAATTGATGAATTTTGTTGAATGCTTTTTCTGCATGTCTTGAGATAATCTCTCTCTCTCTCTCTCTCTCTCTCTCTCGTCTATGAATATGGGGATTGTATGGATTGGTTTTCAAATATTGAACTAGCCTTGAATTCCTGGAATAAAATTTAACTAGCTATATTGTATTTGTCTTTTTATATATCACTGGATTCTATTTACTGTTTTCTATCTTTTAAATCTGTATTTCTTTCTTTTCTCCCCTTTTTTGCATTTTCTTTTGCTTTGAGCATTTTTTAATCAGTTCATTTAGTCTCCTCTCTTGACTAATTTATACCTCTTAAAAATTTTTTTAGTAATTGCTCTAAAGTTTAAAATATATAAATATATATTTAAGTGTTTAGTCTAACAGTACATAATTTTACACCCATTTTTTATGAATTATAAAAACCTTACAAAAAATATTAGCATTTCTTTTCTTCCTGCATGCTATTTTGGCATAACTTCTATTTTTACATATACTGTAAACATACAATATATTGCTATTATTTTTTTTCCTTTAAACCAGGGGTCAGCTAATTTTTCTATTAAAGGGCCAGATAGTAATATTTTAAACGTTACAGGATCTATGATATTTATTGCAACTACTCAATTTCACTCTTGCAACATGACAAGAGGCATGGATAATATGTAAATGAGTGAGCGTGGCTGTTTCTTATAAAACTTCACTTAAAAAACAGGCAGTGGGTCAGACTGACCAAGAAGATGTTGTTGTTCCACCCTACTTTACAGAGTTACCTTTTAGATAAAGTAAAAAATGAATCTAAATTTAACTTTATTTATACTGTCTCCAGTGTTTTTTGACTTTGTACAAATGCAAGGTTTAGTTTGACATAGTCTTTCCGACTGAAGGTTTTTCCTGGATTTTTTTAATTAGAATATATCTGTGGACATTGAATTCCCTCAGGTTCCCCCCCACACACCCCCGAGAAAGTCTTTATTTCTTCTTTATTTTTAAAATATATTTTCTCAAGGTCAACAGGTTTTTTTTTTTGGTTTTGTTTTGATTTGTTTTGTTTTGTTTTACAGTTTATAAGTGTGACTCCATTGTTTCTGGTTTCCTTGGCTTCTGTGTGCCTTTGTATGTAAAATATCTTCTTCCTCTGGCTGTCTTCAAGATTTTTCTCTGTATGTGCTGCTGTGTCATCATCATCATTGTAATCCTAGCAGCTTAATATAATATCCTAAGTGGTTTTTAAAAATTTTGTTTTGATTTATAGTTATCCTACTTGGTGTTCTCTGAGCTTATTGGATCTGTGGTTTAGTATCTACCATTGATTTTTGAGAATTCTTGATTAATGTTACTTCAAATATGTCTTCTTCTTTGATAATACAGCTCTGTGTGTGTGTGTGTGTGTGTGTGTGTGTGTGTGTGTGTGTGTGTAATGTTTAATATGGTCTCACAGCTCTTGTTCTGTTCTATATTTTTTCTCTACACTTCTTCTCTTTTCGCTTCAACCTAGGTAATTTCTGTCGACCCACCTTCATGTTTACTGACTCTTTTATGCCTGTGTTGAATTTACCAATGAGCCTTTCAAGTATGTTCTTCATTTCTATTATAGTGGCTTTCCCTCTCTAGCATTTCCATGTGAGTTTTTTCCCTTATGCTTTCCACCTCTCTGAAATTCCCATCTGATCTTGCATGTGACTCACTTTTTCTGTTAGAGTCTTTAACATACTTATTATAGTTATTTAACATACTTATTATAGTTATTGACAGATAGTTCCAACAACTGTTTCATATCTGGTCTGATTCTGATGATTGCACTCTCTGAAGAATGTGGTGGTTTTCTTGCTTTTTTTATATGCTTCATAATTTTCTCTTGAAAGCTACACATGTAGTATAAGTGAGCAGAGAGTGAGATAAATAGTTTTCAGGTAAAAATATGGGCATGCCTTTCTTTCTTCTTGGACCTGCAGTGTGAGGTTTGCATTAATCTAATAAGGAGTTGGATGTGTTTGTGATCCATCATTGCCATAGCTACCCTCAGTTCGTCACAGGCTTCAAATTCCTGCAGAGATCACTTGGCAGAGGTGGAAGGGTGATGAGAGAAAGTTTAGCCAAGCAATGTCTATTTGATTCTGCATTTTTGGTCTCCCCTTGACACAGTGCCACAGAAACGGTGTCTTACATGTTCTGGCTTCTCTCCTATTCCTCTCCCAGTAGGATTCTCAGTATTCTACTATAAATTGTTATCCATAGCTTCTTAGCTTGGTGGTGGTGATGGGTGGGGTGTGTGGTTCCTATTTTGATTAAGGCTCATTTCTAGATATGCACCATTTCTCTGGGTCTTAGAGGTGTGACTTTCTCAGTTTCCCTGTCCCTTCCCTATAGAAGTCCTAGACTTAAGCTTAAACCTACTCCTCCCCAAGAATAGTTTGTTTGTTTTTTTAACCAACCCATTCCTCACATCTTCTTACAGCTGCAATGAGTTTTTGCCTACATATCAAGGGCAGAAAACAATGGTTTTGTTCTATAACAAAGATTGAGGGGAGGACCCATGTGGGGTTTCTTGCCCTTGCTCCTCAGTGGCTGCTGTTTTCTTCCTTGTGTCTTCACCCCAAGGGCTACTTCCTGGGTTCTTTCTAATTTTTTCCATGAGCATTTGGTAGAGATAATAGAAAAAGCATCTGCACAATCATAGGACTCTGAATTTCTGCAGCCTGGGGTCATACAGGTTTTCTACCAACCCCTTAGCTATTCTAGTTGGACTCTTCTTAGTAGTTGTGTTTGTTATGTCTGTGTGAGGTGACCAAACATTTGCATCTCCTGTCTCCCTACTAGTACTGTGCTTGTTTCCTTAAACACTGGGCCAGTTGCCTCTGCAACCTCAGCTCTCTTACAGGTTCAAGCAAAGTTGTGACTATGACATTAGGCTGACTGTCTTTTACTGTAAAGTTGGAAACAACACTCCTTCCAACTCCACACATCCTGAGGCAGAAGCCAAAAGTATCCAGGATCGTCATTTTAACAACATCCCCAAGTGGAGCGAGTTCACACTACCGTTGGTTATGTCTGCATTCCAGTGGATTTCAACTGTGGCTGCATGTTAGAATGACTCAGATTGAGTTCATCAGAATGCATAGGAGTGAGACCCAGTCTTCAGGATTTCTTGGAGCTCCCCAGGTGGTTCCATTGTTCAGCCAAGGCTGGGAATCAGCAATCTGGTCCTTCCGAAATGTGTTGCTTATATTGAAGCTACCTATCTCTGTACTGGTGTTCATGCCTTCCTCTGTAAGAGAGTTTCTTCTGAACCAATGGTAGCTATTTTTTATCCATTTGTAAAAGTAGAAACACCAGCTTCCTCACCACTTTTTCCAATAATGAGCCTCAAAAATGATTCCAACAAGATGAAAAATGTTTTTGATTTCTCCATTTGGCTGGTGATCTTTATTTAATCTTGCCAAAGGGACTGCTAATTGGTACCTGGTATTATTGTGTTTTCTAGAAACAAATAAAATCAATCTCACACAGTCTTTTCAATTTCGTGGAAAAATATATATAAATGAATATGTGTATATATTTTTTAATTTCCAAGTTCCCAATCCAATCACCTATTATAATTTCTTTTTCTTTCCATGTGGTTGCTATTTGGCATTGAACTCTGTCAGTATTTTTTTAAAAAGCATTGTGTCTTGGCATTTGGTTCTCTCATTCCTTTCTTAAGAGCCAACTATTTTAATTTTATTATTGCCCACAGACATAGTTAGGAACTGCTCAATATAACTCTTATCTCTGAAAAAAAATGTATTCCATTAAACATATTCATGTTTCAGACAATGCCACTTCAATATTTACTCTCTTTCTGCTCCAGTCTACACTCTGTGTTAAGTGTTTGGATATTGCAAAGGCCAGTTAGTGGTTGTTTTCTAGCTTCTCTTGTTTCGCTGCTCTGTGCACATCTGATCAGAAACAAAGCAATCTTATGTTTTCTCTAGACTATCTTCATGATCTTGCACACTCTGAAGGAATATGTAAAACCTGTTATATGTTCTAGAGCATTGCTTCCCAATCTCATATGTGCATCTGATTCCTCTGTGAATCTTTTAGATGCAGAGAGATCAGGAGGTCAAAGTGGCCCAGGATCCCTCATTTCTCATCAGCTCCCAGGTGATGCTGGTGTTACTGGTCCCTGAACATCAGGTTCTATTGGAGTTAAATAAAATGCACAAAACCACATTTTGCCAGTTTCTAGAACTTTTTATCCTCTTAATTTTCCCAAAATTCCAGCTCAGATTATAAGATTTAAATTAGTACTATGTAATTTTCTTCCCTGATCTTACCTTAGAGATTTTTCTGCAGTATTTTGAGGACAAGGGCCAGCCCAGCAGACCTAGACAGGCCTAAAGTAGACACTGAGCATTTGTCAATTGAAGAATCAATAAACCGCCGGGATGGAAAAAGAGTAAGATGAGTTGAAAAGGTAGACAGGATGTCAACCCTTGGCAATAAATCTCCACCCTTTTCTTAGTTTCTTTTGTAGCAGAAAACCATCACTATGGGTTGATGACCTCTGCATAGCTAACTGATCTGTTCCCAGTGAGGCAAACTGTGTTATGCTTATACAAGAAGACAGTTGGCATTCTCTTCTCCTTTTCTCCTTTTTTCTGTCTTCCATTTTTCTCCTGACCCTGCCCCCACTGCATTCACTCAAGTTGCAAAGTCCAGATTCACCCACAAGAGGCTGGACAATATCTAAGACCTTGCTAGAATGGCCTAGCATTTATTAGAGGACATATACTGCCTGAAGATCCCTCATAGGGTGGACACCCCTGGTGAAGTGAGCCAATCATCCTTGTATGTTTTTGTCTCAGACTCTCATTTCTGGGCCTGGTCTTGGGGACTACCTCAGGGCATATTTGTGGGAAGAACAAACAGAAGTATTCCCTGGATACTTCTAAATGTTGCACTAAATTTAGTGACCATTTACACCTTAAAAGCAATGCTCAATAGGACTCTAAGTTCTGTTGTCTTTATGTCTGTCTTTTGATCCTTAGCAACCAAGAAAACCATCTTTGTGAGTTACATTAACTCTCTTCTCCCTTCAAGTACAATATTTCTGGATATTCACTAAAATGAGAAAATAGATATACTATTCTCATCTCCTATTTGATAGACCAACTCTAGAGGATCCTGACCTCCATTCACTGACCTGTGATCTTTTCTTTTTTTTTTAAAGCAATTCATCATTCACTAGGTTTCACAACTATGAGCATAAAGACATCTGAAAATATTGTATCCTCCAAGACAACTGTGAAAGGAATAGTATGTGCACCAACCCAATTTCACTCTTCACTCATTCGTTCAACCAACATCCACTGAGCACACATGAATGGTGAAACACAATGCTAGGAAGAGGAAGTTCATGGAAGATTCCAAAACGATCCCTTCTAGTGAAACATGTGATCTAATGAGATCCACAAACACTAGTCATATGTATCCAAGAAGCTATGACAAGTGTCTTAAAAAGGTGGATCAAGGACTCAGGAGAAGGAGTGAGAAAATGGACTAAGGATGTTTGAAAGTTTCAAACATGGCCATAGCAGTTCTGGCATCTCGTTCCTTTTATGAGAAGTCTGTGTTTATTAAGAAAAGATGTTTCATTTTAATAATTTTGGAGAAGGACAAAGGATGTCACATTTTGAGATGATTCAATTTCTGCTCTTCTAATCTACTTGTGTGTTGTATGGCACTGATAAGCATGTTTATTGTTTGTATACTAGGACTAACCCTGTGTGTCCATGGTATATTATGCCCTCACCATACTGTAATTCTATCCAGTGGTATTTTATTTATGATTGTCCTGTCTATATCCATAGTGCAGTTGGCCTATAGTGTTCTTTTGCTATTATATTTTCATTAGATTCTAATACAGGATAATGATTGATTAATAGTGTAATTGGGCAGCTTTCCATCTATATATGTAGGCTCTAGAAATTTCTTTCTCTCATTCCCACAGGATGCACAAGCCCTTTTGCATTTGTATGTACCAATGCTGACTTCTTATTTATTTCTTTGTGTTTGTGTTTTTATTGCAACTACATCCCCCATGCACGTGTGTGGTCGGCTTATTTGGCTTTGACAGAATGGCCCCAGTGGAAAAGAATTCTGTTGCTATTTTTGTTTTATTATTATCATTATTAGAATTACTTTTATAGCACATTGGTCAAGTACTAAATATGCACCACTTAAATAATGTGGCATTTTCTTGGGACCAGTTTAAATACTAAGAAAGATTCTTATTATGACATAACAGACAGACTATACTTTCTAAAATCAATACCACAAGAACTTTTTTTATATCAGTTCAGAAATCCTCACTATTGGAGATAAGGTATGAAATAGAGGTGCTGTTAGAGGTGCTGCTGCAGGCTGGCTTTTACACTGGTTGCATTATTCAAAACCTTATATAAGAAAACAATCCCACTTACAATTGCATCCCCCCCAAAAAAAAACCAAGAACAATAAAATACCTAGGAATAAATGTAATCAAGTAGGTAAAAGACCTGTACTCAGAAAATTATAAATCACTGAAGAAAGAAATTAAAGTAGATACAAATAAATGGAAGTCTGTACCATGCTCATGGATAGGAAGAATTAACATCAATAAAATGACCACACTACCCAAAGCAATCTCTAGCTTCAATGCAATCTCTACCAAAATACCAATGACATTTTTCACAAATAATTCAAAAATTTTCATGTAACTATAAAAGACCCTGAATAGGCATGGCAATCTTGAAAAAGAAGAACAAAGTTGGAGGTATCACACTACCTGATGTCAAACTATAATCAAGTTTATAGTAATCAAAACAGCATAAAAACAGACGGATTGATCAATGGAACAGAATAGAGAGCTCAGAAATAAATCCATGCCTATCTGGTCACTTAATGACAAAGAAGGGAAGAATATACAATGGAGTAAAGACAGTCTATTCAATAAATGGTGTTGGAAAAACTGGACAGACACATGCAAAGAAATGAAACTGAACCACCATCTTATGTCATGTACAACAATAAACTCAAAATGGATTAAAAATTTAAATGTAAGACCTCAAACCATAAAACTCCTAAAAGAAAACACAGGCAGTAAACTCTCTGACATTGCCCTTAGTGATATTTTTTTCTGATATATCTTCTCAGGCAAGGGAAGCAAAAGAAAAAAATAAACAAATGGGACTACATCAAACTGAAAAGGTTTTGCACAATGGAAGAAATCATCGCCAAAACGAAAAGACAAACTACTGAATAGAAGAAGGTATTTGCCAATGATAAATCTGATAAGGAGTTAATATCCAAAATTTATAAATAAATCATACAACTTAACACCAAAAATCTCCCAAACAATCCAATTAAAAAATGGCAGGGGACCTGAATAGGCATTTCTCTAAAGAAGACATACAGATGACCAATAGACATATGAAAAGATGCTCAACATCATTAATCATGAGAGAAATGCAAATTAAAACAACAATTAAATAACACCTCACACCTTTCAGAATGGCTATCATCAATAAATCAAAGAATAACAAGTGTTGGCGAGGATGTGGAGAAAAGAGAACCCTTACACACTGTTGTTGGGATTGTAAATTGGTACAGCCACTATGGAAAACAGTATGGAGATACAGAGAAAAAACTGGTAATTGCCAGATGGGAGCAAGGTTGGGGGGCAAAGTGAAAAAGTGAAGAGATTAAGAAGTACAAATTGGTAGTTAGAAAATAATCACAGGTATGTGAAGTACAACATAGAGAATATAGTCAATAATATAATAACTATGTATAGTGCCAAGTGAATACTAGACTAATTGGGGGGAATCACTTAATAAATTATATAAATGTCTAGCCACATGCTATACACCTGAAACAAATGTAAAATAATATTGAATATCAACTATAATTGAAACATAAAAATTTTAAAAAATAAAACCTTATATAAAGATGGTACCTTACAGTTTAGTTTGTTAAAGGCATTCACAGAAATAATTTCTTTGGGCTATACTGTAGTGAGTTAGGCAGTTAATACAATCCCTCCACTGTACCAGGTGGTGATTTGTTAGGAGAGCTGAAATGTTTCAGCAAAACCGCACGGAGCGCCTACAGAGTGCTGCTGTTGGAGAGGTCATACAGTTAATAGCTGGCCAACCAGACACTCAGGAGCAGCAGGAAAATGGCTGCTGCGTGCCCAGTGTTGTAGTCTCTGCTCTCCCCGGCCCCCTCCTCTGCCTCTTACTGTGGGTAGACTACTCTGGGGCTCTGCTGAGTCTAAGAGGAAGTGAGGTCTGGCTTCTGGTTCTCAAAGCATTCCTTGTGTATATGTACATATTCAATGAATGGTTTTACAACACACTCACCTGTGTAGCTCTTGTTCCTTAACTATCGCTTGAGGACCTACTTGGAGGAAACCCACAGGAGAGACTCAATCACATCCTGCTCTTAAAATATCATTATTCACAAGCAACAGAAAGAAAAAGAGATACATTAGCCTTCATCAAAATTAAAAACTGTTGTGCATCAAAGGACTCACTTTTACAGAGTGAAAAGGTAGCCCACAGAATAGGAGAAAACATTTGCAAAGTACATATCTGATAAGGAGTTAATATTCAGAATATATGAAGAACTCATATAACTCAACAACAAAAACAAAAAACAAGAAATGGGCCTAGGACTTGAATAAATATTTCTCCAAAGATGATATAGGAATGGTTAATAGGCAGAGAAAAAGATGTTTAGTATTATTAATCATTAGGGGACCACAAATCAAAACAACAAGGAGATGCCACTTGATACCCATTAGGATGTCATCTATCAAAAAAAAAAGAAAAAACTCCGAAAATAACAAGTTTTGGCAAGGATGTGCAGAAATTAGAAACCTTGTACATTGCTGATGAGAATCTAAAACACTGCAATTACTGTGGAAAACAGTGTGATGGTTCCTCTAAAAATTAAGCATGGAATTACTATATGATCCAGCAATTCCACTACTGGGTATGTACCCCAAAGGACTGAAAACAGGGACTCAAAAAGATATTAGTACACCAATGTTCTTAGGAGCATTATTCACAATGGTTAGAGATAACCCAAAGGTCCATCAAGAGAGGAATGAATAAACAAAAAGTGGTATGTGTGTGTATATATATGCATACAATATGTATATGTTGTATATACAATATGTATATGTATATACAATATGTACAATATGTATGCATATATATGTATATACATTTTGTACATATTGTATGTACATATATATATATATATATATGCATACATATATGCATACAATGGAATATTATTCGGCTTTAAAAAGGAATGAAATTTTTATATATGTTACATGGATGAACCTTGAAGGCATTATGCTAAGTGAAATAAGCCATACCCAAAAGGACAAACATTTTGTGATTCCACTTATATGAAATATCTAGAACTGCCAAATTCACAGAGAAAGAAAGTAGAATGCTGGTTACCAGAGGCTGGTACAGAGAGAATGGGTAGTTGTTTTTTTGTGGGGACAGAGTTTCAGTCTGGGGAGATAAAAAGGCTCTGGAAATGGATGGTGGTGATGGCTGCCCAATAATGTGAATGTGCTCAATGCCGCTCAACGGAACATTTAGAAATGGTTAAAATGGTACATTTTATGTTTTACATATTTTACTACAATAAAAAAAATATCATATCAGGAGAGCTGATACTAAATATTGGGAGCACTGTCTTAAGATGAGACATTCATCTTGCCAACACAGGGCTTTTTTTTGAGAGACTAATTCATCTCTTGTTTAAAAAAAAAAAAAAAGCAGCACAAGATAAATGAGATTCTCAGGTTATTTTGCTAAGATTTTGTTCTAAGATATTCTAAGAGTTGTCTCAGACCTAGATTATTGCTTTTGGTATAGAAAATATATAAAACTATGATAGACTCTTGGGTTGAAAGGTCTTAAGAGGTCATCATCTTTTCTCCCATCTGCAGATACCATATCACTTAAATTACCCCAGGAGAACGAGAATCTATCCTTCTTATGAAAAAGATCTCTTCATATCCCATTTCAAATTTAAGCATTTCGCTGACATGAGAATATTTTTTATAAATAAACTCAAATGGCCACTCTTTTCAAAAGAACATTTATAGAGCACTCACCATGGCAATGCTCTGTCTTGACAGGATGGAGCCCAGAAGTGAATAGTGAGTGAAGCCATATAATTTTCCTTATGATTCACAGTCCAGTGGAGGGGCTGGTGCATCCACAGCTTGCTTCCCGGCCTTTACTTTGACCCTATGAACTGAGGGACTCCTGGTAACCATCTTCTAGAAAAGGGTACGAATAAAATGCAAAGACCAAACCTGCCTCCCTCTCCCATTTCCAATTCATCTCTGTCCAGACATCATTTTCTAAGTGTTCAGTATTCTTTTGAACCCTCCTATGTGAGCCCTGAACATTCTCCACATGCCCCTTTTGCTGTGTATCTTCTAAATAAAACTGCAGTCTAGAAAGGCTTTTTGGATTTTAAAAGGAATGGAATTGTACTAATTTCTTTCTACTGCCTCAGAACACTTCTAGAATTTATCAAATTGATTAATTTTATCTTCTATCCCAGACATCACCCAATCTGCAAGAGAAGTAAAATGTCAGTATTCTGGCATGATTAGTCTTTTGTTGGGACACATCTTCTTTTGAAAGGTCTAGCAAGTAGACTTATGTCTTATACAACTTAGGGAAATTCAAATTGCTGGCAGCTTGAAGTTTGTCATTCTCAGGGTTAGTATCTGTCTGCATTATTTTATTATCTAGTCGCTAATATAAAAAGATATTTAGCCAGGACAAGAATTGATTCTTTGAGGAACGCAACAGTTTATCAAGGCTGTTTTCACTTTATTTCCTGTTCCATTGATAACTATTCCCTTTGATTTGTTTATCAATTTACATAGAGGATTCTCATATGCATACATGTGAGGCACAGAGAGCCGGCATTGTCCTATAGCTGAAGAAACAGGGATTTAGGAGATTATTTTCCCAAATAAGCCAAACTCGAACACATGTCTTTGGACCCCAGCTACATCACATCATTACAGAGCCAATATAAGCAAGAACTCCAAGTCCAAAATACAGTCAAGGGTATGGTGTTGCATCGAATGGGGTAAAATGAGGCTCAGATTAACAGGAAGACAAAAATCCAGTGTTCCATCCCTGGGATTTATGAATGTGGAGCTTTTGTCTCTCTTATTACTTGCCCTGGCTAATCTGATAGCTCTAACCATTGGAAGGAAATCCAGAGGAATAAGTATCGATGTAAAGATTAAGTAAAATGCCATTATAATATGCAGCCTATAGTTGAACTGTTTAATCTATCATTGTTATCTGTCACATTTCTCAGTGATTGAAAGCAATTACATTACCAATCTATAATACTGGAGTTGCTCCATGGGTGATAATTGACCAGATTGGTATTTCTATTTATGGGTTTTTAAAAAGAATGTAAAAGTGGATTGTGTCCAAGTGCAGCACTTTATTGTGTTAATAAATGTGATAATCAGGTTTGGATGTACAACAAAATGCCTCCCACAAGTAGCAGGGTAGCCCAACCTGCTGCATTCCTGTAACTGTAGAAAACTCCAGCCTATTGTCCCTAAATTGCTGTATTTGTTGTACAGGATTGTTTTGACTGAGCCCACTGGAGTTATTTGTTCTAAAGAAAGTTTTAAATGAAGAGTCATATAAGAAAAAACATTGTTTCTTTTACCCTTTTCTTCCCTTCTTAATTCAGTCTTAGAACTTTGGCACAGTGAGGCAGGAACTCCCTCAAATCACAGAGAAGACCCTTTCTGGACTGGCCTTCAAAAGTCCACCAGTGGTAGATGTGCCACTGAGACCCATCCCGTCAAGGATACCTGACTTTTGGTGGGGTGAGGCCCTGCTGCCCTGCTTCTGACCAACTCCAGGGACATTTGCCCAGGTCATGGCCCCCTGACTTTCTTACTCAGGACTCAAACGAACTTCTCACCCAAGCAGAGGGATTGGGACTTAATTGGCCTTGGCGTAGAAGACACCAGGCGTCAGAAGCAGCCAGACACAAGCTTAAATCTGTCTCTGCCACTTCTAAGAGTTAGCTCTGGGCCAAGTCCTTCAGCCTTTCCTCCTCATGTATCCTCATGTCTCCACTTGTGGATAGAAGCTGCTGCAACCTACCATGTGGGTTTACTGTGAGGGCTCCAGACAGTTCTTATAAAGCAGTCGTCTCTCAAAAAGATTATACCAATACCAATAATAGTTATTCATATTTATAAGGTTTATTGCAACTTTCTTCCTTAAGTTTTGAATCTTAAAAGTCCAATTTTTTGAAATAGAATACAGCAATAACATGCGATTAAAATAGATTATATGGAAATAGCTAGTGCCAGTTCTTTGCCATTGGCCTCATGGGGAGGTCAAGTGACCCTCTGTATATAGGTGTCATTGTCTGCCAGAGATGAGCGTTGAGTATCAGGGAGGCAGCCCCAAATAGGAACAGTTTGCTAGTTGGCAATGTGTTGTATCCATGTCATAGGAGGATAATAGCTCATGGCCTTTTTCATGAAACACAAGCCATGTTTGGAGATGCTATCTTCAATGCAACAGATAGGATTCTTTTTTAAAAAATAAAATGCTTGCTTTCCTTGGAGCCTGTTGGCTGCTCTACTCAGAGGCTCTTGGCTGCTCTGCAACTGATTTAGGCTCCCAAGGGAGGATTCCATGAAGCTTTTCAGGAGCTTAAGGGGATAAAGTCATCGGCAGTAATTACTACCCAGAACCTTCACTCCGCCCTCTTAGGTGGCCTTAGACCTGCAGTGACATCCATCTGATGTTCTGGTTGGCTTAAAATGTTATGGTCACAGCTCCTTATTTTCTGTTTTCAGAATCATCTGAGAGAGCAACTGGTAAATAAGTGGGAAAATACTCTGAAACCTCCAGCTTGAGGCATTTCCCATTGCATGGAGAGCACAGAATGCAGGGCCTTTTCGGCAATTGATCTTCTGTCTCTCGCTATTTCTATGACTCCTATCACCATGGTATTCCAGATCCCTGTGGGAACGAGGCTAAAAACAGAACCTGGGGGTGGGGGGAGTATGCCCTTTCTGACTTCGGATCATTTGGAGTTTTGTTCTTTGAGGAACAAACTAAGCAGAAAACTCTCTTCTTCCTTCCCCCTGGGCACCCCAAGAAGCCACCAACTTTCAGACCTCAGGGCGTAGGCTAGTGTGTGCACACTTTGTCTTAGACTCCAAAGTAAGAGTCAAGACCAGGCTATTATAACCGCAGCCCACATGTTATTCAGAGCCTGCTTGGAACTTGGGTGCCTGGGAATCTGGCTCATCTGCCTGCATTCAGAATTTGTCTAGGAGGCCAGATTCTCTGTGCCAAGCTGGCAGGTCCACAGTTAATAATGCATGACCTTTCCTCAAGGAGAGAGCAGCCTTGTGCTGAGTGTAGGGTCACAGTAGACTAGTGCTGACAATTGCATTGGTGGAGCCACCACAAAAAAAATATTTTGGAGGCTGTATGGAGAGAGTGACATAAATTGTATCGGGACTTTGACCAGTGCAATTGGATAGGACTTTCTGAAGGAGGGATGAAGTGACCTGAATACAAAGTGGGCAGTAGAAGGTAACACAAGACAAGCACATGAAGTTTAATGGGACTAGAAAAAGGGGACGTGGCATTGCCTCAATGGTTAGTCAGTGCTGTTTCACTTAGTAAACACTTAAAGATCACTGGCCGTGTGTTCAAACAGCCTCCCTACAAGCACTGTAGATGCAAAATAAGGTGGGGCTAGATTCTGGATGAATTCACTATGACTAGCAAAGAGTATAGATTTAACTCAAGGCGACATGTAGCTAAGGAAGATTTTATTCAGAGAAGTCACCAGCAGATTTTTTTTAGTGTTTTATGTGCAGGAATTTTCTGTAATATAAAAGTATTTTCAACAATAGGTCAGCACTTAACATTACAAACAGAAATGCCTTTTCCATGATATACACACTCATTTAAATTCATAGCCTAGTTCTCTCATGTGAGAAGGTCCATCTCTAGGCAAAATTGTATTTCAAAGCTCTTTCTCATTTACAAAGCATTTTCTGATACATGGTTTTAGTTGATTCTGTCGTGCGCAGCTGGGAGGGTGGGTATTTCAGCTGTTCTCTGACAGTGCAGACCTAATTATCTGTGTTTCTATTCCTTGAGCTGTGTGACTTGAGGGGGACCATGACTCAGTGACAGAGGCATCTCTGGGGCCAGCCAGTACTAGTGGAAGAACAGAACCTCGTTTTAGAGGAGACTCAGCTGGGGCAGGTCAAGGTTGAGACTTCTAGAGTCCCAAGCCATCCTTCTCTACCCTACAGGGCTGTGTTCTGAGGACCACCTTGGGCTTTGAAATATCCCCACGTCTCCATCTACCACTTTCAAACTCCCTGGGAGGAGTTTAGTCAGTGTTTCCTATCTTTTTCAGGAAAGCATGAGGGATAGGTTCACCTCATGCTGTAAGATCATTTATAATTTATACTTTCATACTTTAAAATAGAAAGAGTTATTAACTAAAAGGACCTAACATCTGGAGATCACAGTTTGTCTAAATTTCGGGGGACTAGGACCCTTCCTTTTGTTCCTAAATGTTATCACACTGAAGTCAATTGTTCTTCCTCCCCATTAAGTAATTTTAGGTTGGCAACATATTCACTATAAAGGGCTTTTGTTGAGTCTGGTTATAACAACTATTTGAATAGACTTCTAGGTTGAAACTTGACCAATCAGGCCATTTATGTGAAGCTAAATGACTGTTATGTGTTAAATTATGTGCCCCCATGACCAAAAATATATGTTGAAGTCTTAACCCTCAGTGCCTATGAATGTGAACTTATCTAGAAATAAGGTCTTTGAGGATGATCAAGTGAAGATGAAGGCATTCAGGTGGGCCCTAATCTAATATGACCATTGATTGACCTTATAAAGAAGGGAAATCTAAACAAATATACATAGAAGGAAGATGATGTGCATACACAGGCGGAAGATGGCCATATACAAACCTAGGAATGCCTGAGGCCACTAGAACCTGGGGGAGAGTCTTAAAATAGATTTTCCCTCTCAGCCACAGAAGGAACTAACCCTGCTAACACCTCAATCTTGGACTTTTGGTGTCCAGACTTTGAGACTTAATTTCTGTTAGTACGTGAAATTTTTTTAGGGCAGCCCCAGGAAACAAATACACTGGTTATTAAACTCAACCTTGCACATATCAGGTTGACACTGAGCTAACTGACTGGGTCACTTAAAAGAACATTTTATAGACCCTTTATAAATATATCTCAGGACTGTTACTTCTAAGAAATCTCTGATGGAAAGAAACGCACTATGTTCAGAATGTATTGTTGCAGTCTCTTGGAGGAATGGCCATATTTAATTGTGATGCTTCATGGTCCAGTGAGAGTCTAGTGCATGGGACAGAGTCATTGGGATTCCTTGAAGAAATCCAGGGGTGTTGTCATCTATGAAAGAACAACACAGATCCAGGAAGCTTTCTATAATAATCGACCTGGTTGCCCTTACTTTAAATTTCTGCTCTTTCATCAGTTTAGATGTATCCTGTGTGAAAACTTTTCATTACATTTAGCTGTTTTTCTGCCTTTTATTCAGGCTATGTTAAAAAGCTCAGTTATGATCACTTTCAATTTCATCTCTTGGAAAAAAACTGATAATTAGATTTAAATCATAAAATATGCTAATGAATGCAGATAATATCAGGATAAAGATTTCAAAGGCAACTTAATGTATTCTACCCTTTGGCAGAAACAATAAAGAGCTGTGTGAATAATAGTTATGTGTTGTTATAGAGGAAGGTTACATAAGAGGAACCCGAGACTCACCAGGGGCCATGCTTAAGAACCTAAGAATTACTATTAGAGTTCACAAGTAATTATCCTTCAGTTCCTAAAAATGCTTTCTGAATGTTGTGTTCCATGCCCTGTGCATGTGCCACTTGCGCTGCTGAATCTTTTATTACTACACGTTTATTGAGCATCTGCTCTCTTGAGAACACATCTCACATGTGATAGGGCATCCCAGGGTCTCCAACATGGTCTTCTTCTCATGGCTACTCACAGGGAACAACAGACAATGCATGTAGAAACACCACCCGTTGGGTTAGATGCATCTCTGCCCACCCTGAATGAATGAGGGTGTAGGGGGAGGGGAAGTCACATGACCCACAGAACTGATCCTTTTTATATAGGCCGGTAGACACAAGGCTAGCTTGAGAATCAAATGGCAAAATCCAGGCTCACTGGTTGCACACCTGCCAGATGTTATGGACTCGACAGTTAGAAGAAGACATGCTTCTGGAGACACATAGCTAGGTGGGTGCCTGGGAAGGTTTTCTGGAAGGTGTAGGTGAATGGTGGGATTAGGAAGGAGGGCCAGGTCTCCTGCCTGCTGCACATGCAAGACTGAGAAGGGCCTAGAACCTTTGTAAGGAGACATCTGGGGATAGCTTTACGTCATTTGTCCGTGACACATTTTATGAGGAAGAGTACATGAAGGTAAGAGTCAAGGACACTTGGCTAACATCAGGAGGGACAAGGAGAGTGACCGATATAGAATATAAAACATAGAGAATATCTTTTTCCTACCAATTAAAGCATAGTGTCCACTAAAGACAGATGCTTTGTTTTGCACTGCTGGGTCCCAAGTGCTTAAAACAGGGCCTGCCATGTAGTACAGGCTGAATACGTATTTGTTGATTGAATGAAAGACTGGAGAGAGAGGTTGGGTTCTGCTGCAGAGAGAGTGTGCATTAGGTAGGGGCAGCCACCCAGAGAGAGCGCTACAGAAGCCATTGTAGATCCACAAATGGCAGGACTCCGGTCCCATTAAATTGCTTGTAAAAATCAAAGAAACTGATATTGATTCTCTTATTTTCTACTTATTAGGAGAATATTTCCCAATGCATAACTCTTTTCTTTTTGTTTTCTTTTCATAACTCTTTATTGTTAAGCATATTAATAAGAACCATCAGCTGACTACCAGAATTATTTAATGTACTGACATTTAAATCAACAAATGGTGCCTTAGAACAGCAAATCAGAGCCCTCCAGTCCTTCCTGTCCAGAGACCTTTTATTGGCTTGTGTTCAGATTGTCCGACTTCCTGTTGGTTGTGAAAGAAAATCTTTAGAAAGTCACTTGCACTAATGTATAGGCAGGGGTGCTATATTTTTTTCTTGCTTTAAGTAAAGAACAGATAATACTTTATAATGTGCTAATATCCTTATTTATTCTACACACATTTTTTTCTTCCTTGAATGAAAATGGTCCAATTTCCTCATGCCATGCACTTAGAGACATGCAGTAACCATTAGATGAATGTGTGGCTCCTGAAGGTAAGTGTAATGACTCACACATTCCTCAACATACCTGAAGTTCCAGAAACATTTGGATGAGTGCTTGAATGAATGGAAGGATTAGGAGTAAATGACTACATTCTGGAACTTAAAATGGTTGTCTGTATAGTCTGTAAAACTTAATCCTTCACTTTAATTTGTTATACATCTCTCCATTTTGCCTCTCCATCAAGTCATGCTCCACAAATCACTTTTCATCATGCTGTAGAATGGAAAAGGGGTTTTTGTCCCAGCATCACTGTGATTGTTTTGAAATGCCATTCTGTCTCTCTGTTAAGATTTAATTATCTGTTGCAAATAACATCTGTGAATTAATGTTGCCCAACTAATTTTGGAATAGAAATGATCAAATATTTGGTAGTAAGAAAGCCAAGCGGTGATGGCTACACCAAACACACAGCTTTCTGCTATGGCTCACTTTGAACACAACAATATGGAGTAAATCAGAGAGGAAATAAAGGGAATATAACAACTAAGATAAACTGTTTTGGGTGACAACTGCTTTGGGCAACCTCACTAACTATATTTTTCAGCAACTTTTATCTTATAGAATGAACACGCACTTACACACACACACACACACACACACACACACGCACACATACACACATCAGGCCCAAGGAACTTCTGTAGTACCTAAAATCTGACATAAATGTCACTTTCCACTGGAGCTACTATCTCTTGAGATTTACTCCCACACAATCAGGCTTCTCCAAACCCAATTGCACTTGTCTCCATTTTGAGGAAATATTTGAATTTCTCCCCAATCATCTGGCATATCTCCTTTGAAGTTATATTATTGAACGCCAAGGCTCTACTTAACCTGAAAGTTTTATGGTTCATGCAAAGTTTGATGCCTTTTTCAATGGCGATGCAGGCTTGGAGCACTGTTTAGCTCCCTGCTCCCCTCCTCTTTAACACTGTTCTCTAAGTGCTGTCTCATTAAAAGTAATGTTTCTTCTGTCATGGGTATTCTGCTAGAGTTTTCCATCTCCAAATATGTTTTTTTTTTCCATATCCACATGTCAATCAGCAACTCATATAAAGCTAGAAAATGATAGTTGGGAGAAATGAAATTGCTAACAGTTTTAACACCAAAATTTAACTGTTCAAGGTACAGAATGACTGCAGAATAAATAGTGACCTTCAAAAGTGAGCAAAGTTTAATCTTCTCTAAAGTTGTTGAAAACTTTAAGATAAGGTCAGTTTTATTTGAGTGTTTTCCTGCTGCAGGCCTTGCAGGCCAGTAAACTTAATAATTAGTTGTAATTTTTTAAGGTCACGTTGCAAGCCAGAGTTGCGACCCCCATTTCATGGCTTCTTCACAGCCAGCTCATGCGAGCCCATCGAGTATAACTGAGATTTACCCTAGTCCTGGGGAATTCTCATAGGTGCAGCACCAGGCCCTAAGTCCCAACACTCCTGAGAAAGGACCTGACAATCTCCTTGGCCCATGCCAATTCCCCTCTGACGCCCCACCCCCCAACTCTTCTATGACCAGGGACTCAGCCACCACCTGAGTGCTGACATCTCCCCACGGTTCCCCTGACTGTGTTCTGGATCCCTTGGGCACCAGCTAAAGTTGAGTCTGGTGGCCAGTTGCCTAAGACCTCACATGTTAGACTAGACACATCCAGAAGTTTTCAGCATTATTGCCAAATTAGCCCTTAGAATCACCCTTGCCTGTTTCAAGTTTTTCCCAGGTCAGGGCAGAGAGAGGCTGCAAGGAAAAGGGCATGGTTGGTCTCACAATTTAAGCACCACTTGAAGCACAGGACTGGATCTTTGACTAAATTGCTATTTTGCAAAAAGATTCTTTCTAGAAGGCAGCCAGCCTCTACTCACAGCGAGTTAATTATACTGGAGAGTATAGGTGTGGTGGATTTTCACTTCTGATATATATGCAACTTAAAAGAGGAAAATGAAAGTAGGTAAGTAAGAGAAGGGAGAGCTAGGGAAGATAAACTCAGTAACAACTTAAAAATGAAAAAGCTGACAAAAACAAAATGACAAGAATGGCAAAAACAGATATGGTTTAGCAATAGCTATTCTGACATAATGGGCTTTCCCAGATCCAGTGGTAAACACATGTCAGATCCTTGTCTTTGAGAAAGGAGAAGGTTCCCCAAAGTGGTGTTGTCAGGGACAGTGCCTTGTGGATTCTGTGTGTTCCTTTGTGAGACTAGTGGAAACAGAGTGATTTGGTTTTTATGCTCTCAGACTTTCTGCTGCACCTAGGCATCAAGGAATCTAGCCAGCCAGGCCCTGCTCTTTTCTTAAAGAACCCTTCAGAGGCCAAGAAGCTGGCAGTGATGTGAATGGGGGTGCTCTACCATCTGGAGCTCAGAAAAGTGTGGAAGGTCACGCACAGGTGACTGTCTCCTGACCACCCTTTGAGGATCACTTCCCACATCCAACGTGCCTTCTTCAGCACACACTCACTCTGTCTACATACACTTGCTTATGTCTCTTGTGAGCCCCTCTCTGCAGGAGCCTGGAGTCCCACCTCCAACAGGAAAAGGGCCCCATGGATGCTGGCCCCTGCAGAGAGGACCAGAATAGGGATACATAGGCCACCTTCCCAAAGACTAATGGAACAACAACAACAACAACAACAACAAAATGGTAGCTCCATCTCTCTGATATCTACAGCAAAATCCTGTGTTGATATATATCAATATAGTGGAAAGGGCACTATTTGTATACAAATTAAATACAAAGATTCATCACTTTCCTAATGATGTTCTATCCCAATCTTCTCTTTTTCTCAAAATGGAGGCTCCCCTGCCTGACCCTGACCTTCTGCAATAATTAAGCTCTTTGTGAGGGCCTATCATCCTGAACACCCTCCGTTTTCCTTTTCTTCATTTCCATGATATGCCTTTTAGAACAGATTTGAGCTAAGCACATGGTTTTAAATGTGATCCCATCCACTCCACAGTAGAAGACTGCCGGCATAATCTTCTCAAGTATATTTTTAGTTACTGATCCCCATGTAACTGGATTTTGCATCTTTAAACCACTGATAACAGTTCTGATGCAAGGTTTTGATCATTATCTCCCACCTCTGAATCTCATTCAAGGCCACTGTGTGCCCTGTCATTATTTTGGCCACAGGCCCTTTCACATTTTTTTTTATCCCTAATCTCATTATCTTTCATTTTTCTCTCCTTAATTGCATTCACCACTTACCTTACTTGCAAACAACCCCTCAGAGTGACACTGCCTTTTTCACCTCTGTCTTTGTCAACCGGCCCCATCTAGTGAATATCATTAACAAGTGTTCTCACCATCCTGGGCATCTTTTCTCTTAGGACCAAACTGGTCATACCCTGACCTTCTATCACTGCCTCCTCAAACAGCATTTAGTGCCTGTTTCCAGAGTCTGTTTTTCTTTTTAGTTAGACAGTTTGTCTTTCCTGCATCATCCACTCATAGGACTGTGAGTTTCTTTCAGTTACTTCTAGAATATTTTATGATGTTAGGAGTAGGTATCCTAAGTCTAGCCCTTTCTAGTTTTCTCTCTTTCTTGTCTTCAAATCAAAGTAACAGAAACACTTATTAACTGTTTTTCTGTGTAATAAAGCACTAAAAAGGTATTCTAGGAGCTTATCTCAATTGCCTATTTTTTCTTATGAGCAGGTAAATAGGATCTGTTTCCCTTAGATGACTCAATTTCATTGAGCACATGCTGCAAAAGCTTGGCTCCTATATATTGCACATTCTCTTTCTCTCTCTCTCTCTCTTCTTCTCTGTGTATTTTTATCTTTATGGGATGCAATACCAAAAATCATTTTTATCCATTAGGAAACAAATGGATGCATGATCCTTATCTTTCTCATGAAGCCCTAAATATAAAAATTATTTATTAATTATTTTTTAAAGGGACACATTTCAATTTCTCTGCCTTTTCCCTGCAAAATCTGGAGATAGATGTTGCTTTAGCCCATGTAATCACCGGTTGTAGAATGCACTCAATTTCCGATCACCCATGTCGACACGTTTCTGATTTCCTTCACCATCTTTGCTCCTCCTTTGGGAAATGTGTGCATTACCATCATCTGCTCCAGCCCCCTTTGTGAATGATGAGAAAAAATATTAATTGATTTTTTTTTTAGGAATTAATTATCATTGCCATGTTTCAGAGTCCCTATTGTCTTTCACTGACCTCTGGCTCTATAAAGTTGCATTAAATTGCATAATTTATCTTAATGCTTCATGGAGGCTTCCTTTCATTTCTGAACATGGCTTTCTCACTTTTTTTTTTTAACTTTTTAAACTTCACTATGAGATAATTTTCTCATTTTGCCCTGCCCTGGTACTTTATATCTTATAGGTATTTCTTTTTCACCATTCATCATTTTTACCCTTCCTTCTCCCATGTAATAATGATACTTAGCATTTATATAGTGCTTTTCATCTTAAAGTGCTCCACAAACTTGTGGAGGTTTAATTGTTTTGCCCTTTCGGGAACTGCTAGATCAGTTACTAGGAGCCCAGATGCTGCCTCAGAGGTTCAGGCAGGGTAGCCTTGGGCCCTGCCGGCTTCTCTTTGACCTCCCAGTTAATTCCACATGCAAGAGGCCTTCTCCAGAAGGGAATGAGGAGAGCCATGTCCTTCAGAAGCAGGCCACAGAGCATACTTACACATCTCACCCCATTAAAACTGTAATTGATTTCTAAAATCTACATTTTAGGTCCATTAGTGGGACACATGGTATTTTTAACATAGAAGAAGATGGAAAATGAAGCTATATGCTAAATATCTAGTGTGGTTACTATGGACAATCAGGTCAATGGAGAAATGAGCTTTCTAGAAATGCTCAGCAATAACGATCAGTGGGTAAGATATTGTTTTACACAATGAACGAGTAAACATTCAATTAAAGTCAGTCTTTCATGGTGCAGCATTATAGACTGATCTCCTATGATAATCTTGTGAGTTTTTTTTATTGTTGATGAAGGTGCATTCAGCGTCACTGAATAACTTTTCTTATTAAAACAACGACAACAACAACAACAACAACTTGGGAACTTCATAGATAGGAAGGAGAATTGAGAACTGATTGTTGTTTGGAGCTCCTTCAGTTTATTCTTTGTCTAGAGAGACTTTATTTCAAATAAATACCATGTCATCTTAGTCAAATCTTCTGGCATTTTCCACACTAAGACCCTCTCATCCAGCCTCCAGTGACCATATTCTCTTTCTGTTTCGTTCTTGTCTCTATTTCTAACTTTTATTTTTAAGCCTACAAAATAAATATACATATATAACTAAGCTGTGGAGAAAATAATTTTTAGTGCCTACTCTTCATAATACCTCTTGAGCTACATTTTTTAAAAAAAGCAGTTATTTAGTAATCCATTAGCTGAAACCTCAATCCATTGGGAGCATTTACTCATAGGTAAAGTATAATGATATTGATGAATGTATTAATAACTCAGGCAAAGCAAATTCTGAAGAATATTCTGAATCATTAAAGAAATATTATGTTTAGATTAATTTTATTGTGAATAGTATCTTTATTTTAACAACTTGAGAATTTACAATTTCAGTTATATTACACGCATAACAAGTTTATTAACCAGATTTCTTGTATGCCTTGCATACTATATATGTTTACAGTACATATTAGAATAAATGATAGACTAATGATTTTCTAAGTTGCATATTTACTTATACAAGGCAGGTGACTATTCCTGCCTTGGGGTGATAAAATGGTAATATACAGGGTTCAGGAGTTACTGCTTATCAAGATAATAACATTTGGGTATCATAATGGTTTGCAGCCCCGGAAAGTCATATAGTTTTTAAAACTCAACAACTAGATGAATCATGTGACCTGCGATTAAATTGCTTATAAAGGCTATAAGTGCATTGCAAAGGTTATTGATTTCTGAGAAAATAATAATGTCTTGACCTTGCCACTGTTCAAATGGGACTAAATAATTCTTCCCAGCAGGGGCCATGATAAAAGCAAGCAGGCTTCCTTCCCTAACATGAATTTTCTGAAACTTTACTCAACGATACTGATTGACCTTATTACTTGTTAGGCACAAAAGGAATAATGTTGAGGCATTCTTTTCCACTGAATCTTGATTAAAATTGGATTATCTTTTCCTATGGAATTATCTTTAGAACTGTGAGCCATTGTCACCAAAAGTATTCAAATTCTAGCCTCATTCAAACTTGCAGTTACCAGTGATTAAGTGTCCAGGCATTGAGGTCATAATACTGAGCAAAGCCAGATGCAGTCTTCATGTTATGTTGGGTGGGGCTATTCTGAGAATGCATGGGTTGTGTGTATGTGTGAGTGTGTGTATGTGTATGGGTGTATCTCTTGGTCTGTGTTGGTGTATGTTAGCACATGTTGCATGTTTGCATATGAGCATATGTGTGTGTGTGTGTATGTTGTGGTGGGGGAAAGACAGAAAGGTAGTTAAAAAGTTTGCTTGTGGTTTGGGTTGAGCAGAGAGTAGGAAGAAAAATGTGCCATCATTTGAGGGATGAGAAAGCAGAAATAGATTTAGCTACAAATGCATAGTTTCCCCCACCCCTTCGCCATGGAGTTAGAGAAAAACATTGAGTGATCCTACTAATGAATATGTAATTACCTGCAGAGATCAGCCCTTTTAGTGAAAGGAATAGAGAGCCCTGTGAAACTACATAACAAGGAATTAAGGGGTCAGGTCAGAGAAGGCTTTCTCAGAAGATATAGAACTTGATCTGAGATCATGATGCATAAATAGGAGTTAACATGTGGAGTAAAATGTAGAGCGTGTCTGTCTGCCACTGTGTGTGGCGGGGGAGGCAGGTGTTTGTGTGGGGGGCAGATGTGTGTGTGTACATATGTGTCTTTGTGTACCTCCCTGTGTGTATTATGTATTTGTGTGTGTGCATGCATGCATGTCTCTATGAGTGTCTGTGTTTCTGTGTGTGTGTGTATTTGGCAAGTGGCAGTGTGTGTCTGTGTATGATCTGTCTGTGCCTGTGCATGTCTTTGTGTGTGTGTGCATATGTGTGTGTGTGAGCACTTGCTGGTGCATAGGCAGGTGGGGTGTAGTCTAGACTGAAGGTAAAGCAGGCTCAAAGGCTCTGGTGAGAGAGAGCACCTTACTTTCCAGCACCTGAAACAGGGCGGTGTAGCAGGGCCCAGGAGAAGAGGCGAAGGCCAGCACTGAGGCCTGGGCAGCAGGCAGAGGCCAAGGCCAGAAAATGGTTTTGGCTGAGGACTGTGAGGGAGCTGAAAGAGTCTAAATAGGTCTGGTTAACAGACAACAGTCTACATTGGTCAAGTTCACTCTGGTGTCAGTGAGGAAAACTGATTGGGGGTACTTTGAAGGGTAATGAACTCATTGAACTTAAAACATTTTAAAGGAAATGATTTGTAAAAGGGTGCCTTTTTAAAATAGAGTTTAGCATGCCCCATCTCCCTAATACATTGGTTACAAGAGGAATAGATGCTGCTGGCTTAAGGATGGATGTGAGGGACAGAGTGTCCCCTACCTGGACATAGGATGACCCAGGCAGTGAAACCTTTCTGTTTCTCCATAATCTTGTCTCCTCCATCCAGATCATCATAAGTTGTGCAAGTGTTTGTTGTTCCAGTGGCTTCTCACTGCCCTCTTACAAGACTACCATTTCTGAAAGCAGCTGTGCCCTCAGAAATCAAATCATCCTGCCAGGAAAGTGAGGGCAGGGAGAGATCGCCAGAGAGAGAAGGGTCAATGTGGCTTCACAAGGTGCACTTTCCCATCACTATTTGACTTCATGGAGGCCTTTTTGGCTGATGTTTACCAGCTGAGTTACCAAAGTATCACAAACTGAGTGTCTCAAAACAACAGAAATGTATTTTCTCACAGTTATGGAAGCCAGAAGTTTAAAGTCAAGGTGTGAGCAGGGCTGGTTGCTTCTTGGAGTCTCAGAGGGAGACCCCGTTTCATTCTTCTCCTCCAGCTTCTAGTGGTCTCCAGCAATCCTTGGCGTTCCTTGGCTTGTGAATGTTTTATGCTGATCTTTGTCTCTGTAGTCACATGGTCATCTTTTCCATTTGTCTGTGTCTCCTGTGTCTTCTAATAAGAACACCAGTTATATTGGATTAAGGCCCCATCCTACTCCATTGTGACCTCATCTTAATTAATTACATCTGTAAAAACCCTATTTCCTTCACCATGGTGTTAAGGTCATATTCTGAGGTGCTGGGGGTTAAGACTTCAACACATCTTCAACACACAATATCTGGCTTTCAGGTTTTCAGTTGCTAGAATTCATGGACCCAGATTCCATAGTGAGGACACATTACTGGATGATCTTTACCAAGATATTCTGGGCAAATACAAGGGAGACAGAAGATAGCCCTCGTCCTTTAGAGCTTACAATTAAAGTTCAGACTTGATTTTCTTTCTTCATAAACACTATGAGACTCTGATCCATGATAACTGGGATTCCTGCATCTAAATATGGCTTTATCGCTGCAGCCCTGAGATGATTTATGAGAATAACTTGACCACAGAAGCCTTCATGAGTGACCTAACAAACATGCAAGTGTTCTTTCCTACAGAGCTGGCTTCATTTTGTCTGACTTTCTGAGACCCAGACATCTGTGGGTAGTTGAGTAGCAGCACTTCACTGCTGTGTGCTTGCCAGAATTTTAGAAGTAAGCATTTGACACCCCTCACTGAGCATGTTGTTATCCTGGCTATATTACTGATAATAACAGATCTGAGTGGCCTAACTTCTCTATTTTTGATGGTGGATTGAAAACAATAACTGTCCAAGAATTTATTCCATGCCGTAAAGTTGAAGATGTGCTCTGACAAAGGAAAATTTTCATGGCTTTGCTTTCTGTGTTCCTTCTCCTTCCATGAAACTTGTAGGAGCTTCTTATGCACCATCCCTTTATATCCCAGTGTCTCCATAATGCATCCATCATTAACACAATGGTCAGAAGAGGTCACTATGAGGATGATTAAATGAACAATGTTCATTAGAATAAGGCCCAAATTATCATCACTGTGGTCCCTGAGCCTGGGATCTTCCCAGTCGAAGTGCTCTCAACCATTTCTTGTCACTCTTGAATGTCATATGTGGAATTCTAAAATCAAAATAAATAGCAATTATAAGCAAAATAAGTCAGATGGAAAAGTACAAGAACTACAATTCCACTCATATGTAGAATATAAAACAGAAAGCAATAAATAAACAAACAAGATAAACAAAAGAAAACCTCATAGACACAGATGACAGTATGGTGGTTATCAGGGGGAGGCAGTGAGGGGAGGATGAAGAGGATAAAAGGGGTCAAATATATGGGAATGGAAGAAGACGAGACTTTGGGTGGTAAGCACACAATGCAATATACAGATGATGTATTATAGAATTATATATTTGAAACTTACACAATCCTATTAAGGAATGGCACCCTAATAAATGCAATGAAATATATATATATATATATATATATATATATATATATATATATATATATATATATATATATTAGCACTAGCTTTGTCAAACCATCTGATCTGCCTGGAAATGTGACTCCACCTTCTGGGCCTCACTTGCACAATCCATTAATTGAAGGGATTAGAACACCAAGGAGCTTTCCAGCCAAGGTAGCAGAGGGCTGCAAATGGTTGCAAGCATACTAAAAGAGATTTTCTCCCACCCCTAGCCCCTGGAATAGCCAGATGGGGCCTCAAATAGCGTGGTAGTAACTGAGAATCACAGCTGTTTACCCCACTGTGCATACAAATATCACCTTTTTTATGTGTCAATGGCATGCAGAAGGGAAGCCCTAGAAGAGAGGATATCAGGTTCCCTGTGAAATTAAGGTTTTTATCTAATTCCGAGCTCCATTCTTTGAGGCCTTATCCAAGTTTTGCACAATATTGTGTTGCCTTCCTATTCGATACCCAGTTATTTAATTACCATCTATCCTAGACCCACTGTATGTCAAGCCCTACTCTCAACACAGGTGATACTGGAGTACCACAGCAATGAAGAGTTCTATCCTAGGGGATAGGCAAGGAAACAAATAGAGATGATTAGAGATGGGGATAGTGCAGGGGTGCTGAGAAGTCAGGTAATGAGGCCATGAGGAGCTCAGGAGGAGCAGGATGTGATTCTCCTGGGAGGGTTGAGCAGGAAAGGCCTCACGAGGGACCAATTTTTGAACTGTGACTTGAATGATAGAAGAAACCAGCATGGTAGAGCACTGAGGCAAGAAAGCACTGGTCAGGGCATGCAGCGAGTCGAATGTCCTGACACAGCAAAGAGCTGGTGGTGTTGGAGGAATGGGAATGATCTCACGTTTTACAAACTTCTTGACACTCTCCTGGTTGAAGAGGGACTTGGGGAAATCTACTGATGGTGTTTTTCCATGCATTGGAGCAAGAACTGTGGTAGTGAAATGTCTGACTCCCACTAAATACACAGCTAACATTTGATTTCTTGGGAAATCAAGTAACCACCCCAATTCCCCACACAATGTATAACCTGTCCATTTATTTAGGTCAGGTACTTATTTTCAGCATTCTGTCCAAAGAAAAACAGTGTTACATTACTGAGTAAATAATGAGCTCAGAAATAGGATTTTAAAATATAGAATTGAGATTGACAATAATAATTTGTATTTGTGGACTACTTCTCTTCCTTTCACCTCATAATTTTTCTCAACATAGTATGAAAGCATGGGTATGTTTTACACATCCTCATGGCAACCCTGCAAAGCAAAATGGCAAATAATTGTAATAGCAGCTAATATTTACTGAATTCTGACTACAGCCAGTCCAAACACATGCCTAAGGCAACAGATACCCATATATTAATATATTCTAGGTGTAATAATAACTATAACATATGATGCTGATTAATATGCGATTAGCCAACAAATATGTATTGAGCACCTACTATGTATCAGCTTCTTTCAGACCTGGGGATATAGTAGTGAACAAAATAGACAAAACCTCTGCTCCCATAGAGTATACTTCATTTCTTGTAATCCTTACAACACACTAGCAAATACTGTTATTATTGCTATTTGGAAGGTGAGAAAATAGATGTGGAGACGTTAAGTAACTTTTCAAAGTCATATAACTAAAAACATGGTAAAGCTCATACTGCTTAGCTAGTCCTGTAATGTGGAGTGAGTCCCTCCAAATAATAATGTAATAAGATTGCTGAAATTTAATTTTTTAAAGACAATGCCTTGAGAGGTTGCTGCACTGAAAACACAGCGACAAAGTGCCTCAACCACACTCAAGCTCTGCCTTAAAACGCATAACAGATCAAGCCACCTCCCAGGGACACAGGAAGTGGGGGTGAACTTCCCATGCGCCTTTTTGCAAGTACACAGGAAATAGAAGTGAACTGAACTACTCACAAGTCTTCTACAGGGACACAAGAAGTATAAGTGAACCACCTAGCAGTGTTATTGCAGGGACACAGAAAGTAGAAGTGAACTTCCCACTAGCCGTAGTCTAGGACTTCTTTTTTAAAGTGGTACTCAGTGACCTCAGAGTCCAGAATAAGTAAGCACTTTGAGCCATATTCTAGCTAATTCACTTGTGTGTTGTTTGAAGGAACACATGGACCTGTGATGTGAGAAGAAGGAAATGTTTCTAGGGAGGTAGCTGTTTTAGAATATCATACAGAAGATTCAAAATTGAAACAAAGCAGTGTGTCTCTTTCCCAGAGGCTGTCTACTTCCCCCTGAGACAGGTGACCTCATTGCCTGGGAACATTTTCTTATGGGACAATTTACAGCCATTCAGTTTTCCTTTTCTAATTAAACCTAGTAATCAGATACATAGAGAAAACACTAGCTTCATGTCTCTCAGAGGAATCTCAAGGAATTCTACTCCAGTGAATGGCAACCATATTAGACCACAGAACTGAGTAACAATGAAGTAATGCGATTGTGACAAGCAAATAGCTCTCTGCATTCAGAAGTGGGCTGGACTGGTAAGTCTAGTTTAGGTATTTTTATACCTAGGTGGAAGTTACCTTTGTCTGAGATTGGGCTGATGATACCCTAAAAAATTCTTTTCTTTGGCAGCCCTTTTCCTAGATAGCCTTGTATCAGTAAGCACATACAAGGTACCACAAAACTTAGTAACCACCCCCACAGTTTAGGAGCTTAAAATAGTAATCATTTATTTAGCTCACAGTTCAGCAGTTTACCAATTTAGGTGGGCATGGGCAGAAGGTTCTTTGGTCTTGACTGAGCTCTCTCACATGTCTGTGGTCAGCTGTAGTCAACTTTCTCTCTTCCATGCCTGTAACTTTGGCTCAAGCACCTGAGTTGATACGGTTCTGGTCCCCTGCCTTCCCAGCCTCCAGCTGGCTAGTCTGTCAGTTCACAAGCAGTTGGGCATAAAGTCAAGAGAGAGAGAAAAAAACACAGGGGCTTTGGGATCCTGGGACTCATGCAAGATCATTTCTTCCCAGATCAATGCCAAGGTCAGTTCACACTCAAGTTGGGCAACATGGATTTAGCCTCTTGATGGGAAGAGCTGCCAGTCACACAGCTAAGAGGTGAACATTTAAGGAGAAGAACTACAGTGGTTTTTACAAAACATATATCACCCTCTTTGTCCCATTCTATTTTTATAAACCTGTCAAAGTGTTTGAAAATACTGTTCCTCAGGTTACAACCATCTTACCATCACATTCTTCCTATTACCTTCATTTTCCTGGAAAGATCCCACATCTCATTTTGATTGGACTTAAGTCACTTTCTGGTGTCCCAGATAGAGATTCCCAAAACATTATTAATCTCCAGGTCTACCAATATTTTTGCCAAAACCGTTGGAGGCTAATGTGTTTTAGAGTTCAGAATTTTTTAGATTTCAGGATGATACTAGACACATATACTATATATATTGCACAGAGTCTGGGCAGCACTCTGTAATCACTTTAATCTTTCTACATTAAAGTGTATGAATATTACACTTAGTAGGGTAAAGACCGAAAACAGCCTCACTAGTTTAGCTAAGGTTCCGTTGTCCCAAGAACTCCTACTTGTCACCTGTCAGCAAATAAGCAACAACAACAACAATAACAACAATTCAATTTTCATAATGTCTTGGATGCAGAAATGAAGATAAAGGATTAGAGATCTTTGTAAACTATTAAAATAGACTGTGGTTTTCATGAGGACAGCAGACAGGCTAGCTCCTAGTTTCATCATCTCCTCTATACTAAGCAATGGATCTGAAACACAAATAATCAATGTCTGAGGGAATAAATAAGTAAACAAACAACTCATGTATAAACTTTTTCTTTCAAGTGGGTTCTTTCTGCAGATAGTTAATTTCTCATGTTTGATACCAATTCTTATTAACTTTAGCAAGTGACATGTTTTGACCTGCTCTATATTTTGTTCCCTGTTAAGGGCTTGACAACTCCTCTGTGCATTCCTAAAAAAATCTACAGATATCCAGGTAATGAAGGTGCTATATGGAGTCTTGCGCTTGGAAAGCTAGGCAAGCAAGTCTCGGGCTTTAGAAGGAACTGGGAATTGTGGCAAAGAGAAACCGGAAGACTTTTGGCCTTTCCTAGGCTAAACTAATTACAGTATCATCAGTTGGTTACTGTTTGCTTGCTCTGAACTTTGTTTTTTCACATCAATTGTTCAGAACATTTCTTGGGTTACCACTGTTGGACACACACTATTCTTAGTTCAGTTGAGAGGAACAAATACATGTAAATTGATATGATATGCATGTGATATACATGTAGCTTATGGTACAAAACAGTTTGAACAAATACTATAGGGGACATTCCAGAGACAGCTATCCCTTCTGCCTGAGGTAATCAGAGATCTTTTCACCAAGGAAGGCACCTTAGAACTGGGTTTTAAACCTCGTGTAAGAGTTTGCAAGGCAGGTAAGAATGAGAAAGTCTTTCCAAGTAGAGAGAAAAGCATACGTAAATGTTTAAAACTATAATTTGGTGTGTTTGAAACATGGTATATACGTGGAGATAGGAGCTGGAGAGGTAGTTAAATAATCAGGTAGCAAAAGAAATCATATAAAAATGTAAAACATATCAAAAGCTAAATAAAAATTATTTTTAAAAGTAATCTGATATCATTTCAGTATGACTGCTAAGCAATATTAATGATATATAAATATAAGATCAAGTCTCTCTCCTACATAATAGTAGTAAGCATAATTTATTGAATGATTACTATATGCCAAGAATGCATTTACTTCTTTGCATGTATTAGCTCTCTTAATCTTCATCACTCCTCTGTCATCATCATCATCATCATCATCATCATCATCATCATCCCTGATGACGAAACTGAGGTTCAAAGAGGCTAAGTAAGCTCTTCCAAAGATTACATGAATAGTAACTAATAAAGTCAGGATTTGAACTGAAGTCCCCTGGCTCCAGAACCAACACATCTACACCATGTCCAGTCCCTCTAGGAAGACAAGGCACATGCATATTTTAGATGCAACCATAGAAGAACAAACACTATTTAACACCAAAGCAAGAGGGACCAATGACATATGCTGAGGGTGAAGAGGGAGATGAAAATTGCTCCAAGTTGTTCAAGACTGTGTGTGCCATCTTTTCCCAGGATTATTATTTTAGAATCATGATCTGTTCTGCTAGTACAGATAAGTTTTCCCAGAGCCACATTTGAGACATACAAGCAATGAATAGATGACTTTATATAAATTAAACTGTACTTTTTCAGTGGCAATATGTATCTGTGTGCATGTGCTGTGTGTGGATTTGGGGGTGGTGGTGCTAGTATGTGTGTATTTGGTTGGGACTGAACAATAAAGTGTGATCACAGCAAATGGCTCGCCTGGGGGCTGGGGAAGAGCATTTGCAGTGCATGGAGATTTCTCTGATTGTTTTCCTCATTGCTGAAAGTTGAGCTGTAGTTGGTATATTGCCAGCTGGCAGAGAGAATAGACATCTCTCTGTTCTGCCTCCTGGTTCAGAAACTTGTGCAGCTTCTGTAGCTAGTTTAATTAGTGAGTATCTGATAAAATAAGAGACAACATATTTCTTGTTTCAGAGGTGTCACAATTCTGTTAAGTTGTTACTTTATATCCTAGAATTAACAATGTGACGTAGATAGACCTACATCATTATTGTTTAACACTGCACGACACAACAAGGAATGCCGCCAGTGAAACCCAGAGTGTGTGTGCGCGCAAGCCCCTCTCCAAGGCATGTCAATAACAAGCAGCGTGGGAGAGTATTACCCATGAGAAGGATCCTTGACCTAGCATGTGTGCGAATTTTCTCTGTGAATCCCAACATCTGAAATGGCATTTTCTCCTATAAGTCATCCACACATGATATAAGTGTCTAGAAAATATAATTGGCCAGGCTGTACCTTCTAAATTAATAAAGTCCTGATGCTGAAATGATGAGAACAGTGATTGGAGCAGGAAAGACAAACCACTGTACATTTTTCTATTTTGCCATCCTTCAAAATCTAGCATATTTTTCTTCTTTCTCTCTGGTTAGCCCAAATCACAAATAAGCTTATTAACTGACTTTCTACTTTTCCTCACACACACGTCAACATACATGCACACCTGCATCAGCACACACCAATAAACATGCGCGCACACACATACACACTTACGCTCTTAGAACTGCTCACTTTCTATGCTGTTCAATATGTTATCCACTGGCAAACGAGCTCTTAAAGTAAGCCCATGGAAATGAGACATGGGGTTTTAATCTAAGTGAACTTTAATTAATTCCAATTTAAATTTATGACTTCTGGATGCCAAATTGCCAGCCTGGCTCTGGAGTGGAAGCCCCGTCACCTCTGTACATCCATCCCAGGGATGCTTCAAGACATGTTTGTCAACTGAATGAGTGAACCAACCAAAAGACAGGGGAAACTTTCAGAAGCCACTGAAGCTATCGTCCCACAACCATTCATAAATGTCCCAGGGAGGATCTTGGCAATATTAAAGATTGCCTCAATGATAAGGATTATTTTAGTTGTTGCTATTGTTTTTGGTGGCAGATATAACTCTGTCACTCTTAAATTTTCCAAACCTTTTTAGAATCCATATATATTTATTACCCATATTGAATCTGCATATAGCGTAACAATTCTAAACAATTTCTTGGGGCTGGGGACAGGGTACATGAATTTCTTCAAATGTTTACCTAGTGAAAGAAGCAGAATCGTAGTGTTTTATCTTGTTTGCAATAGATCAATCTGTCTCTGCTGTCTGTCTCCTGGCATCTCGGAGCTGGAATGGGCTCTTTGGCCATGCTCTACTGGCCTTTCCCCACTTTCCCCTCTTGTGTCTTCTCAGCTTCCATTTTTCCAGAACACTACCTCACTGTTTTGCTCAGAGTGAGGCCACAGGCTCTCTGGACCACTTACCTCCTTCAGTCTCCCCAACTTTTTTCTTTCCTCTCTTCAGATTTTTCTGGTCTCATGGCATCTACTTAGGATGTGGCAGCTAAGATGATAGCTGTTATTTTGGGTAAAACTTTACCACCATCATTGTCATTGTCACAAGGAAAAAAATTAATGTTGATTATTCTTTGTGATAAGTTGTCACATTTGTCTAGTGGTATTTTGGGCCATAAAGCCCATTGCTCTAGAAGAGATTGAGGACGAATATGTTGCCTACCTGAGTGGCATATTTCTCACCTGCACAATGGGAATGGCAGGAATAATGGTGTGCACCTCACAGGGGTGAGAGGGGGATTGCTAAGTTCATGTTAAAAGCCAGACACTGAGAAGGACCAGTACATCAGTACATCGCCATCACTTGAAATGGCCAGCTGCCACGCTTCACAATTCTGCCAGTTCCTTTCTGAGCAAAGTTGGGCAACCATAAGTTCTGAATGAAAATTGCCAGGGAGGCTCGATAAATAGCATGTCTGTGATGAACCAGCAAATAAACAGACTCAAATGTGTAAAGTAAATGTCTGGCCTCGCATCAACCAGCCTTGGCCTTGGGGACGGCTGGCCACCCTGACGAGAACATTAAACACACACAGCCCCCAGATAAATAGGCCTGTCCATGTGCCGACTCTCCAAGCAACACCTGCCTCTAATGGGCCACCCTGTTTGCGGCCCCAGGAAGCCAAGTCACCCAGCACACAGCCTGAGAGGATAATAAAGGGAAGTGGCACCTGCTGCTGAAGCCACAGGGTATTTTCAGGCTCCTTCCACCTGCAGCCTGACCCTCCTCTTACTGGCCTCAACCTGGAGCTTCTGGGTTCCATCTTTGCTTGCTCCATGTTTGGGTCCGGGCTCCCCCTCCCTCCACCCACACTGGCTCCAAGACTAGCAGAACAACAAGAGAGAGATGGGAACTGCATCAGGGTGTTGTTAGGGCTGTCTGGGCTCACAATGGCCCATTTCTGGTGATTGGCAGCTACTTACACTCAGCCTCCCACAGAGCTATTGGTGAGTGTTCTTGTTCTCTGCAATTTTAAACTATTCTTGGCCTGAATATTAATATGTAAGGTCCAGTATATGAAAAAAATAACGGTATTTAAACCCTTTAACATTGAATCTGCGTATAGCGAAACAATTCTAAAGTCTCCCCAGAAAGCTCTTAATTTAAGGTTAGCTAAGGCATAAAGGGTGAAGACTGCATTGTTAGTAGTTTCTTCAGTGCATATTTATATTTTCTTTATTTGGCTTGTATTAGGCCAGTTTTGAATGAAGAAGCTGGAAAGGACCCCACTCACATTCAAATAAAACATGATTATTGTTTAGTCTCTTTTCTTTACACTCTATCTGGGTATGATCAGGCTATTACGTGAGACATTTTTTTAAAAACTTGTCACAGAAAGGACAATTTGGAACCAATTATACATAATGGATTATTTTGCACATCTTTATCTGAGATGTAAAACAACTCTTGCTTTTAATATTATCTCACGGTATAATTTTTTTTAAGGTAAATGATTCAGAATGCAAGACAAAATGTTTTTTTTCTCATATAAATAGATTAGGTCTTATCTTTCTACCTGTGTAATCAATAGAATTAAACTTCTAAATGACAGGCCTGTGTGGCCAGGATTAGAATACTGAGCAGGATTGCTGCAAAGGTCAACGCAAGGTCTCCAAAGTTGGGCTGGGGGCCTAGAGACACGCAGGGTCTATTTACTTATTCTGATCTTCCCCAAAATTTATCTTTATTTTGTCCTTAAACAGTGAATACTCAAATTCCACTTATCATGTACCTCTCATGCTCATCACATCGTAGGGTAGAGATTCTCAAACTGACTTATAACTGTTGATATTGACCTTGATCACCTGGCTGTGTGTGGTGTGTCTGTCAGGTTTCCCCACTGTCAAGGTACTATATCTCTCTTTCCATATTGTCCTCTTTGGAAGGAAGCCACTATGCACAGCCGACACTTATGCTCCTCTTCCTTAAGAGTGAAGCAGCTTTATAAATTATTCAGAATTCTTCTGCATGGAAATTTGTTTCTTCCCTTCATTTTACTAATTTATTCAATTATTTCTTTATATTAGCATGTCCATAGATCTGGGAATCATGTGCTTGTGATTTCATCCTTTAAAAGAACTAACATCAATGAATAATATCTATGAGATACATATTGCACACTTTAAAGTGGTATTTCATTCACAGACACATCAGAAGTCTAAGGGGTAGTTATTAAATATAACTATATATTAATTTAGAAGTACCATCTAAAATGAAATGATATGCAGTTAATGCTACGTATCTGTTTCCATAATCTCATTTTACTATGCCCTCTAATTTATTCACACACACCATTAAAATTAATTTGGGGGATATTTTCTTGATATTTAACTTTTTTTTTTCTGACTTATAGTTCAGTCACTCATGTTGAGTCCTTACAGTTATGTAAATTAAAGATAAAACCGCAAAAATGTATATCATTCTATGTAGCAATACATTTATCCCCTGTTTTAATGAGTTCTCAGTGCTAGGAATTAAGGAATGAACAAAGTAGATTACTTGTGTCTCCCTGGAAGGTTCACGTTCCAGTCCAGGTAAACTGGCAATCCAGGGTTGCATGAGTAAAAATAGAAAGAAAATCATTTTCAATGGGAACAAATGCTATAAAGAAAGCAGAGTAACAAGACAATAGTGTGGGTGAGGCATCCATTTTGATGTGCGTAAGAGATGTTTATGAGACTTTTCTGAGATGCTCGTGCTGTTATATTAATTTCAAAGTTATTTTATTCTTGAGTCACAGTAGCAGGTATCAATATATAATTTATTCATAGCAGCATTTGTATAAATGCACGTAATTTGTGGGTGGAAATAGAGTACAAGTGCTATAGATATTTTCTGATTATATAACAACTAACAGCTTTTTACCCTTGATCTTAGCCAAAGGCCAAGAACAGATTTGGCTTTTTAGAGTTTACAGAACTATTCACAGACTATATGAAATTTTATCATTCACCCTGGGGAGGAGGGATATTAAGGAGCACAATGATTATCATCAGCTTTACTTCATAGATGAGATATTTTAGGATGAGAGGCATTAAGTAGCCTGTCCAATGCTCTAAGCTCCTAAATGGTAGAAATAGGACTCCAATTTAGATTTTAGGACTCCAACTTCACTATTGCAAATTACTTAACATTTACAAAGCCTGAATTATTGAAGAGTCACCTAATTTTTTCAGGCCTATATGTGAAAGTGTTATAAGTTTCAGTCAAATGTAAGGCATATTGTTACTGGGGCAGTGATGGAAACCTTAGTCAGTACATCTTATGATTAAAAACAGAGCCAAACTTGTTGGTAATTGGGAAAGAACTTGCCAATTAACTGCCCCTTTCAACTGCTAATAGGGAAGCAAGTTTAAAAAACCAAATGCACCCAACTCTTGTGCAGTCTTCATGACTAACACACTACTTGAGGCTCTTGATTTGTTGAATCTTACCATCAACCAAAGTGAGTTGATCAATCAACATATATTAGCATCAACTGATTTCCAAGTTCTGAGCCTAAAGAACCCCAAGTTCTGAAGGCACAGAGGTGATCTGGAACAGTCCTTTCCCTCATAGAGCTTAGAGTCTAGCAGAGAAGACAGACATTAAATAAATTGTCACATTCATTCATTCATTCATTCATTCATCTATTCATTCAGCAAAAAGTAGATGGAAAAAGAGCTGAGAAGAAAATGAACTGGGGACTGTGCTTGTGTACTACAGGGAAACCAGCCTAAGTAGGATGGGCTTAAGAAAGGCTTTCTTGTAGAAGTGACACTGAACATGAGCCAGACAAGAGGGCAAGAAAATTCCAGAAGAGGGAACCACTTGTGGGAAGGCTTTTCAGTTTGAGAAACTGAAATGCCAGGATGGTGGAACATAGAAAGAACAAGGACAGTGTCAGGAGATGCAGCTGAGGCAACATCTCTTCACCCCAAGTGTAAAGTCTAAGTGGTTGGCTCTAAACATGACTACTTTACATATCTCCTTTCACTGCTCCATGCTCGCTCTGCTCAGACGTGTTCCTCTAAGTGAGCTCCACCTTTGCTTTGCCAGCCCAGCACCTGGGACATCTCTTCAGACAGCCACAGGGTTCACTCCCTCACTTCCTTAGTTCTTATTCAAACACCACTTTTCAGTGAGGCTCCCAGCCACCCTGCTTACAGAGCAGCTTGCCCATCCCCTAGACTCCTGAGTCCCATAACCTGATCTACTTTCTCAATGTACTTCTAATGTGCTATTGATATCCTTATGTTTTGTTTGGTGTCTGACTTCCTCTCGGAGGGTAGTTCATATAAGGCAGGAGTTTTTCTCTGTTTTGTTCTCAGATGATGCCCTAGTGGCTAGAATGGTGCATCATTCTCAAAAAAATATTTGTGGGAATGATGCAATAGAGAACTACTGAGGGATTTGAGGCAGGAGAGTGACATGGTAACATTTGCATTATTAAAAGATTACTGTCTGCAATGAGGTAAATACTTTGGAGGGAGCCAGGACTCTGGGGATCACCAGGTAGGATTTGATAAAAATTCTGTTGGCTGCTATTCCTGGAGGCTGCAGAGATAGATATGACTATAGTGGGAATATTGGCTGTAAAATGATTTTTCAGACTTCCAGGCAAAACAAACAAACAAACAACAACAACAAAAAACCTTTGTTTAAAAATTAGGTGAACTCTGGGGAAGAAGCCCCAGAATCACAACTGGAGATTTGAGCCTCATTACCTACATCAATACATAAACCATACTTAAGCCAATAGAGACAGGTAGCTTTCAAGTGCTGGCTGTTCCTTCCACAAGCTTCAAGTGAACAAAGGAAAGCTTAGAAATTCAGAAAACTGAGTTCATACTGTCTAGCCAAATGTAGCACTTTAGTATAAAACCTGAGAATTCTGTATGTATAACAGAATCAATAAAAGGCTCCAAGTTTCACTACAGAAAACAAACTCTTTGACTTTGGAATATGGGCCATGACCCTCCATTGGGAAGGTGAGGTGCTCCCTGAGACTCTTCCAGTTGCTCTCAGCATACAGAGTAGGGAGCTCTGGTTGCCTGGAAAGGACAGAATGCTACTCAGAGGTCCAAGATTCTGGGGGGAAGAGTTGGCTCTTACCACTTCTGAAAAGGTTTTTTCAGAAGATGGAATGATTTCTTTACCTAAGAACTATGTCTTCCCTAAGAGTCATATAGACTTCCTAGATCAGTGCCACATGGAAATTGCCACCAACACAGCAGTTATTGTCACATGTTATCTCTGGGATCACAGGGAACAGCAGGCCTGTGTTGTAAGTTGTCCTAGTTTGTGGCAATGCTAGAACAGAGATATGAACCTTTACTCCCCGTGTGATTGAATCACCAGAGCATATGTGGTCGTAGGGGGAAATTGTTCTGGAATATAGGAAAAAATTAGAAGAGGTTTTTGGAAAGGGAAGAAATCAGTAATGTCCCATGCCTGCTGGAATATTCTTAGACTTTTTACATGACTAGGGTCAGACAAATTTCCTTGTAAGCAGTAATTGAGATGCTTGTACTCAGTAGTTCTCAAAGTATTATCTGCAGATCTCTGGAATCTCCAACACCTTACAAAGCATCCATAAGATCAGAACTTTTGGCATAACAGCCAGGGCTGGCCTCATGGGCCTGTGCTTAGAAGGGTCTCATGCTTGGTCCAATGTTCTGCTGTGAGAGTCTTCAAATTCATAATAATTTTTAAAGAAAGGACACCACATTTTTTTTTTTTTTTTGCACTGGGCCCTGCAATTTTTGTAGCTGGTCCTGATGATACTACTAAGACACATGTGGTAGGCAGAGTTTTTGGATGGCTAGTTGCCTCCCCCTACTGTATACACCCTGTAACACCCCTTCTCTTTGAGTGAAAATGTGGAATGCAATGAGATATCACTCCTGTTATGTTACCTTTTATGGCAAAAGGGATACTGCAGATATAATCAAGGTCCCAAATAAACTGACTTTGAGTGAATCAAAGAGATTATCTTGTGTGGGCCTGTCCTAATCAGGTGAGCCCTTTCAAAGCAGAGGTTTTCTCTGGCTGATCTCAGAGGAAGAAAGCAAGCAGCTGGGATGCAGACTGCCTACAGAGGGGTGGCTTCCAGGAGCTGGCAGTGGTCCCTGGCAGAAAGTAACCAAGAAAACAAGGATCTTAGTCTAATCACCACAAGAAAATGAATTCTGCCAACAATCCAAATGAGTTTGGAAGAGGACCTGAGTCACAATGTGAATCACAGCCCCAATTCACACCTGGGTTGCAGCTTTGAGGACCTGAGCAAAAGATGTAGCCAAGCCCTGTCCAGGCTCCTGGCCCATGGAAGCTGTGAGATAACAAACGTGTGTTGTTTTTAGCTGCTAAGTGTGGTAATTTGCTACATAACAATAGAAAAGGAACATGACATTATGTTTCATTTCCATTGTGGACATTTGCACTGATGATGAGTGAAATTGCTAGAGCCTTAGCTCGGATCAAGGCAGGAACACCTAACTGTACAAGTAATCATTGGGTTCTTCACCACCACGTACTTGTGGGGGAAAAGTTTGGTTTCACTTCAGAATGTTTAGGATAAAACAGTAAAAAGTTTTCATGTTATTAAATCTTGACCCATGTATACATGTCTTTTTAGTACCTGTGTGAGAAAATGAGGTGTCGGCATAAAGGATTTCCGTTGCAAACTGACCAGCCATGGTTGTCTAAAGGAAAAGCACTTGTGAGATTGCTCAGTTGGCAACCTGAACTAACCACTTTTTTTCATGGAACATCATGGTTGCTTGAAGGAATATTTAATGAACAAAAAATAGCTGTTCAGACTTGGGCATTTGGCAGACATTTTCTCTAAAATATTACTTCAAAGTAACTGGCAGTATTAGTTGCCAATAACAAAATTTGAATGTTCAAGTGAAAATTTCAACTTTGGAAAACTTATATATGCCACTGTAAACTTGAAATGTTTCAGTACTTAAAGACCTTTCTGATGAGATTTATATTGATATTAACAAATGTGATTTTTAAAAGATTGTCTAGTAAAATTTATCAGCATTTAGAGGATCTGCATAACTTTAGTGTACCAATAATTTCCAAATGACAATGCCTGAGATTACAAAATCATGCACTCAAAGGGCAAAACAGACCAATGGATTTTCGCATAGTTTATTGGTATGGCTTCAGATCCACAACTAACCTTTAGGACACCACGGCTTGTTGAATTTTAATGGAGTAATAAAGATTATTCACAACTATCTTGGAAGGGCTGTTAAAATACTCCTTCTCCAACTGCATATCTGTGTGAGGCTGGATTTTCTTCATATATTTCAACCAGAACAACACATAGCAACAGACTGAATATAGAAGAAATATGAGAATTCAGCTGTCCTTTTAAGCAAGATATCAAAATATAAAATATATTTGTAAAAATATATTTGTAAAAATATAAAGCAATGCCACTCTTCTCATTAGTTTTTTTAGAAAATATACTTATTTTCATAAAATTGTTATTCATATTAATATGTAATGGTTTTATTATAGTTATTTCTTAATCAAAATAAATATGTAGTTTCTTTCTTTTAGTTTCTACAATGGTAAGTGTCAATACACATAATCCACAGAAACAAAACTGTTTTTCAGTGCTTTCTAATAGTGTAATGGAGTATTAAGACCAAAAAGTTTGAGAATGGCTGAACTAATCTGACCTCATTACACAGTGGGTGGGAAGGGTTGCGAGGGATGCATTAAAGTTGATCAAGTAGCCAATTGTGGACTGAACTATGTCCCCCGCACCCTAATCCCCATCAAATACATTCAAGTCCTAACTTCCAGTACCTGTAAATGTGAGCTTATTTGGAACTAGGGTCATTACAGAGGTAATCAAATTAAAATGAGATTATCAGGGTGGCCATAATCCAATATGACTGCTGTGCTTATATGACGGGGAAATTTGGACACAGAGACAGACACACTAAGAGAGAAGACAACATGAAGACTCAAGAAGAAGGGTGGCCACCTGGCTGGAGTGCTGCATTACAAGCCAAGGAACACCAAGCATTGTTGTCACACACCAGAAGCTAGAAGGGGCAAGGAAAAATTCTCCAGAGTCTCAGAGGGAGCACAGCCCTACTGACTCCTTAGTTTTGGACATCTGGCCTTCATATTATTTGAGACGATAAATTTTGGTGCTGTACTGCATTCCAGCAGCCCCAGGACACTAAGACACCCATGTATATGCTCCCTGTGCTAGGCCAAGCAATTCCCATGAGTTTTCATTTAGTCCTTCCAGGATCAATGGGAGTAGGTGGCATTCTATCCATTTTACATATTAGGAAACGAAAATTAAACCAGTATTTCAAAATTCAGCTTGTTCTATTTCCCTGTGCTACCTCTTAAGAATGGAGGGTTTTGTTATTCTTCCCCAAATTCACTCCTGTGATATCTCAATGAATTTACTGAGGGTTGTCATAGGCCTAAAATCGATTTGGGCTAAAAACACTCAATTTTCTGATGCAGAGTTTATCCTTTAATTGTGGTATTCTTACAAATGAGGTAATTATTATTTAATTATATTGGCCCAGTATCTAGCCATAAAGTTAGTAATTATTATTTTTACTGCTGAACATTAAGTCAGAGTTACCATCCATTAATTTTATCAATGAATACAATAATGCAATTCAACAAATATCTACAGTCTCTACTACACAGTAGTAGGTATTGGAGGAGATACAAAAGTAAGGGGGAGCATTCCCTCCCAAAGATGACCAAATACAAAGAGAAGGGAGGTAATTTCCCAGAAGGAAATATAGACAAGGAGACCTGGGGAGTCAATGGACTTGGGATCTGACTGGGGAGAACAGGAAAACTGAATGGAAGAGATGATTGAAGTTGGGCTCAAAGTGGCATTTGAAAGTTGCCCAGGAAATTGGCAGAAGCATGAAGACTGGTTCTCCCCCATGCTGCTTTGCACCATGAAATCGCAGAGGAAGTGTTTGTTCAGCTGCAGGAAGCTCTGGCCTTGCCAGGTATTTAGGATTGGCCAGCTGTCAGAGTTCTTTTACAGTTTTCCCCTATATATTTGTTGCTCAGGAATAGGGCACACTCTAGCTAAGATGTGTTTACTGAGAGGTAGCTCAGTCTTCTCTTTTTAAGGCTATTTTTTTTAATATCATTTTGGGAATGCCATGTTTCCTCTTCATCACCTTCACTCCCAAGTCTTAGGAACCTAGATTTTTTATTTTTTCTTTCTTTTCCACTAAGAAAATCTACCTTCCAGAAAGATTCTGAACACCTTAAAGAATTATGAGTTAATGATTCTCCATATGCAATGAGAAATTGGAGTTTTTAACAGGGACAAAATCTTATTTAACTTAAGTCACGGTGTGGATCTCTGATGATAAAATATCAGTAATCTGGAAGAAGATGAGAGAGATCACTTTTTATGAAAAAGGGCCTTCCCATTGCCCAGGAAATCACATGGTCTACCCACAGTGGACATGTGTTGGACAAAAGCATATTCTCCCAAGAATGGCAGCACCCATCATCGCCTTAGACTCTACCTAACACAATTCCTAGGAAACTCCACCTTTGCAACTTTTATTCTTCATAGTTTAGCCTAAAATAGGTAATTTCTCAAATTTGGGTCCTTGGCAAAAAATGATAGAAAGTTTAGCAGAACCTCAGAGGGTACATTGTCTTGCTTGTCATGAATCACAGCTCTCTAGCTAGTTATCCAAATGTTGGACTTGTGTAAGGCTGAGGAAGTGGGAGCAGTGGCCTGGAATGGAGCATGCCAACATTTTATGCTTGTTGGTTTATGATATTTTGTTTCTATTTCAAAACATTTGAATTGATATTAATTGATTAAGAATCCAGAAGTTAAACTTCTTTCTACCAGGCTAACCATTTTCACATAACTTGTTGCAGAGACTACTCTTAATTCAGCTCACACAAATCACCCATACCTCATTCTGTTAGTGGGCATGAGTCCAGTTTCCAGGGAAGTAAATATTCCAGAGAACTCCACCAACCTGTCTAAATAGGGTCAATGATGGAGACTTCTTTTTTTTCCAGGCCACACTCATTTGAGTATTTCATGATTATTTCACATAGCAGAAATCATGGAAATAAGTCGATGTAGCAGGAAATAACAAGCAATTGATTAAAATTGGAGAAGCCAGTTGATGAAATACATTTTCCCTGGTGATTTGTGTTAAGTGCACAAAATCAAGCCATACTTTTGTGTTGTAACTGAGCTACTCTCACAGCAGACAAAATATTTCCTACCTAACAATTAACTTGCAGAACATTAGTCAATCTCAGTTATCTGAAGGGCAGATTATCCAGTTGGTGGATTATCCAGGTTTCTCATTTCACCTCATTATATCACTTTAAATAATGAGAACTAATCTCTTATGTTTGTAATGAAAGGTATTTTTATAACGCACTAACTTTATATCTAATAATTCCTCCCCAAACTTCCTCATGGGGTGGTTATGTTGATATCTGAGGCTGAAAGAAATTAGATAAATTGTCTAAATTTACACAGTTGGGAGGTTGTCCCCTGAGAACTGACCAGAGCCTTCTCATCTTTGAGGTTAATATTGGGCTCTTTCTTTTGGTTACTTCCTTTCCACTCAGGAAAACAAAACTGAAACTTCTCAGTCTGGACACTTGTGATGTTTTCTTTGGAACATATTGATAATCAGTATTTGTTAAAGTCTGCCTTCTTAGATTATCTATCTTTCAGTCCTTTATTCCAGTTTTGCTGGAGATGTCATCAGGAATTGGTTCTATATTTAGATATCATGTTTTAATCTTTGATTGAGGGAAACATTTCTGACAGGTGTGAAGAGGAAACAATGGTTCTCTACCTGCTAAGGACCACTTAGTTGATCAGTTTGGGGATGAGTCAAAATGTTAGTCATTTGCATGAGTGATTTCTTCATCGATAAGCAGGTCACCATAACATTGATTAAACTTGATGGCTAAGATGCTTTAACTAGCCTAAAAACCATGTTTTCACCAACCAAAGAATGACACTAAGTATGGGAATCATAGGGCCTGGGCCCTCTCCAGTTCATGGAATGCCTCTTATTATTGAAGTCAATGTTCAAACTGCTAATGAAGAAATAAACAGAAACTTAAAACTTGTCAAACTACTCTATTTTCTCTACAACCTGTATATAAGAACAATGATGCTTTTACCATTTGTAATCTAGTTAAAAATCTAAATTTGGTAGTTATCTCCAGCTTCAGTGTGTGATTGCTTTTTCTCTCAGTTTGTGAATATTAGTTAAAATTATTGCATTATCAGTGGTTAACTACCAGTGATAGAGTGTTTCGGGTTCAACTTGTTATATATAAGTTGAAAGATTGTATTCCTTAACATATAGGGAGACTAGTTAGATAAACCATAATTTGAGCATGCCTTGTCACACCAAATAAGTCAAAATTTCTATGTATTTTCAAGTATGATCTAATAATCTGGTAAATTCTTCCTCCAACAAGAAATCTGACTTTAGTTAGTATAAAAGAAAATGAAATGATAAGGGTATATTAAGAGAGCTTGCTTAGAAAGAGCAGTGTTTCTTCTCAGATTGATACTGTAGTTCTGCCTAAATTTTATTTTCTGAGACACGAATGTCATTGCAGATTTCAGCCCAGGCATCATCTCTTTCTAGTGGCCCAAAATAAATACATATTATCTTACCCTAACAAAGGCCTTTATTTGATGAAAGAAGGTAACATCAGAAAAAGAATTGGAAGGACTTTCTTTATATATTCTAGATAAATATTAAATGGAGAAGGATGCTTAATTTGTATCAGTTATGCTAAGGGCATTCTTGGTGACCTTCATACAGAGCATCGTTAGAAGTAGAAGTTGAATTAGAACAGATAATTCCATTGTCTATGAAACTGAAGGTTTTTGAAACCCTTGGGAACAGCATGAGAAAATACTGGAATATGGCAAAGGGCTGTGGCTAGAAATGGGAGAAGAAAAAGTTTAGTCAAAGAATTGGGTCTTATATCAGAGGAGTGACTAAGGAGAAGAGTAAGCATTAATTACAGGAAGAAAAACAGATGTAGTAATAATATGCAGGGCTATAATGTATTGATTAGACAAAGTGTTAGTCAAACATTTTTAAGATGGAACTGCATGGTCAGAGAGCTGAGCTGTAGCATTCAAAACAAAGAGGAGACTTCTTCGTGGTCGTGGCCCCCAGCACATCATGGCCAGTTCAGCAGTGAAATGATAAGGATCTTGATGTACAAAGAAGGATCAAGGGGTAACTGCAAGGAATATAGTGGGAAAACTTGGAGACATAGGTAGGGGTACATAGGTAGTGCTTAAAAGAAAAGGTGAAACTCTTGAAAAACATCAAGAGATTTGTGTTTAAAATTAAACTTAAGACTATAAGGAAGCCAGCAGTGCTCAAACATAAATCCATGGAATGATGAGAAGGTGAATCTATTTGCATGTTCTAATACTAATGAGCAAACAAAAAATCCTTTTCAGATATAGTTCTTCCTTTTGGGGACACTTGGGGGAAACAGCCAGATATTGCATCCACAGGCCTAGAATGTAAGTTTATTTCTAAATGGTAGTCTGTCTACTCATCTCCTGGTAAGATCAAGCCCATCTTTAAAGTCTAACACCAACTGGTGTTCACTCTCTACTTTATGGCTGAGGACTTTGTTTTCTCTGGCTATGGAACAATGGGCATAGGGAAGGGTTGGAGAGAGATGCTGAGGGCTTACCAGCTCTGGCTCTTCTTTAGAAATGCACAGTGCCCTGTATCCCCTCCATAAATAACTACTGGATGAATGAATCAACATAGAACTGAAGAGATGCACATATATATATGTCAAACTCCCTATCTGTATGCAGGGCCTTCCATACCATGAGCTCTCAGGAAATATTTCAATTAAATACAAAGTAGATATTAGCGCTGCTCAGATTTCATGTTGGTCCTTCTCTCCTAGACACACAGAAGAGTTGCATTTCTCTGCAAAGTAAAGCTTGGCTGCATAACTCATTTAGGTTAGCGGAATGTGGACGTGTCACTTTGGAGTGGATGCATTGAAGAGTGGTGGTGGGTCTCTGTGCTCCTTTTTTTTCCCCTGTGATTGTGGAAGCTTCAGCTGATATTGAGGTGGCATAAGATTAAAGCTTCCAGAATGCTAAGCCAACACGTGGAGGACAGTTCTGCAGAATATCTCTGACCTACAACCAAACCAAGAAATGCTGAAAAATAAGGTTAATTGTCTTAAATCACCAAGGTTTTTAAGGTTTATGTCACAACAGCATAACTGAACCTATTCTGACTACAACAAAATATTTGTTTTTTGTTACCCTTTGGTCAAGTTATGTTTAGGTTTCTACTGAACTCACTCAAACATGCCAGGAACTGGAGTTAAAGTGGATTGAAAGACCTCCTAGAAGGAAGGAAAATCTCCAAAGAATGGCTGCCCAACCTCCTGTGGAAATGTAGGTTAAGGTTCAATATTTCCATGGTCTCATTCAGTAAAGAAGTCCATACAGCTAGCTACTCCTAGCCTCTACCATGAGTCAGTCCTATACCCAGGACCTCTCGTCAAGTGCAGACCACCCTAACACTTCACAGTGAAGGAGCACTAATTACATACACATCTCTGTGACTCAAGGACCATTTATTTAACGACATGAGCGTATGCATTCATCATTCACTGAACACGCTCTGACATGCACGTGCATTACTACTTCTAACCTGAATCACCTTGGCCACTGCTGGACACCAAACATTGCGGCAAGGTGAGGGTTTGAACACACAGCCTCAACTTTGAATATGGAATGGCAGTCTCAAAGGGCATTTTCATTTGGGGAAAGAATGGGGGCTGCAGTCTCAGAAATAAAGCCTGAGAAGCCAGCTCCCTGTCAATCTTCCATAAATGGGGACATGCAGTATTCTGCACATAAGCAGTCTGGCTAACTGCCAACTGTTTTCTAAAGAAAAGAAACTTATTGCTGCCTTTACTCAGGGAGGCATTCAGATAAAGCGGGAAGCTGGGGGAGATAAGAATGGGAGCTCTCTGTGTCCCCAGCGCGCCTGCCCCATAGACTTCCTTTCCTCTGCAACTCCGACTTTAAGCATCAAAATGGCTCAGTTTAGCTTCTTTGTGCTCTTCTGTGTGGACCAGGGCTGTGGTGTTGCAGGAGCAAGGATTACCAGATGAACATCTAGGGTTGTCTCTATTTCTGCTCTCTCTGGTATAGAGGCCATGTACAGAACACCCTTCCCACGCCACTTTATCATCTGTGAAACAGATGGAAATACTCTTGTAGCTTCCGAGGAGCCACTGAGTGATGAATTCCCAAGTCTTTAATGAGCTGGAAAGAGCAAGGACTTATGTTCTTAATAGTCTGATATCTCCAAGCTGGGTGGAGGTCTCTTCAGAGGAGAGGTGGCTACTTTCCTCTTTTACCCTCCATAGGCCTCGATGGCCATCAGCTGACCTAGTGGCTTTGGTAGGCACTGTGATACTACAAACAAGTCCTCCTACCGGCCACAGACCAGTGCAGTAGTGCAGTCTGCGAGTCTGGCTTCTGGCAAGCTCCAGGTCAGTCCCAGCCCCTCTGCTCATGGCCTCCTTGCCCTCATGGCTTTATGGATAACCACATTTTGCCAGGTGCTCTCTGGGGATCTTTGCATCTTTTACTTAGAAGAGCAGATTTGCTGAGACAACAGTGATTCTATAACCTGAGCAGAGAAATGGCTGGAAGCAGGTGCTTGCTTCCTCTCAGAATAGTCTCAGTGCTTGAAGAGCATCATTGCCCCAGGTAGACGGTTGGCCAACCTGCCCCTCCATTGTGTACTTTCTTCCTTCAGCTTCAGACCCAGCCTGGAGACCCTTCGGAGCCGAGGCCAGTGGAAGATGGCAGCTCTGAGATGAGCCCTCCGTGCAGAGCACCCTATACTTCCTTTTGTTTCACGTGCCATTAACTTGCTATAAAGCCAACACTCCTGAAAGGGGTTTTGTGGGGGGTTTTTTATTCCTCTCATTTCTGTTGAAACGTGACACTCAAATTTGAGAAGGGAACAGAGATCAACAAACCCTGTCAGCCCTTGTCAACCCAGGTGTGACAGTACCATCTTCCTAAATTGCCACTAATCTGCCAGAGATCTCTCTATCTGCAGCCTCCATCTCGCTGTTTGCTCACATTCGGTTAACACTTTAAATTTCCCTTTCTGAGGTGTCACTGTTTGCCATTTAGTAAGAAAGAAGAACTGTGAGAGCAGCTTCAAGCACACGGATTTGGGAAGCTGGAAAAAGCTGATTAGCTATTCAGGGAGAATAATCTTATTGAGAGTAGTAAGAGCTGTATAAAGAATGCTTTTCCCTTCCCAGTAACAATCTTCTAATTATGTTGTCAAGCTTGCTGTTGAGTTCTCCCCCTGTGCCATTAAGAAACCGTTTTCTATGTTAAGAAAGAGATTTCCAGATTGTGATGCTGTTTGCTGATTTTTTTTATTGTTTAAAGAATCTGTATGTATTAAACCAAACATTAAAAAATGATTCATGTGCAGCATAATTACTTAAGATGAGGCACAGTGACACGGGTGGGAGTGAGGGATGGAGGTGGTGCATGGGGGGATGCTCGTGGGGCCAGGATGGGGGGTTGGGGTGGGGCAAGGGTGAGAATTACACACTGGTGCATGACACTGTCACCTCGGCAACAAAATGCAGTTCCTAATCGATAACAGCTAGAAGAGTCAGGAGTGGGGTGATAGGGAGGCATGGTTGCAGGTTTCTGAGCGAAACAAACATTTCCATTTGATAGATGTTCTTCATTGAATAGGAGAAACAAGAAGTTTGAATTGTGCACAAACATGCCCTTCCAATTCCCCCTTCTTTCTGCTTGGAAGAGAAGAATCCAAGCGGCAAGAAGATTGTGCCCGCACTGAGAAGCACTCTCAGAGGTGGCGTGCAGATCACCAAGGTCACACTCTGATCTCAGATTCCCTTCAAGCTGCAGAGAGTCAGGGGACCAGGTGGAGCACAGTGCACACTCTCACTGGCATAATCTTTTGCTTGTGGGCAGACGTATCTTCTCACTGTCTGCTACCTGCTAATTTAAATAATGAACATCAAGTTTTTCTTAACCTCTGCATGAACCAGGTCACAAGTAGTGAGTATCAAAAGATTTCCTTATAACAAATGCCATCAAAATGAACAAACACTGTAACCAAAACTGTGTGTGCCACCCTGCAAATGACGGTGCTTCTGGGGAGTCGACTCTCCTGTAGGACCATCCCTACTCATCGTGATAACTCAGGCTCTATTTCTTTTGCTACAGTGGGATTTTAGACCAATTCTGACAAATCCTACAGTTGGACAATTTAGAATGACCATGTTTGGGGTCTTTAACATACCACCTCCTGGTATATTTATAAGAGTGGGTTATTATTGAAAGGACTTCTCTCATAGTTGGTGACTTACATGATCAGATGACTCCATCGATCATCAAGTTCTGAGCAATTGTTAGCATCAGAGTCAGCAGTTAAGATTGAAACTTCTTGAGAAAGCATCAGTGTGGGCAGAACTTATCTTGAACGCCAAATCAGCCCATCCTGCCTGTGCCACCTTGAACAAATGTTTTACCTCTCTGAACCTGAGCTTCTAGAACTATGTATAAGAATAAAAATTTATTTCAGAGTCGTTGTAAGTGCCTGGCATTATCAGGTGCTCAATAAATTGTGCTTTTTCTTTAATTAGCTAGCTCACAGTGAGAGAACTACCTGGAGGTTGATTTTGATTTTATTTCTTCCTCTCCTTTATTGTTTTATTTATTTTTTTGAATGAGCAATACATGCATAAAATTCAAGATACAAAAGAGTACCTTTTGAAAAGTAAGTTCTCTGGTTTGACAATATGTGAAGCCCAGCCACTTTCTCTTTTACATTCTGGGGTGGGACCCAGAAATGGAACTCACTCCATATTGAACCATAAACCCAGGGAAGAGGAGGAGCCCCCAATAATATTCCTTTGTTCGACTATATGTATTACCACAAATTATATAATCATCCTGCTGTTGATTATTTTTGATATTTTACATTGTGTCCAATGCTGCAGTGGATATCTTTGGGTACATATATTTTGCATTTGAGTCAGCATATATAAAAAATAAATTTCTTGAAGTAAAATTTCTGGGTCAGAAAGCATAAGCATTTTTATAAGAAATTGTCAAATTGCTCCTCATAGATTCTGCACCAATTTGTACTTCTGAGACCCTGTCAGAGAGGGCCATCTCCCCTTATCTGACATCCTTACCAACCCCAGGATATTATCTGACATTTTCATCTTTGTTAATATGAAAGATAAGAAATGATATCTCTCTACAGTTTTAATTTGTATGTGTGTGTGTTTTTACTAAAAGTTGGGAGTTTTACTTGTAAGAGGCATTTGTATTTCATTTTCTATGAACTGCCTGCTTATATCCCTTGGTCATTTATTCTATTAGATTGCTGGTCCTTTGCTTATTGATTTGTAGAAGTTCTTTACCTACTTGACAAATTATCACTTTATGAGTTCAAATATTTTGAGCTAGTTAGTCATTTGTCTTTTTTCTTTGTTCCTATGTAATGCAATTTTTCCCCAAATTTTATATAAGGTGGGCCAAAGATTTCTTAGGCATGACACCAAAAGCATGATCCATAAAAGAAAAAAATGATAAATTGAACATAATCAAAATTAAGAACTTCTGCTTTTCAAAGGACACTATTAAGACAATGAAAAGATGAGACACAGACTCAGAGAAAATATTTGAAAATTATATATTTGATAAAGAACTTGCATCCAGAATATAGAAAAAACTTTTAAAACTCAATAATAAAAAAACTCCAATTTTTGAAATGGGCAAAAAATTCGAAAAGGTTTTTCAACCGAAGAAGAGATATAAATGGTCAGTGAGCACCTGAAAAAAATACACATCATTAGTCATAAGAAAATACAAATCAAAACCACAACAAGACACCATCTTACACCAAGATGGCTGTCATCAAACAGACCGACAATAACAACTGTTGGTGAGGATGTAGAGAAATTGGAACCTTCACAAGTTGCTGATGGGAATGTAAAATGGTGTGGCCACTTTGAAAAACACCCTAGTCATTCCTTTAAAAAGTTAAACAACTTACAATATGAGTCAGCTATTTCTTTTGGGTATCTACTAGAAGAAATGAAAACATATTTCCATGGTGACTTATGCACAATATTCATACAGCTTTACCTTAGAGTCCCAAATAGAAAAGAATCCAAAAGTCTATCAACAGATGAATGGATAAACAAATTTTGGCATACTTATGCAATAGGACATTTTTAAAGAAATACTAAGGAACAAACTAATGATAAACACAACAATGTAAATACATCTCAAAATAATTCTACTGAGTGAAACCAGATAAATAGAGTATACACTGTATGTTTCATTTACACAACATTCTACAAACTCAAACTAGTTTAGTGACAGAAAGCAGGTCAGAGATTGCTGGGGAAGGGTGAGGAGGGAAATGGGAGAGGTTGTAGGGGCAGATGACAAAGGGCATGAAGAGGCTTTGAGTGTGATTGTGATGAATGTGTATTGCCTTGATTGTGGTGTAATTTTATAGGTACACACCTGTGTTAAAACTCAGATTGTATACTTTATGTACGTGAGTTTATTGCATATTAAGTATATTTCCACAGACTGAAGGGGGAAAATCGTATGTAGGAGAAAATTTTTTTTATGGATTCTGGGTATCATGACATTTTTTTCTCACTCTGCTTATGAAAAATTTTTTTTTCATATTTTTTTCTATTACTTTTTGTAAGGACCGGCAAAAACTCCTTAGGTACGACATATCAGATAGTTTCATTTTTTACATGGGTATAATTCCATCTGAAATTTAGGTCTGTAGTGTGAAGTAGAGGTCCAATTTTTTCCCCCCAACAAGGCCAACATCATTCATTATAATACTGATTTTCCTACACTTACTTGAAATGTTGTTTTTATCATATAATAAATCCCAACTATATTTGATTCTGTATCTGAACTTTATTCTCTGCGTCTTTTGTCTGTCTATTTTTGTATCAATACCATACTGTTTTGGTTACTGTAGCTTTCAAATTGTTTTAATGTTTAACATGGGAAGTCTAATAATTTCTTCATTTATAATTTTCTAAAACTTTCTGACTATTCTTGTCAATTTACTTTTTCATATAAAATTTGGAATCAATATATTTAGTTCATAAAATCCTATATGTGCTTTTTTGAAAGGTGGAATTGCATTAAGTGCATTATAGATCATCTTATTCAGGCTTGACAGCTTTATGCTCCTGAGTCTTCCTATCATAGAGTCTACTTATCCTAGAATCCTTTCCATTTATTTGTCTTATCTTATGCCCATACAGGTCATATATACAGTTTTCTTTTTCAATTTAATAAATATTTAAAGAGCCAAGTTGACTTGTGGAAATTTAAAGATAAGATGGAGTAGTAGCAAAATGATCATGTGTCAGTCTTGGCTTTGATACCCAGCCCTATTGGTGACTAACCAGGTTTCTGACTCTGTTATTCAACCTCTCTGATTCTCAGCTGCTCTGTGATCCCAGACTTCACATAATTCTCTCCAGACAAACTGGGGAGGAGGCCTGGGCTGCAGGGATGATGATTAGCAGGTACTCACAGACCTATGCTGGTGTCGAGGGAGACTGGCTGCTATCCCCACACCTGGGTACCAGGACACTGAGGCATTCCAGGAAGCAAGCAGGCCTCCTCCAAGCAGGGCCACATGTCCCACTCCTTCCCCAAACTCATGTTGTTTTTTGATTCTTGACTTCCTGGGCTGTTGTCCAGGCCAAGTCTCTGTTTAAAACCTTGCAACAAGGGCTGTTAGAGGTGATTAAACTAACACTAGGCTGAAAGGACAGACCTCAGGGCCTTTTGCTAGGCCTGGAATGCCCCGTTTATTTATAGGTCAGGTATCCTGCACAGCTCATTTAATATCCCAGCAATTCTGTAGGGCAGGCACTGTTGTTATCTCCAGTGTACACCTTAGGAAGCTGTGTGGAAAGGTGACATAACTGAAAGGCCACACAGTTAGGGAGAGGTTGAGTCAGAATTTGAGCCCAAGTGTTTTTAGCAGGGTTCACACCCTCAGAACACTGTTGATCCATTATCGCCCATTTAAAAGAGTGCAAGGCTCCAAGCCTCAGAGAGCAGGGAAGCATGAGAATTCTTAACTTGGAGGTGGGCTTTCTGGGAAAACATGTCAGAAAGGCAGGTTGACCCTTATAACATAGAGTAATTCAATATGGTGGCATTTCAGGGGCCCAAGGTACTTTTGTGTTTCCAAATCTTTCTCCCGCTTTCAGATCTATTTTTTCCAGTGCTCCTGGAAGGACTGGTGATCATGGTCAGCAATATAATCTAAGGAAGTAACTCAGCTATTTGTCAAAAAATGGGGGTTTGATGGAGAGGACAGGGAATCCAGTGAATGCACTGAGTACCAACTGCAAGAAAAGTGGAGCGAGCACACAGGAGAGCCTGGGAGACCAAGTCTACTCTTCTCCATGCTGTGCAGAGCCAGCCAGGGCAGGCTGGGGGGCTCTGTAGCTAGAAAGACCAAAGAGGCACAGCTCAGCTTTGTCAGAGCTTAGCAGTTCCCAGAAGTGGTCCTTCTGAATGTGGAAAGCTAAAAAAAAAAGAAGGGAAGATAAAGGGCTGGATAGGAAACAAAACCAGATATTTCTATTTCTTAGAATTGCTGACGCTTCTCAAGAAATCACACCATGGCTCTGTCCTAATTTATAAGGCATGACACATCGTTTCTATTTAGCAGCTACTGCACTGTCACCTCCACACACTCTGATAACCCCAGTTACAGAAAGTCCCATGGAGAAGGGGCGGAGGCGAGAAGGAAAAGGTCAGGGTGTATGTACCCTGCAATCATCACTTAGAATGGAAATTATCCTCCCAGACCGCACAAACTTAGCATCACAGTCTAAAAGCATGGTTATTTCTGTGGCTGGCACAATTTCTGTCACATTTTTTATCATATTTGCTTTTATAGCTATAGGCTGCCTGATGAAGTGGAACTTAATAAATGGTCCAACCACCATCATCATTCTCTCTCTCTCTCTCTCTCTCTCTCTCTCTCCCCCCCCCCTTCCTCCCCCCACCATACCTCAGAAACACAGTTATTCCATAATGTTGCTATCTCTTATATGGAGAAATTAAGGGCATGGGAACTAAGTGTGTATTTATCTCATGTGATTGGGCTGGTCATGAATTCTGGGTTCTTCTTCATTGTACAAAACCACAGGATGATAGAATTTTAAGACTGAGAGAGACCTCAAGAAATCATTAGTTTCACCACTTATCTCATAGAGCAGGGAGATTCAGCAAAGAGTCCAAGGCCCACTGCACTGTTATTACAGTCAGCCCTCTGTAGCCTGTGTTCCACATCCAGGGATGCAATTAACTGCAAATTGAAAATATTCAGGAAAAAAAAATGTTACATTGTTGCTGACATATATTATGTAGTTGGGCCTATGATGGTTCCCTCAGTACTGAGCATGTACAGACTTTTTTCCTTGTCATTTTCCCCTAAACAATACAGTATAACAACCATTTACATAGCATTTACATTAGGTATTATAAGTAATCTAGTGTACAGGAGGATGTGTGTTGGTTATATGCAAATAGTACCCCATTTTATATGAGGAACTTGATCATCCTCAAATTTTGGTATCTTCAGGAGGTCCTGGAACCAATCCCCATATGTACTGAGAGATGACTATATTCTAATTTTTTAATTACGTTTGGAAGGTTGTTGCTATGTTCTTCTAGCCAATCAACCAGATACAATGCTCTACTTCTCCGAGCCTTATTCTTTTGCAGAAAAGCTTGATCATGTCTTTTCTGCATCCTCCTCAGGGTTGTGGGAGGTTCTAGCCAGCTGGAGTGGGTAGAAACACTTTATAAACTGGAAAGGTTCAAATAAAGCCAAGCAAGTTCACCGTTTTCTGTCTGAAAAACGTGCTGAATAATTGCCTGAATCTTAGGGCTGAGATTAGATTCTTGCTGTACATTGTGTGTTGGGGGCATTGCAAAGGAGGAATAATAAAATTAAAGGACATCTGACACTGTCCAATCATTTCCACAAATGAACATATGCAGAGTGAGATGTTTTTATGAACTAGTGGGACAGACAGATATTCAATTTGGCCCCCGCCAGTTTCCAGTTGGGCCATGCCGGGCAAGTCTCATGGAAGCTACAGCTGCCTCCTGGGCTATTCTGTGGGTTTAATGAGGGCAAGGCTGAACACCTTGTGCTGCACCTGCCTCATGGTGGTTGTCCAGTCTGGCGCTCCTTCTGCTCTATTCCTCTGTGGCTCTAGAACAGAATCCCTGGAAAAGGCTCCTGTGGCCCTGGGGAAATTCAGAGCTGGGAGAGAGATAGGTGTGGCCTGAGTTCACCTCTCAAGGGACTTGTCCTCCATGATGAAGGCTGTTTCTGTCAGGTCTGTCTGGGCACCCCTACATGGGGTACCTGGGCACCCCTACATGGGACCCATTGGGATACCTGGAAGAGGCTCATTCCCACCTGTGAATCAGTGAACTCAGCTGTAAAGGATGGTACAACCGTTGGACTGGAGGGAAGAGGAGAAGGGAGCCCCAGTGAGGCTGAGATACGTTTAGAGATGGTGCCGGGCGGCCAGAGTGTAGAGTGAGCATGTGCTAGTTGTAAGGCAGGTGTGGCCCCAGCCAGGTCCGAAGGAAAAAAGAGGGAAATATAATGGTAGGAATCTAAAATCTAATGGAGAAACTGTTCCTGCAGAGATAATGAACAAGTGTGGAATTGAGATTCTTGGAGGTGGGGGGTTTCTATGGACTGTGGAGAGAAGAAGGATGGTTCAAAACCATTCCTTGTTGAAGAGAAAGTATAAAAAGCTGTTGGAAACAGAGGCTGGCAAAGAAAAGATGAGGTGAAATAAAGGCATTCTCACCATTGACCACTGATAACCATTTTCAGAAGTGGTTAGTGAGGCTGCTGGGGCAATGGGTGACTTATTTATAAAAGTAAGCAATTTGCCTAAGTTTCTCCCCAACAGACTAAGATATGAACTTGGACTCCCTTTTACCCAAGGAGCGCTAAGGGAGAAAAGCAAAAGACACCCTCCTGTAAGTCTATGCCTTTGTGACACTGCCACCTCAAATAGACAGCTGTTCAGTATTTTCTCTAATAGTGAAACATTGCCACTGCTCTTCGTTTCTCCTTGTGGCTCTAAAACTAGCTTTGGCACATCAAATCAAAGTGAGTCAGGCCGGGATCCCTCATGAAGGAGCCCAGGAGAGTCCCTGCTCCCTCTGTCTGGTACCACTTCACTTCCCAGTGTTTCAAAGGGGAGACTGTGATTCATCCACCTGCATCCCTCTCTGAAAGAGCCACAAAGAATAGAAGGAAAAAAGAAGAGCTGAATAAACACTTGCACCATCCAGCCCTAGACTAGGTCAGTAGGAGGCTGGAACCAGCCCAGCTATGGGGAGGTAGTATCAGTCTCTGCAAGTGTGCCTTTTCACAATATTCACTTGGTGTCATTAGAGAGGTTTTCCAGAATCCCCCTGAGATGAGCTGGGTCAGAACCTCCCAGAACAGGTGCCTGGAATAGCTATTATGGGTCAGGACACAGAATTAGTAAGACTCTGATCTGCCTCAAGGAGCAACTAGTCTTAACAAAAGTGGCTGCTATGAGGCCCTGAGGTGCTCATGGAGCACAAGAACTGACTGATGCTGCTGGGTGGCCTCTGTCTGTGACCCCCAGGGCCTATCTGAGATTAGGACCCAACAGGAGGAAGGAAGCATGGTGTTGTGGGCAGGACATGCACATCCTTGCTGGGAGTGAGCCCTCCTCTGTGGAATAAGCCTCATCAATTTGGTTGCTGCACTAAAGTAATAATGGAGAAAGCACCACCATGCAGCCCCTGAATCTCCTGATGGACCCTGCATGGCTATGTGAAAGTACATGGGGGAGTCTAGCTCGACTGTCAGGTGGAATCCACTGCAGGAAATGGCAGATAATTTGACTGGAGTGACTGCTGAAGACCACAGCAGTTACATCCTGGCTGTTTGAACTGCCATTGACTCTTTTGTGCACAGATATGGTAGCCTCTATTATCACCATCCCTTAAATGCCTTAATATTCACCCATAAATGGAACGGGAAAATGGGTAATAATACAGGAGAGAATCATAGTATTCCCATCCCGTGTGTTAGAAAATTCATTCAAGTGCCTTTTGATGGAGCAGTTTCTGGAGAGCCCTGGTGGTTTGTGAGGGTGAAATGTCACAGAGGAAGCAGGCCTGCAGCACCCCTGATGCCCAAAGGAGCAAACATCTGTGCTCTGCTGAGCCCCAGTGCCTGCTCCAGTGGCCCCTTTAGTCAACCCCACCCCAGTTGCCTGTCTTAAAATTTCAGCTCTTCCCCAAGCCCCCCACAGTCCCTTGGCCCTCAACCCCCTCAGCTTTAGTTTTCTGTATAGCACCTTTCAGCATTCAGTAAGCTATGCAGGGTACTTCTTTATGGGCAAGAATGCGCTTCCCTGTGCTAGGACACAGGCCCCGTGAAGACAGGGAGTTTTGTTGCTGTCCCTGGAGTTAAAGAGAATCACTGGTATGGCTGGGTCTTAAGATTGCTTAAGATTGTTGAATGGAAGCAGAGAAAGGAGAGAGGTAGAGAAGGAGGGATGGGGAGGAAAAGAAAGGCTTGGGGAACACACCCAGTTCTACCTCACAAAGGTGGTTGGTGGGGAGCAGCTGTTGATCAGCAGTCTTCCTGTCAATCCAGTTCAGGATTTACATTCATCGACTATATCATGGGACTCCAGTGTGCAATTACAGTCAGAAGTGCTTTTTTCACTAAGGTACATAATGATTCATGCTGAGAATGTAATTAAAATATTGTGGTAGTTTAAAAATAATACTCTATTAGGATAATACACCAAAATGGCTAATTCAGAATGAGTGCTTCCTGCTTTGATTGCATTACGGTTAGTATGGTATATCAAATACTTCCAGCTAAACATGATGGTCTATATAAATACATCACTGTGATGTGCATTGGATTCTGGATGGATGACATTTGAAAGTCTCTGTGTGCTCCAGAAGTGTTTGAGAGCAACGTCTCAAGCTGACTCTGGTTTTTGAAATTGTGGCATTTAGGTGCTGCAAGGCTCCTCTAAATATCACCTCCAGTTCATCCACAAGAAGACTGGACTCCACTCGACAACCTTTGCCTCTCCTTTTACACAGGTTGGAGTTCTGAGACCTGAACTATGCACAGAGCCCTGTGCAGTTGGGTGGGGAGGGGTCTTAGAGTACCTCATTGCCCACAGAGGAAAGGGACCCATAGGAGGTGGAGCTTTAGCACCCAGACCCCATCCTCCCTGGTTTCCATCAGGGCTGATGTGAATTTCCTAGGAATCAAGGCTCTGACTTCTTAGAGATCTTGAAACTAGCACTAACTGGAGTCCCTGACACTCCTTAAGAACTTATTCTAACCAGTTTCACAAACTTTGGCTGCCTCAGAGTTGTCCAGAAGTCATGTGAAGGCAAAGATTACTGTCCTCACCTGGAGTTTCTGATTCAGAGGATCTACAAATCTTCAAGGCTCCAAGGTGATGTCCAAGCTGCTGGTAGGGGCCACTATGGCAACTGCTGCTTCTGCAGTGCCCTATGACAAGCACTTCTTGCTGACAAATGCATCCAGGCCTCATGCAACTCTTTCTTGGAGTTATCATTGTTATTCCTTTGCGCTAATAAAAATTAAGGAAGATTAAAAAGCAAAAACAGACAAGCAGAAAAATACAAGATGAAGATTAGGTTAAGAATCTGCTCAGGTTCACACACTGGCTGTGACTCATGGGCCTATGTCCTTACTTAGTATACTGTGTGTGGACAAAAGAATTAACATGGATCAAAATTGCTTCTGGGCTGGAACTACCACTCTACTAAGTTCATGGAGCCACCAAACCAAAGTACCACCTACCATGCAGCTTAAACAACAGAAATGTGTAATCTGACAGTTCTGGGGGGCAGAAGTCTGAAATCAAAGTGTTAGCAGGGCTGGTTCCTCCTGAGGCTGTGAGGGATCTGCTCCAGGCCTTACCTCTCAGCTTCTGGTGTTTGGGGCAACCCTTTTCTTTGGCTTTTAGATGTATCACCCTGATCTCTGCCTCTGTTGTCACTTCGCATCTTTCCTCTGTGCATATGTTTCTGCACCTCTTCTCCTCTTCTTATCAGGAAAGCAGTTGATGGATTAGAGCCCACCCTAATAACCTCGTCCTAACTAACTACATCTGCACAACTGACCTATTTTCAAATAAGGTCACACATTCTGAGGTGGGGAAGGAAGGAGGTTAGGACTTCAGCATGTTTGGAAGACATAATAATGCATAACAGACATAATAATGCATAATAATGCATGTTGTATTTTCTAAGCTGAAGCTGGACTCTCAACAGGAGCAGAATCTCCAATTCTGGGGTACAGCTACTGCTGAGGTACCCCAAAGTGGAAATGCAGGACAGGTGAGGCAGAGAAGGAAACTCCCCTGCCTCGCCTCTTGTCCCACCATTGGTCAATTCTCTGCGCTTTCCACTGGCCAAGGCACAGTGAAGCTTTGAGCACAAGGGAGGCTGGGAAGTGTAGTCTCTGAGATCCAGAGCCAAGCCATGATGTAGAGCCAGCCTACTGGCAGAGGGCACAGAGAGATCCACCTGACCTAAATTCTGGTCCTTATCAGTTTATGTGCTAATGTTGACCAAATTTTTATGCCAAGCTTAACAGGATTGGTCAACTCCAGAATGCCCCACAATCACAGCTTCCTCTTCCTCCTGCTAGTAAGTGCACTGAAAGAAGAAAACCAGAAGGCCAGAGGAACCAACCTCAGAGTTACTCGAATGGTCTTCCTCAGCCAACTGGTGTCCGATCAGTCATAGTGTGAGATGCTTTCTCTTATTCATCCTTATTTGGCCTCAGGCACCTCTGGGAGAGGGAAGGAAACCCAGCCCTCCTCAGAGTCTGCACCCACTGGTGGAGATGCTCACCAGGTACGTTCTGTCAGGGAAAAGCGGTGTGATTGATCCTCCTTAAATCACTCGCTCACACACCTGAGTAGGCACATGGTCTTTCTATTTCTAGCAGTCATTAATAAGATCACATCCCTCTCTGGAATCCAAAGCTGATCAGCCCCATGCATTAGGATCTTTGGATGTTCATAGTATTGCAGGCATGATATGGTGGTGAAATTAATGTCATATGTCAAAGAATATGCTTAGGCACTTCTATCCCACACAAAGAGACACAGACTATAAATTACGGTAGCATGGTGGCCGTGTGTGGACAGACAAAATGTCCTGTGGGGTTGAAGGAACCGAATCTCAACCATGAGTTTGATGAAGAAGCGAATTCTGAATTAAAAAGACCAAGTCCTAGCTTGCTGGCAATTAGGAGGAGGGAAGGTGAATTCTGGGTGAAATGTGATATTTATAAAAATAACCTTAAAGCCAAATGGTGATTTTTGAGCTGTCATTGTTTTTTAGTTTCCTACTCCCCACTGCACACCAGCTCCCACACCTGCTCTACCTTCCTCAGGCCAGCCCAGCAGGGGCCTTTCTCAGTATTTCTTCTTTCTGTGTGCCAGGACTTATTCCTCAAGGCTTCGTCGAATATGCTATCAGTCTCACCTGAAGCTGAAATGAATGTCTCCTGGCACATGGTGGAGGCAATTTAGGAATTGTGTCCTGGCTGGTCATTTCTGAAAAGAGCCTCAGTCTTAGGACTGCTAGGCTGTCACGCCCTACTGCTTGTTAACACCAGGACCTTGCCTATTATATGGCACGCAGAAAAACCCAAACAAAGTGCTGGGCACTCTTGTATCTTGGCTCTATAAACAGAAGGGTTACTATTTATTTTATTTTTGTTTGTTTTGTTTTGGGAACAGAATTTCTGGTCTTGGCTTTTGTTTGTTTTGAAGATAGGTATAGAAAGAAGAGAGAAAACAGAGGTCAGAAAAGATGGAGGCGAGTCAGCTGCCCCACCGGGCAAACTGCTGTGAAACTTATAAATATTACACCTCATTCTCTGTGAAGCATGCTCTTCTGAAGGTGCAGAGTGAATGCACTTGCACTCTGCATGTGGTAGGAGACCGGTCGGAGACTCCAGAGAAATCACTTTTAAAGGGGGGCTCTCAGGAGCTGTGCAGAAATCAGCTTTGTATACACTTTTACGCCCATGTAGCATTAAAGAGAGTTTTCAGTATAATAAAAGAGCATTGGTCCACCATCCTTTACCTTGAAAAAAGTAGTCATTTCCACACGGGAGCCATTTTTTTTTCCTACTCGCAAGCAGGGCTCTTGCCTCCGTAGGAGGGAAACATCATTGGACCATGGGACAGGGAGGCAGCCCTGAGCACCATTGCACTGTTTCTTAGGTGGAGAAGGAAGTAGGGGTCTTCCTGCCCCCAAGGCCTTCTGGAGGGACAGTGTCCAAGTGAGGGTAGGGTGGGCCTGCAGCCACCCAGGGAGCAGGTTGACCAGATTCTGAGCTCCTCACTTTTAGAGCACTTCTCATTTGAAATATTATTCCCTCTCAAGAGAGAAAACCTTGCCCTATGTAAAGATCAGTGGACTAGAGTCCATCTCTCTGCTCTTCATTAATAATAGCCATAACCATCACCGTCGTCACCAATGTCGTTGTCACCATTATCATCATCACCACCTACTGAGAAAGTCCTGTGCTAAGCATCTTATCTCTGTTAGCACAGCTGATCTTCACCCAGGCCTGGGAAGCAGTTATATTGTTATTCTTATTTTATAAGGAACCAGAAGCTCAATCCCTTTGAAGAAATTGCTAGGACCTCACTGGTTTCTAGAGCCAATAGCAAACTCAGGTCAGCCTGGTGACAGGAGCCCCTCCTGCCCTCAGGGAAAGTCTGAGTCTCAGTTGCCTACTTAGGAAAGTGACCCCAGGACCTCTGAGATGGGGTGGCCCTGAGAGTTCAGCAGGCCCCTTCTCCTCCAACTCCATGTCTCTGTCTTGCTCTCTTTTCCCCACTTCTGCCCACCCCATTCTCATCTCTTTCTGCTGATCCTCCTAGGCCCTTTGTTGATGATATCCATGGAGGACAAATGCACAAATTAATATTGATATTTAATGTTGATGCTGCCTATTCTCAGTTCAAAAAGCAGAAGGCTTTTATTTATGTTAGAAGGCTTATATTTCTCTTAGAAAAACTCTTCTTTAAACTATAACTCTTTGTTCTTTTTCTGTGGACCATGGAGCCATCTAGACTGAAGATCAGCTGAGCTTCTGTACACATGCATTTCATTCTGACCTAAGGGTGTGAGTCAACAAGATAATTTTACTTGCTAATTGTTCATCTCTAAAGGCTCAACTACAGCTGGGAAAACATTGGCACACACAAGCCCATGGCCACATGACAACCACCTTCTTCATTACAGCTCACCTGTCAATGTGCTATTGATAACAGTGAATATTTATCACTACCTGCCATGTGCCAGGACCATGCTAGCTCTTCAGTTATCTATTTAGTAATTTTCTCAACCACCATATGAAGTTAATCCTACTATCTTTGCCATTTCCCAGTTTAGGAAGTGAAGTGACTTGCCCCAGCTCCCACAGCTGGTGGGCGTTGAGTGCCATGCAACCTGGCTCCAGGTCCATTGGCTTAACCCCTGTGACATGCTGCCCAGAGAGAGGGTGACAGGGCAATGAACATAGAGTTAGACCTAGCAGCTTCAGCTACATCTTAGCCAGAAATACTGGTGGAAAAGTGAACAACGAATCAACCAACCAATAAGCAACTATGCCCCCGCCACACAAAGAAACCTCAGGTTTTAGTAACTTTTCCACTAGCTTGATTGAATTGGCCAGCTACTTTAACATCAAATGAATATAAATGTGGTCATTTTGGTGATTCTGCAGGATATTTCTTAATGAAGAAACAAGTTGTAAACTCCTTTCTCCTATATGGAAGATCAATGCTACCCTCCAAATTTTTTGTCTCTTGGTAGGAAAGTACCTCAACTTTAATAATCTTTATCTAAAATTACTTATTCATTCTAGCCAGAAAATAATCCACTGCTGCTTTCAGCTCGTGGGATACAGAGAAAAGGCTCAAGTTCCTGTTATTGGCCCTGCCAGCCTTCCACCTGATGTACTTTGGGTGTGAGCAGAGGGGGCACTTATGTGTTTTACATTTTCTTTGTGAATGGCGCCTTTTATGACATATTACTTAATGTTGTGCATCTCCTTATGTTTCTCCTTACCTGATATGAAAACCATCATTCCACTCTCCTTCCCTTTTTTTTTTTTTTTGCTCTTCATTTACCTGATATCTCTACTAATTCCTTTATTTTCAACTATTTTTTTTATTATTATAATCTCTTAGGTATGTTTCTCATGCCCAGACTACAGCCTAGAGATTGTTTGCTAATCCAATTTGACTCTCTTTTAATGGAATATGTCTGTCCATTGTTAGTGGAATGGCTAATTACTTGGTTTTATTTCTACCATTTCAAAGTTTATTGTTTATTTATTTTGTCATTTATTTTTTTTTTCTCTCTCTCTGCTGGTTCAACCAGACATTTTTATTCCCTTCAGTTGCTCCTGCTATATAGTTAGCTCCTTTGTGCTATTACTACTGATGCCTTTCCTTCCTGGTGTATATAATCAGTCATATACTTTCCAGTCTATGACAACAGTTTCCCAGGTGTTCCTCCTCCGGAGAGATGCCTCACCCTCCCTTGAGCCTCCCGCCCTTCACTCATCTCAGTCAGAGAAGTGCTAGGGAGCACTGCATGTCTGTTCTCTGCTTCCCATCTGAACCTCGACTCCCCGCCCCCAATGATGTCACTTTTACTCTCCCATCCCTGCCTTTCTAACATTTAAATTTTGTAGTTTAAATACTTTTACTTTGTTTGTGGCATGTCTCTTCAACTTCAAAAACATTTATTTAGCACCTATATTTCTCATTCTCAAATAAGTTATCATTGTCATTTATATGTATCTCTGTATGTTTGTTTATCTGTTTGTTTCTTTGCTTATCTCAAGGTTCACTGCTCACCACTGCTTCCTCAGGTATTTCCCCAGGAAGGTGCCCTAATTACTCACAGCTATCCTTCCTTCATCTGCACATCCCAAACACTGTAGGATTCTTGCATTGCACACTTCTTTGTGGTCTGTAATTCTATTCTATCATCTTCTGGCTTTCAGTGTTCCAGATGAGAAATCAATGCCAGTTTGATTTTTCTCTTTGTAATTTATTTGTTCTTTACTTCTGAAAGCTTTTAGATTTTTTTTTTCTTTATTCTTGTCATGTAGAGATTCCCCCTAACTACTTCTGGCTGTGAGTCTTTACTCATCAGAGCTTTCCAAAGCTGTAGACTGTAGTCTCTCTTTAGCTCCTCTACTATTTGTTTATTAATTGTTCTTCCTCCATCTTTTTTCTTAATTTTCCTTCTGGGACTCTTATTTTTCAGCTGGAAGGTCCCACCCTCTAGTCTCTTTTCTCAATGTTTCCTTCCCCTGCACTTTGAAATATGTTTTCTTCATCTACTAGGGCACTGATTTGGTTCTCTACTGACCATTCTCTACTTCAATTTAGCTAATAATTTTTTTTAGTAGAAAATGTCACTAAAAGAAATAATTACTTAAAGTGTTAAACTTAAATCTATGACAGCTGTTTGCTCAGATGTGTTCCAAGGGCCCCTGCCTGCATTGCAGTGTCCCCCTCATTTTCTTTGCTGCTCTGTGAGGCACAGGTCAAGCCTTGCATATCCTGCATGAGGCAGCCTGAATGTTGTCTCCGGCCTTGGGCGGTGTCCTGCTTGGCCCCAAAAGAACCCTGTGTACCCCAGACTCCTTGCCCTCTCTCAGGAGCAGAGAACATCAGGTCCCTATTGACTTCTTCCTCAGCTGCTTAGACCAAGGGGATCTTCCAATGTAGGTCTTCACCGAGGGGCCTCTCTTCAGACCCTAGAGATTCTGAATATTGCTAGAGCCCTCAATGCCCTTACCAGGCTTCTGTCCAGCCCACTGGGATTGGAGAGAAAGTCTGACATCTGCTTGCAGATCCCAACAGGGCAAGGCCCCCAGGGCTGCTGGACTTCGCAAAGCAGCTGGCTGCAGCTGGGAGAGATCCCCACACCTACAATCCAGGGTCCTGCCTCACAGTTTCCACACCAAGGCTTCCATCCCCATGTACTTGTGTTAATTAGCACGGTGACATCAAGGATGCTCGTGGGAGTCCTCTTGGAAGCATCAGTTACACCTCGGAATTTTCATTTAGCTTCATAATCTCTTTTTGAATTAGGAGGTGCAGAGCTGGTAGATACACACTCGATTATTAATGATAGCTATTAATAATAACATTTGCAGGATTTTTGAGTGTTTACTGTGTCTCCGCTCTGTTCAACCATGTGTTTTAACTACATTCTCTCATTTAATCCTCATAACACTCAGTGAACTTGGCATTCTTGTTTTTACTTTTCAAATAGGAAAGAAGTGTCAAGATATTAAATTGCCCTAGATGCTCAGCAGGTAAGTGGCAAAGTTGGGTCCAGCCTCAAAGCCTGGTACTTTTCATAGCACTTATGATACTTTGTGGTATCTCTTTGTCTGCATGTTTATTTGTCTGGTACCTGACTTTCCCCTGGATTGAGCCCATGAGGGTGGCCTCATGTCTTTTCTTCTTCATTATGGATGGATCTCACACCCGCCATAGGGACTGGTGCACAGCAGGCTCTCTATGGATACCAAAGAGAGAGGAGAAGACCCTTTTTTTGATCCTTCATTGACAAGAAGAATTCTTTTTTATTGATATCTACTCCATTGCTGGCTTTGCCCGTGAGTATAGGACAAGCTGAAAGGTGGCTTGGAGACATAGGGGAATTAGCTAATTCTAAATTGAACAGAGGAAATGGGGAGTGAGCTGAGCCCAGAGAGATTGGGAGCTCGGAGAGCTGGCCAGAAGGCCAAGGCCAATCCTCAAATGAGTATCTTTGACAGGATCCCCAGTATAGCCCTAGAACACCAGAGAGTGGGATCCTGCAGGACCCCAGAAAACAGAAAGAAGCTGTTATGCTGAGGGAAGGAGTCAGTAGGTGAGTTCAAGGGGGACAAAGAAACAAGAAGGAGGTCAGGACCCAAACAATGTGAGTCCAGGGTAGGGGTGGGCTGAGCAAAGGGGGAAGTAAGCCCTATGGACAGAGCCAGCAGGCCCTGGGGGATCTTTTGTGAAAAGGGTTAGGCTGAGAGAAGTTCAACCAAAGAGCAGGGCTTTGCCCTCAATACCTGTTCTGCGCTGACACTCCCTACTCCAGGGACGTCATCATTGTACACTGTGGCTTCCTGCAGACCCACGCTTAACTGGGGACCTGTGAAGAAGAGGACCTGTGTGTGCTTCAATTTTTACCCCTCCCTGCCCCCACTCCATGCACATGGCTGCTTGTGAAGCCAATTAACACATGAATGAGTACATGAGTGTTGAAAGGCCAGGATGAAGAACTGCTATTTTTTTCAATTCTGCTTTTCCTCCCTGATGGAAAAAATTTTAGAAAGATTAATGATTGTGATGACAAATATATTTTAAAATTGGGGTGGCACATCTTTCCTCATTAATTTCTATTCTTTGGGTCATTAAACCTTGAAGTTTTAAATGGAAAAATGCTCACTCAATTAAAGCAGGGTTTCGGAGATGTGTGGCATGTCAAGGAAGCAGCCCCAAGTCCTTCTTACGATTTGTGGCTGTGACAACTATGTTTTGGCAAATCTTTGCACATTAACTAAGTACTTCTTTAAAGTATCGTATTCCTTTGATGGAACCACCTGTCAATTCACATTCCATCTTGGTCTCTGGCACAGCTTATTCTCCATGTCTCTAATCCTGTGGTCCTGATATGCTCTGCACATCTCAGAATACCATGCTCCAATATCTAGGAGCAGGGACACAAAGGAACAGGAAGTCACTACCCTCAGAGGAGCCACTGTTAACATATCTGAATAACAAAGAAATTTGATGGTCTACCTTTTCCCAGTGAAACCCCATCTGCATGCCTGTAACTGGCATCTTATTATGTGCAGGCCACCCCCTTGGTGGGACCTGCTAGAAGCCAAAGCTGCACAAATCAGCCTTCAAGTCCTTTAGATTGCACCCAGCCTAGAGTGTCCAGCTTTTCCCTGTAGGGCGGGTGCAGACACTCCTTGACACTCATGGATGGATTGATACCCATCCACACTTGCGATCCATGGCCCTCTTTTTCCCCCACTTGCCCCTCAGGTTTGGTGCCACCAGCTTCCTGAGATGTTCCTGTTATCTTATTTCTCTGGTGTTGCCTCTCATGTCTGCAACCCTTTATTTGATTTAAAATCCAATTTCTGGAGTGACTTTTGGTACCTGAGCTCTTATCACCACTGCTCCATGGGTTAGGCTGTGTCACTCTGAATGTCCCTTTGACGTAGGACAAAGCAAATTTCCCCAAGTTGGGGGGAGGCCATGCCCTGTACCAAGAGAAGAAGAGGGTCCTCTGGCAGAGAGAGAAGAAAGAAGTCAACACAGGCACCAAAGTTAGAGTCAAAAAGAAAGTTTATTATAAAAGGGTAACACTCCACAGACGGAGTGTGGAGTCTCAGAGGCAGAGAGTGAGAGGGACACTGAGAGAGAGAAACAGAATAAAGGCACTGAGAGGGACCCTGAGTGCTCAGGGAATTCAGTTTGTATGTCTTTCTTTAGTTCCTGTTTTCTTTGATATGGACATATAGTGAGGAAGAGAAAGAGTATGTGAAAAGGTTAAGAATATATAGAGTGAAAGGCCTGCTGACAGTCCCCAGCCCTTAATTCTTAGGTTCCTCATGATTTTAGCCACAGGGAATGACTCTTGGTTGCTGTTTCCCCTTCAGGATGGGGAATGGTTTGTTAACAATCCAGCAGGAACCTTCCTTTTTTCTGCGGGTGATCTCTAGGCCTGGCTGCAGGGCTGATGAGTACATTGCAAGTCTTTGAATGTGGCTTGTGTAACATTTTAATTCTCTTACCTCCTCCCTACATTACCTTCTGAGCCTCAAACCCCCATTCTGTGTCACACTGGTCCCATCTTTCTTCCTGTGTGGGCTTGGCACAATGGAAATTTGCCTTCAAAATTTTATGGGAAAAATTATTTTCTCCATAGAATTTTAACCCAGACAAATGATTGAATCTGACTACATTTTCAGGCACGTAATTACTCAGTATCTATATCTCCCATTCACAATATCAGCACTCCACCAAACAAGAGAAAAGCGAAGAGAGACAAGGATACGGGATTCAGGAAACTGGGAATCCAAAAGGCAGGAGGCGAAGGAAATTCCCAGGGTGAGAGTGAGAAGTCACAGGACACAGGTGCAGAGGAGGAAGAAGCATGTCTGCAGAAAAGAGGAAAATGGCAGATTGCCTAAGGCCTTTTGCATTTTGAGGGGAGTTTACGATTCTCACAGAGATTTTAGGAATAATTTAGCAATAAGCGCATAAAAAAATAATGCAATGAAGTAACAAATCAACTAAGTCTCAGGAAAACAAAAGAGCTGTGTAAGGAAGAAAATGCAACCTTAGTCCACCACGTGGTTCTGCTGCCAATGATAGTTCTGTTTTCATAAAGTGTAATTTCATCTACTCTAATATCCATCTGCTCAAGTCATACACAGTACTGGGTACGTGGGGCATACTTGGAAGGAATCCTCCATAATTCTCCGTAAGAGTAAGACAGTGATAAAACTGAAGTTAAAAAATCAAGGAATAGGAGTGTAAGTATTTATTCAGCAATGTGAAGATAAATATGAGAAGGAACTAAAAGATTTTAACAGGATCGCTTCTGTGGAGTGGAAAGGGTGATGAGGAACTTAGGGGCAGGATACAACTGTTTTTTGTCATAAGCCAGTTTGAATTTTCAGACATGTATATGTGTCACTGATAAAGATATTTTTTGAAATTTAAAGGAAGAATAAAAGGACACTGGGGTTATAATGCCTGGTTTGATGAGCACAACGTAATGACTCTGCTGACTTTTTGGCACTTTCTGGCCTTTTCTGGCATTCATACAGTCGATTAGCATGAATAATTCGGGACCAGAATGATTATATTTTTGCAGTTAGCTGAAAAAAATAATTTTTCCCTTCATTATCTAATTATTCTTTATCTCTTAATTATCTATGTGGACTTTGGAATAATTGTAGGATGTGGTAAAACATGAGATATAAGAAAGTACTTGTAGTGGTTTGTAGAGCTATTTCTGATACTAACTGGGCATTGAGAAAAAGTATGTCTTTCCCTAAGCAAGCATTTTGTTCCTCTGAATTGTATTCTATAACTACATGTCTAAGTTTAATTCCACGTGAATGGTTTTAATGCATTCTTGGTCAATTTAAAGCTGTTTGAAATATATATATATATATATTCCAAAAAGAAAGTTGATTTGCCTTCCTTTATCTCTTCTCTCCTGCAAAGATAATTGTGGTGTTTGTGTGCTTTGCCCTTTCTGTTTTCCCCTCTTAACACTGGCCATCCAGCTCAGTGAGTTGGAGGGAGGGGATAGGGGCAGCCTTGGAGCAGCCCCTACTGGGATTCAGAGCCAGTCCTCACATAAACCTGTCATTTTACATATGAGAACTGGAGGTTTAGTAACATTCCCAAGGCTACAAAGCAAGTGGGGCGAGTGGGGATTGGAGTCCCTTCCCAGTGACTGTAAGGTATGTGCTCCTTTGTCCACCCTGGCTACACTAATTAGCCTGTAACATTTGGCAGTGCCTCTGCCCTGCCCGCTCCAGTGTTCAAGTGGGTGACACTGCTAGTTTGCTGAAAGGATTTGGTGAAAGTCCTATGAAGCCCTTAGAACAGCCAGGTACAAAAATGGGCAATCGATGCCTCTTTCTTTTGTTTCTGTTATTGCTGGTATTATTATTAAACTACCTGCTTCTCCTCGAAGTTTGTTTTTAATGTAGAGAAACATTTGGACTCCATGTGGCTGGAATTTGCACCATCTGCAGGACACAGTCCCAGAGGAAGTCACTGATGAAAACTTCTTAGAAAGAGGGAGGGAGGGGAGCATGGAGCAGGTACCCCCTTGGCAGAGCTGGCTGAGAAGGAGGGACCTGGAGCTTGTTTCATGGTCAAAGGTCATTTACACGTGAAAGGGCGATCTGTTGTTTCCTGTGACAAGGTCACTTTAAGCCAGGTCTGAAAATGCAAAATCAAATGGAGACCACATAAGCCGCCCGGTGCCTTCCACTGAGGGAAAGTGTGAGGGGGATTGCATTGCATCCTTTAGCCTGACTGAAACTTGAATTGGTCTCATTTGTCAGATTAAGGGCTCACCTTTTCCCAGTATCTGCATGGACCCAACCTTGAACAAACATAGACAGACACCCTGTGACTAGAGCAGGGAGGCATTGGAATCCAGCCAACACTATGTGGAAGTTTGTTTCTCCAGGGGGTCAATTGGGTCCCCAGCACTCCAGGACACCTGGGTCTTCTTCCCAAGCAGTCCTGATTGGTCTTGCCTGCTACGCTGGCATTATGTGGTTTCAGACATTCTCAGGGGTGAAAGAGGTGAAAGCTCTGCTTGGGGGATCATGGATGTTGTGAGTTGAAGAAACCCTGGAAATCACGCAACCTCTTTATGGGGTGGCATGTTTGTTAAAACCAAGTCTTTAGACACCTGGTGTGCAAACTAATAAAACTGATGCCGTGCTCAAAACAGCAACGGGAGCCGGAAGCCCCTGCTCTGCCTCCCCAGCACAGGATCATCAGCCTCTAGAATCCTGCAGCACTGTTAGAAAGCCCAAGTCTTGCCCACCTTGAGTTTACTGATAAGGAAGCAGGACCTGTTCCAGGCGTGTCTTAGAAGTGTCCTAGAAGTGCTCTGGGCATGTTCTAGGCATAGGGCAGTCTCTGGCCAGGATCACTGGCTTCCAGAGCAGTCCCAAGCTGAGCCCAGCTTCCCCCGTTACTCCATGTCCTCAGCAGGATTTGAGTGGCAGTTTTGGTTCCTTGAGCAGCCTGTGTTGGTTTGGTTCTCAGACTCTAAAAAAAAAAAAAAAAAAAAAAAAAAAAAAAAAAAAAAAAAAAAAAAAAAAAAAAAAAAAGGAAAAGAAAAGAAAAGAAAAGAAAAAGAAGAAAAAGAAAGCTATGGCCCTTGTCTAAACCAGCACAGTAGTTTCCTATTACAACACATAACATTTAAAGCTATATCTCCTCTGGGTCTTCAAGGAAGAGTGCACATTCTGCCCTGATGCCCAGACCTCTGTGGTACAAATGGGTTCCCTCCTCTGGTTAGAACATCACCCCATTCCCTCAGAAGCCGTGGTTCCCCCTCACGCACAGACAGGCCCATGTCCTCACACTGGAGCTTTGTGACAGTCCCCAGCAGGGCACGCTGAACCAGCCCCAGGTTCTGATCTAGCAGGTCTCAGGCAAAACCAAAAACTTGCTCAAGTGTTTCCAGGTCCTTGGAGAACTGCCTAAGCTTATATAGGGATGGTGACAGCAGGATGAGAGAGGCACAGGTATTTACAAACAGCCTCAAATACAGCCAGGATTTTAGCTTTGATTTTCTCTCCTCATAGTAAACACAGTTAGAACCTTGGCCCTGCCCCTACTCTAATACATAAGGTCAGGAAGTTGAATCTTTGACCCTCCCATCCACTGTCCTCTGACTGTGCAGGGATCTTTGTAAAAAAAAAAAAAAAAAAAAAAAAAAATGTGTTTTTCAGTTACAGCCATGCTGTCCGTGCAGGGGCAGTCACACAGAAAGCCACACAAGAAGCCCATCTCAGGGCTGTTGTGAGGGGCCCAGATTTAGTGTCACTGACTCTGCAGTGGCCGAGTCCATCTGTAATGGTTTATCTCATTGTGGGTATACCTCTGAACCTGCTCTCCACCACCAGAGCCTAAATAAGATACTCAGATAAGCTGGGGAAAACTCACACTAGATACTGACCTAGATACATACTATCACAGCTGTGCCCATAAGTAAGCTCACAGCCAAGTTTCACACTGAAGCTTCGGCTTTCTAAACAATCTATTTCATTTTTTCACCTCATCTGTTACCGGAGAGTGGAGATCCTCTCGTGGTGCGTTGTCCAGGTTCTTGATGTCTCAAACAGAGAATTAAGCAAGACACTGAAAAACAGCAGAAAAGAAAAGCTTTATTAGAAGAGAAAGTACACTGCCAGATGTGGAAGCTGGCCTGAGCAAGAGAAGCGTGGCTCAAGAGGCCTGGTAACAAAGCCTTTGGAGTTTTTATTTCTATTTCCTGTGGGTGGTTACTTTTTTTAGTGAGTTGGGCTTCCTTGATTGACAACTAAGATTGACAGGACTCAATGATCCATCATTTGCTTTCGGCACATGTTCGTTCCCAGAATTCAGTCTGTTATAATGATATTAGTGAACTTCTGGGCATATGCATCATATTATAATGATGGTATAATGAGGCTCAGGTGAGTTGAAGGTCGTTGGGGTTCTTCATTGCATAGGTGCCAGTGACTGGCTTAAACTGATACTGAATTCTCTGTTTACTTGTTTCTTCGTGGAAGTTACTTTTAGCCTAAAAATGCCTTCTGGGTTGCTTAATTGCGGGCAGATTAGGGTGAACCCCTTCTACAATAGGATGACCTCAGTGTCTTTTTAGAAAGACCCAAACCCCCTAACTAACTTTTCTGCTTAACTCTTTTCTAAGAGCCATGAACCCCCTTATTATTAGCATGGGTGTTGAGGGATGGGAGGTCTCTTCTTCTTTGCTTTCTGCTGAGAAAGGTCGTAGTGCCTGCCTACAGGCGTTTCATGGAACTCTTTCCCTTTCTGCCTTAGTCAGGGCGAGGGCTTGGGTTTCCTACTGAAATGCAGCCTCAGTCTCTAGATAAGGAAAAAAAGGTACAAACTTGTTAGTTAAATCATATATGTATTAATTTGTATTATTGATTTGCCTATTAAGTGAGTTAAGGGAAACAGGCTTAGTTAATATATTTCTTAAAGAGTTAAAAAAAAAAAAAAAAGACCTTTGGTCTAAAGTCCCCTTCCCTCCCAGACTCTTAGGGCCCTGACTGGTCTAACACTATTTCTGCTAACAATGGGCTGATGACCTTATCAATAGCCAGAAGATCTGAGTCACCAGTTTTAGGGCAATTATCAGGATTTGAGGGAGAGGCTCTTTTTCCCAAAGAAAGAAGAGAAGAAAACGTAACTAGATTTACTAAAAAAATTAAGAACTCCCTAAGAGATGTCCCTTTTCATTTTCAGCTAAAAGATTAAGAATTTTACAAGTGATGTCCTGTATCACAAGCATTCACTAGTATAGTCACTCAGCAACTATTTCTTGCTCACTGCCATTAGCACTAACTATGGTGGATGTTAGGCAACAATTAGCAAGAAAGGCCTTCTCTATCTTCATAGCATTTACATTTAATGGTTCACACATCACACAAACATTTGCACAAATGATGACTTACAATTAACAGGACTATGAACAGCTGCCATGGGGATGCTATGGAGTCTTCCCTGCCTAGGGAGCAAGGCGAGGTCCCCTGAGGTAATGACATTTTAGCTGTTAGCTGAGGGAAAAGCAGCATCAGGCCAGCAGAGATGGGGGCAGAGCATCACCACTGTACCACCCTGCCCACACTCTCTCTCATTGTTCTACAGTCATAGAGCAAAGGTCCTGTGTGCCACCTGGGTCTGAACATTAAGGGGGCAGTGTTCTCCAGGGCCGGCATAGGAGAGCAGTTGGAGAAACTGTGGGTGTTGTGAGGTGCAGCTGCCTCATCCTGAGCAATAGCCTTTCTTTACTCTTTCTGTCATGTTAAGGACTGTGACAGTTTTTCTTTAAGGACATGGGGTGGTTTCCGGGACCCTGCCTCTGAAGAGGAATGCCTAAGGAGACACCTTTAATATCTGGGATCACTGTATGCCCCTGGGAGCCCAAGTCTACCAAAGGAAAGGCAAACGCGTGCATCCTTTTTTCTTAAAAATACTTAGGAAAACAAAGTTTTCACACATCTAGGGTTAAGGGCAAATTTGTGGTTTAAACATTCTGTTTCCCTGAGTGAACCTCTTTGTTCACACTGGGGATCTGAGTGGTCTTAATAAGGAGTGCCATGGCTCTGTCCTATAAGGATTTAGGCTCATATCTGTCCACTTTGGGAAGGAGCCTCAGGGAAGGGACCTCAGGGCAGGGGTGCTGCTTCTTGAACTTCCCTGGGACCATGCTGCCTGAGTTTACATGTGCATGAGAGCCCATGACCCCAAACCTCCCACACTGACCTGAAAACATGGCTCTGAACTCAGCCCACAGATCCTAGAAGTCCTTTGTCAGGCACACCAAGCCTGCCCCACAGCCTACCCCTCTGCCAGCTGCGGTGTTCTGAGTAAGTTCTTTCTCTCTCAAGGAAGCCCCTGTTGGGCACATCTTGCTTGTGTTCTCAGGTTCCCTTGTAGTCCTTGGAGCCCTTTAAAACCCATGCTCTAGCCCTCCCAGGACTCCATGCCAGGACCTGCTACCTTTCCTCCCCATCAGAGTCTGAGCGCCATGCCCTGCGTGCATGTGAATGTACCCCTGTACCCAGCCTCTTGATCTGCATGTTCGTTGTCAGGCCAGCTCTCTGTAGATTATTTATAAAAACCTCCTTGTGTCACAACAAGTAGAGTCACATTTGTTTCCTAAGAAACATGGCTTTCCCTGCTTGGAGGGCCAGCCTCAGTGGCAGGGGGTCAGTTCAAGGACCAGACACCTTGAGATTTGCTTTTAAGTCCTGCTGTTGGAGATTTTGGCTGAAGTTTTAGTAATTTGTTCAACTTCACCATCCTTCTGACATCTTCCTAGTTCACCCTTTTCAGTACTTCAGAATGAAAAAGGTACTGAAAGGGCACTTAGAAGAAACTGTGGACTGATTTCATGCAATTATTAGATAAAATCATCTTCATGGCAAACGCCTTTCCCTGGACTGTGCATGAAAGGAAACCTTGACTTTTCAGCTGCCGCTGGAAAATCCTGTGTAGCCACCCTTCCTCACTCATGCTGAGTGGGGGGTCGCATGAGTGGGAATCCCATGGCCAGCTATTGCAGGATCTGGGTGCCCCCAGTGAGGAATTTGTCCCTTCCTGTTCTTAAGGCCAGCCACAGGTTGTTGATATCAGATTGGCATGGGAACCAGCCTGAACGAAAGATGGCCACAGGCAATAGGAGCAGCCCCCCAGGTGTGACTGTCTTGGGCTGGCCTGCACTGGCCCTCTCAAGGGTCCATCCCTGACCACAGCTAACCTCATCCCCCTATGCTAAATATTCCTAAAGAATGTTGGTAGTGGGTCAGTGTCAGATCTAAGGGGGCTTCTGTAGGTCACTTTGAGCAACTTTCCTATGTTTGTGTTTCATTCACAATTGTATTTTCAGGGCCTACTATAGTACCTGGCATACTAAAGGTGCACAATAGATGCTTGTTCACAAACATTGTACCCAAGATAACCTGTTGGCCATGCTCAGGCTGCCCCTCATTCCTTCCTTTTCCCTAGAGATACCCAAGAGCTGCTGGATGGGATCTGTAAGCTGACATAGGTTCCCCAAACACATGCTGTGATTGTGGGGGCCAGCATGTAACCCACCTACTACCTGTCTTCACCCTGGAGGGTGCTCCCCAGCAGCAGAGCACACCCTGTTCCCAGTTGAACCATGCTATCCCAGGCGTACTCTTCCTCAGCCTGGGCTCTTTCAAAACTGACTGTGGACATCTGCTTTTCAAACAGGATTTTCCAGCATGGCCTCCTCATCCTTCAGGCTCTACCTCCACTTCTCCAGGGAAAGGGCTTGGCCTCCAGTCTCCACCTCTACTGAAGCTGTAGCCTACATGGGCTGACGCCTGTCCTCCCCTGCAGAGGGATCGCTAGGCTAGACTTTCTGACCACTAATTTGTGAACAACCTGGAGGCAGAACTGTCTTGTTTTGTTTACTGTCCTGCTTTCCCCTGGCATGTGGGAAGGCTTAATAAGTGTTTGTTGGGTGAATGAATAAATGAATGACCACTAGATAGTTCTCTGCAGTGCTCCTCATCTTTTGATATGCTGCGCACGGACCTGAGCATTGATTTATTCATTGTCCCCTCTCACTAGAGTGTGAGGTGTCCATACTATAAATGGGGGGCCTGCAAAATGGCTGCGCACAATAGAATCTCTAGAGATGTGCTCAGTGAATTAAATTATCTTTACACTCTGACACAGAGTAGATACTTAACAAACAGCCTCTGTTTAACTGATACATTGCTTCAATTCTCACACTTAATTCACCAGTTATGAGTATATACTCAGCACTCATCATATGTATGCCACGTATTAATATATGTAGGTCCATGACATTTATTAACTATGTACTGTGAGCTAACTCCTAGTGCTATTGGCAGTCCTGACAGAATTAGAACTTTGTGTGACCTGGGCAGGAAGGAGATACTGTTTACCCTGGTGTTAGCTGGGGATGACTATCCATAGAACCTGAAACCAAGTCAACTGATTTCTAGTGTGTGTGGCTGGAGGAGTGAAGAATGGCAAATGTGGAAAGGGCGGGCACTAGCTATACCCTGAGTCATGATTGTCTCTTCTAGACATTGTGGGGTAGGGATGGCTAGGTATTTATTGGGGTAATAGCATGTGCCAATTTCTAGACATTGTATAATAGTATTACTTATGTAATATAATGTATAAATACTCATCATGAAAGTAAGCTTAGAAATCTCCGGTCTGAAGCTTCTTAATTTTTCTGAAATTATATCCCAATAATGATATACTCATGGACTCATCACAATTAATATAAAAAAGTCCACTTTTTAAAAAATGTTTTAAGGGACATAAATAGTGCTATTGAGAGTAAATTTAATGTCTATGGATTTAAATGCCAAAATGATGTTTGCACTATATTTATATTTATAGCTACTGCTATAAATATTGATGTTATTTCTATGATACTGTAAAACATAAGTCTATGTTAAGCCATAATATTATGCACAATTAATGTTCCTGCTTGACTGGAACATGTAAAACAACACTAATTGCATTAATTGCTCTAACATTGCTGTGGGTGGGGGCAAGAGACCACACCCTGTTCAGTGCGGTACTGCAGCAGCTTGCAATAATTCAAAGAGCCAGCTCTGTGCATTTTCTTCCCAGCTCCGTAGTCAACAATATCACATTGGTTTCTTGAAATCAGCCATCAGGGTATTTACACTAAAGGCAGTTCTCTTTTTCTCTTTCTTTCTTCTTTCTTTCTTTCTTTCTTT